>OZ012705.1:67968443-68568443 GCA_963942595.1 Cylloceria caligata
GAAAAATAAGAAAAGGTCGCGGCCTCGCTCGACGGCGTGGGAAAGGTTATAGAGCTGCTGATCAAATCGAATCCTGCGGACAAAAAGCAATATTCAGAACCACTCAACGGCGTAGCGAAACTTCTGGCAGACCTGCAGCACGATGAGACATCGATCCGAAAGAGTTTGATTCTAAAAAACATCGAAGCACCGTTCAGAGACACGCTGAAGGGTTTATCGTCAGACGAGTGGCTTTTTGGAAAAAAGCTCAACGAAAAAATAAAGGCTGCTAAAGTTTTGCAGCAGTCATCCAAGGATTGGAAACAGCCTACCAAGCAATCGTTGGATCAAGGGAAAAACTCAAAAAACTCGAGGGGCCCGCCTCAACAAAATCAATATCGTCCGAATACTTATTCGAGGGGGGGGGGCGGGTACAAGCAGAGTTACAACAATTACAGCCGAGGCAACAAGTCCACGTCACGTGGACGGAATTATCATCAGAATCAAGAGAGTCACAAGCCAAAGAAAAACAATTAAACGTAGGTAAATTTGCCGGTCGGCTAGCTCTTTTTAAGCACAGCTGGCTTGAAGTGACCTCAGACGAAACCATCCTGGGCTGGATTAAGGGGTATAGAATACCGTTTACGTCGGAGGTATACCAGCGTACACCGCCCTCCGAGCCGCGGTGGTCGAATCAAGAAAGAGGGTTAATGCGAGAAGAAATCGCAGCGTTGTTAAAAAAGGGCGCGATAGAAGGGTGTCGGCCTGCATCGCGACAATTTATCTCGAAAATTTTTCTTGTACCGAAACCGGATGGTCCTCACCATTTTATCCTAAATTTAAAGCAGTTAAATGAATTCATAGCCACGGATCACTTTAAATTAGAAGATGGGAAAACGGCAAGGCAAATGATAACTCGTGGGTGTTTTATGACATCTATTGATCTTAAGGATGCGTATTATTTAATTCCGATTGCAGACTCGGATCGCAAATTTCTACGGTTTATCTTCGAAAGAAATTTGTATCAATTTACGTGTTTGCCCTTCGGGCTAAACAGAGCTCCATACACGTTTACAAAACTGCTAAAGCCGGTAGTCTCGCGTCTCAGGGAGTGCGGATTGTGGTTAGTAATATACTCAGATGATTTATTAATACTGGGGAATTCGTATGAAGAATGTTTGAGGAACACTCAAATAACGAGAGAGCTATTCGAGAAACTAGGTTTTATTATTAACGATAAAAAAAGTCACATAATCCCCTCGACGAGACGTAAATTTCTCGGCTTCATTTATGATTCAGAATCAATGAATATCGAGCTTCCGGAAGATAAAATTGCACAAACTGCACAAAAAATCGAAAAATTTAGTAAGAGGAGACATTGCACAATTCGAGAGTTTGCGGGGCTAATAGGAACATTAGGTTCGAGTTGCACAGCCTTGAAGTACGGCTGGGTCCATATGAAGGTTTTTGAGAGAGCAGAATTCCTGGCCCTCGGGAAAAATCACGGAAATTTTGAGGCGCGCATGTACCTTTCAGATGACTTGCAGGTAGATTTCGAATGGTGGAAAATAAACATTATAAAAGCAGTACGGTCGATAAAACCGTTTAAAGCAGACCTCGAAATCTCCTCCGACGCGTCGCGCTCTGGATGGGGGGCGTGCTGTGAGGATAACCGAACGCACGGTCACTGGAGTCAGGAAGAACAAACTCAACATATTAATTATTTAGAGTTATTGGCGGCCTTGTTTACCCTGAAATGTTTTGCGGAAGATCGAAAATACTGCATTGTATTATTGAGAATCGATAATACTACCGCGATTGCATACATCAACAAGATGGGCGGCATTCGAATTCTGGTGTTTAGTAGGCTGGCAAGAGAAATTTGAAAATGGTGCGAAAGCCGCAACATTTATATTTTCGCGTCATATATTTCGTCTCGAGATAATTTTGAAGCTGACTTTGAATCGAGGAGGTTTGAACCGGAGACGGAATATGCCTTATCGAATTCGGCTTTCCGCGAGATTAAAAATAGATTAGGGCAGCCGGAAATAGATTTATTTGCAACAAGAACGAATGCGAAATGCAGACGCTATATTTCTTGGTCGAGAGACCCGGGCTCAATTGCGATTGACGCATTCACAGTAGATTGGAGCCAATGGTTTTTCTATGCATTTCCGCCGTTCGCAATAGTTTTACGCGTTTTAAGAAAGATAAAAGAAGATCGTGCTAGAGGTATCGTAATTGTACCGTATTGGCCAGCTCAGGTTTGGTTCCCCGTCTTCACTACCATGCTGGATTGCGAACCGATTTATTTTCAACCGAATTTTAACTTATTACGTTCTCTCAATAGGCAACCACACCCGATTTGGAGGAGAGTTACCCTGGTTGCAGGGGTGCTGTCTGGGAAGCACTGAAAAGGAGAAGCGTGCCGGAGGAAGGGCTTGCTATCATGCTCTCCTCGTTATCGGATTCATCGCTCAAACAATACGATAGCTGTTTGAAAAAGTGGTGGTTATTTTGTCGTGAAAAAATCGTAGATCCGTACAATTGCGATATATCGCAAGTAATAAAATTTTTGGCTGTCGAGTTTCATAAGGGCGCTTCTTACGGCACGTTGAATAGCTGCAGATCCGCGATTTCGCTGTTGTACGGGCCCGAATTAGGAGAAGACGCCAAAGTACGAAGGCTTTTCAAAGGCATCGCGAACCTTAGACCAGTAAAGCCCAAATACGAGTCGACGTGGGAACCGCGAATTGTCTTAAACCACGTTGCACAATGGGCGCCGAACACGGCAATTTCCTTAGAGAAACTTACTCTCAAACTGGTTACACTGTTGGCGTTAGTCACAGCTCAGCGCATGCAGACACTCGCGTCAATCGATATTCGAAACATCGAGAAATTGATGGGGTTGATCGAAATTAAAATTCCGGCGCGGTTAAAAACTTCAAGAATAAATAAGGCACAGCCAGTTTTAAACATTCCTTTTTATGTTGAAAATCCATGCGTCTGCGCAGCATCGTCATTAGAGACGTATTTAGATAGGACAAAAGATTTACGAGGAGACGAAACTCAACTCTTTATAGCTCTGAAAAAGCCGCACAAGGGGATATCTAGCCGAACGTTGAGTAAGTGGATAAAAAAGACCCTCACAAAGAGCGGGGTGAACACTGAGGTATTCGATGCTTATAGCACTCGCCATGCATCCACTTCGTCCGCCAAAAGGAGTGGGGTCAATATAGATGCTATTAGAAAAGCTGCAGGCTGGACAGAAAAATCGGGTACCTTCGCTAGGTTCTACGATCGTCCTGTTGTAGCAAGTAAAGAAATGTTTGCGAAAGCGGTTTTAGATAGAAGCGTTGTATAACATTACATTGTCTATTGCGTCATACTTAATAACATATTTGAAAACTGTTCATAAATATACAAGGATATCGAATTTCTGAGTCATTGAATATCTGCCATAACGAACTTTAAATAACTACATCTGATCTCGAGGAAGAGGCGCGAAATACAATTATAAGATTAAACGAACTTACCTGTAAGTGAAGTTCGATCTTAATTGTATGAGGCGCCTCTTCCGAAGAGATCAGTCCCACCCAACAGAATTGCCCCTTTTTCTAATTATACATATATAATTAGAAACCTTGAGGGTTACGGCAGCACTTTGAATAAAGGAGTTGCGTACCGGAATATACATAGAACAGAACCGGAACGGAAAAAATTGAACTGTAAAGATTGTGGCGACATCGGCGCATAGTAGGGGTACTACATCTGATCTCTTCGGAAGAGGCGCTTCATACAATTAAGATCGATCTTCACTTACAGGTAAGTTCGTTTAATCTTATAATAATATTTGAAGTCTTTGAAATTCTTAGAATTCCCCGAAATCTTTTGAGATTACAAAGAAATATTAAAATCCCATGAGATCTTGAATATAGTTAAATCTGCTGAAATCTCGGAGCCTGATTTACACACCATCTGCTTAGAGATTGATCTCTTGCTCCAAACACGAATCTCGATCGGAAAAGAGCTGCTCATTGAAGCGTCAAGAGCGTGGAAAGCGTGGTAAGACGAGTCTCGCGACACACATAGCCAGAGCCGATGCCACAGAGCAACCAGAGGAATAGGTACTCGTCTCTGGTCGCCGTCGGCCTCTGATTGTCCTTTATTGGGTTAAATTGAACTTCCTTCTCGTGATACGCGGCTCGCATCAACTCAGTTGCTACGAGTAGTTGCGCTGCCTCTTAAACATCTGGGTTGGTACGGGATGTCCCCAAAGTAGCGTAGCTGTCTTCGACGCCTGAGATGTCTCGTACACATTGACAAGACCCGCTGAACTCTGCCGACGTTGCTTCGCTGAGATTCATCGAAGCTCGCTTGCGACTGATGAAAACATCGGACGATAGGCGGAATGGTCTTGCGACTCAAATTACCTTCCTAATAGCTCGGACACCCCGTAAGTCGTCGAGTCATACCAAAGCTTGAGCGACAAGAACAGTTTAAAGAGTTTTGGCTTGCTGCGCAACATTTCACGAGGGGGCGAACACGGCTCAGGAATTCAGATCGAGTAAATACGGTGGGCGTATTAGAGTGGCTGCGATGCGACAACCGAGAACGCGATCCTTCAGACCACCGGCGATATGAGACGTTTCACTGATGTTGAGTGAGTGGCGTGGCTCTCGCTATTGCAGTTTCTATGAACTCATTGTCTCAACATCGGCTGAGGGAATCAGTGGAACATCGAGTACTGCAATGTATTGCACTGTGTAACCAGAAATCGTAATGAGTAAATGGTATATTGAGAGAAAGTTTAGGTGATGTCATTAATCGTTTCGTGAGACCAACTAGAATTTTGATGGATCTTAATCGATTTTTCTTGAATCGAATTTACTTAATTGAATATTTGATTTGATTATTTTCTCGGTGTTACACATGGTAATTAAGTTGAATAATTTCGGATGTAGCAGGATCTAGCTTAAGACTCACTAGTACCAGAAAGAAGGTTTTTGGTCTCGCATTCGTATGTCTGTAGACCTAATTCTATGACAATTGAATCGTACTATAAAAACCACTTAATTAATCAAATACACTTACTTATTTAACCAATTACTCACAACGTAAATACCCCTGAGTTCAACGTGACTCTTACATTTTAGATAGAGACGAAGATTCTAAAAACGATAATCTTGCGAAATCGATATGAATGGAGTCCTCGGCAAGATAAAAAATATTACCGTAGAGATAATTAATGCGCCTCAGTGCCACAACAACATCAGAATTCTAGATAATTATATTGTCAATGTCAGCCTTATTCTTTCTTGGTAATTTCAACTTCAAGTAATTGAGCTTCGTTTGAAGGATCGAGGCCATGCTTGGAACTCACCCAATCACATTTCTATGTACCTATGTATATTGAAGACAGGGTTGAGGATCCCTGTCGAGGAATCGCACTGATAAGAATGAATTATGCAGATGGATGTTGCGTGGCGATGTCGCCGATGTATCAAACCGCCTCAACTAGCTCATTCTCCTTCGTTATCTGTTCATTGACGAGACCCGACGTGCGCTATTTGACGCTCGATCAGAAATCTGGGCCGTTCCCATGTTCCACTTACGCGATCGGCTACTGTACTACCGCATGAAATATAGGCGACACATCAAGTGTTGGCCTTTAAACACTTTTAAAGCGATTCATGATTGATATCGGATCGACCAAAATGGCATTATCTTACGTAACCCTCTGGCATTTTAGCTTCTTCAACTTCAGTTCACTCCTAATTTTCTTACATTATGTACTTCAATCTTACACTTCAGTCAAATATTTGATTTTTCTTTAGTGTATTAATAATACAAATAAGTATAGAGTTCGAAATTCAGTTCCTTCAGAGTCAAGACTAGCCTGTTTGAAGCTGATTACAAAAATTAGTTCACTTAGCCTGGAATCGGTACTCCAGTGATCATAATTTATTAAGTATCGAAGGTGCCTACGAACAACCAAAATGCCTCGTTTCTATGGCAGTTGGTCTCAAAAGTGACAGTCATTGGTTCAAAATGGCTCAATTAAATCTCAGAAGGATGCCAAGAGAATAAAAAAATTATTTCAGCCCTAGTATCATGAGCTCATACTTTCTTAGGATGAGGCTCAGACTTTGTTAATTAAATAATTAGTACGGTGATGCGTGGCCGATGATAGAAAAATAGGAAGCGCTTGTAGTCGAACTCGACGTAGTTGGTCTACCGTCGTAGTACAAGAAACTCCAATTTTCAAATGTTCTTAATTAAAGCTATTTTAATTCTGAATTAAATATTTGTAAATAGCAAGTTGATAAACTTTTATCGGGTTTTTTTTATATAGTGTGAGTAATACGATCGAACTATTCTACAGTGAGATTTATGAGTATATCCTCATCCCCGAGTCATCGATCATTCCTGTACTCTCGTATTTCGACACTTGCCAGAAGCGACAAAGAAACGGTGCCAAGGTGCCGATAGATCGTTAACCGACTGAACGAAGCTGCCCTCTCTCAGCCAAAGCGGCCGCTTTAGTGTGCGGTAATTAACCCCAGTGAGTTAATATACTCGAGTTAATGCGTTCAAGCTAAGGTGTGTACGTTGCTCTGCCTCGGGAGCCGGGCTCTCGACCCAGACAGATCCCTGGAGTTCGACATACAGCATGTGTTCCCGACTCGCAAGAAATCGCGCCAGGAGAAGGCGAGACGATCAACTATCGAATCGTGTGCTGTGCTTGCCCGCTCATCGTTGGAGTTAATGACGTCGCATCCGGGAGTCAAGACGCCAGGACACGTCATGCTTGACGCGTATATGCAAAGAAACGAACCTTCTTATAATGCGTTCACAGTTGGACCCGCATTCTACGCTCTACGGCAGTTCGTTTCTCCGCCCGGACACTACCTACCTTACTAAAAGTGCTCCGAGCTCCTGGTCTATTAATATCACTGCGCGATCAACATTAATAACCCGAGGTTCCCTCGCCACTTTCATAACGATGACGAAGACCAAGATTCTGACCGTCTCTGGGGTACTGGTTTTAAGTCCGTGGTCACAGTAAGGTTGTGCACGACCTCGCTCGAACATGTTTGAACCACGCCCCGGCTATCCGATATTTGCTCCAACGTAGTTCAAACCCCCGTGGGTGTTGAACAGTTTAAACAGTTCAAGGGTCCGTACAGCTGAGGATCCGAGCAGTTCAAGGGTTCGAAATGTTCAGGATTCGAACAATTCGAGGATTCGAACAATTGGAAGGTTTCGAACAGTACCTAAGGTTTCGAACAATTGACCTTGAATCACCCGAGGCTCGAACTGTTCGTCCAGCATTCAAAGGTACCAACGGTTGAAGAGCTCAACGGCTTGAACCGTTTGAAGCGTATGGGCTGCTTATGTTCTTTGACCCGTATGAGACTGGATCAATATAACGTGGTTCTTAGAAACGAGCAATTAGATTATTTGTATTGTGGTTCGAAAATTAGATTCACACCCCTATAAACAGTTTAATTGTTCCGTATTTTATAGAATAGGAATTCTATATGTAGAAATATATAGTATCTGGGTTATGAAAATTGTAGTAAATAAAAAGTTACACATATTCGATCTTGGTGAGTTAAATGCAATCATTTGAATTAGATAAGTGTCGTTCATGAGATCTAGGATTTTCTGGTAATTTTCTTCGGTATTTTCGAAAAGTTTTCGAAGTGCCGTGGTCTTATTCGTCTGGCTTTTCTGCGTCTCTGACTCAGGCAGGAGTGACTGATACTCAATACAAATGTACTCATCCGTTTACGGGATGTGGAACACGACGTTCGAGCTGCGTCATTATCATCTTCACTTCCATACGTGGTGTTAGCGAGTTGTTTATGCGGATCCTTTTTGTAATTAATCGCACTGTAAATTAGCGCTCGTAGAGATTCCATACATAACCCAATGGTTACACCACCGATGGTGTAAGAGAAGGATCCTTGATATTTAACCGCCAAAATCTTTGAGATGCGTTCTGATTTGCGGCTTGCATCCTTAAATTCATAAATGGAATAGTCAGCGATTATGCTGACCATTGATCGCCGCTCAGAATCCTATGGTTTGACATTTTTCCTGCAAGCTTCGATCAAACGATGCGGAAACCTCTTTCACAAATTAAGTCCAACGGACTCGTCGGCATGATTCAAATTGCTGATCCTGAGTTATCCGCCTTATCAAATTCCTCTTCGAACACATGCAAACCCATTATTTAATTAAAGCAGACTCAATCTTATGACCTGATGATCTTATCGTACACCTCCGACCGATTTAACGGCGATAGTCAAATACCGGCTAAGTTTTGCTATTAAGGTAGTCTACCAGTAACCGGACGAAATTGAGAGAATCGCGCCAATAGCTTTTATGTTTATTGAAATCTGGTAAATAATATAACGAATCCTTAGCAAGTATAGTAAAAACTCATTCGAGTTGCACTTGTCGTTTACTACTCCATGATATTAATATCACGACCACAGAAATTATGTTTGAAAAAATACTTACCAGTGATGCATTTAACAATTGTTCATCTAATACCAATATATTCATACAAATTGCACAATGGTACAATTTTCGAAAATCATGAAATACTTTCATATTACACCGTATTTACCATAACAGAAGGTAATGAAGGTGCAAAAAAGTACATGAACTTTTATACATTTTTCATTGCTAAACTCTGGGAATTAACATAGATTTACGTTGGTATTTTTAGAAGTAGGTTTATGTTATTGGATATAGTAGATCAAGCGAGAACGAGAGAAACAGACAGAAGAAAAGTTAAACTTGAACTGAAATGAAGGCAAAAATTGTATAGTAAGCTGGTTCTAATTTTAGTATCATGTTCATTGTAGCTTATCAACATTTCTTATCAATATTTCTCTTGTCAACTTTATCTTATTTATATGTCCTCAAATAGCAAACTTTGTTTATTTGCATGTTGACACCTCTTCTTTTCCTATAAGGCCAATGTAAAATCGCCAACTTTGACCCCAATTATCTTCTAAACAGTAAGTTCAAGTCTTGCTATAAAAGAGGGTTAACTTACTACGTATTTACTGGTTATCAACCTTAAGCACTGGATTTATTCAGTGGCAACGCAGGCATCGAATTTTTACGTTCAATCTTTCCAAATCTGTGTGACTAAATTTTGTTACGTGATTGACTCGACGAACTTTTCTGAATGCAGAACAGGGATTACGTTGCTTCATATTTACTTATTAATGTTGTATTTTTTCTACCAATCTTAGTAAGTAAGATAAGTGGTGATGATATATACCTGCAGCTATCGTGCTCTGAACTATTGCGCTTGGGCTTTGCCATTTTTGTCCTTCGGGAAGGATTGTCAATGTGACGGAACCCGGATTTTTTTTTGACAAAACCCGTTAAGATCCTCGTCAATTTCGGCTCCATCTTCATTCAAGAAAACCTACATATGACATAACTAGAATATAAAAGAAGTCAACAAGAACGTAAAAATTACGCAATCATGATTTGTTTCTCTCGACATTCTCACGCCACGGACATATAGTATAATATATTTTAAGGACTGTGTAACATCTATCTACTATTTCTGGCTTTTTAGTTGTTCTTCCAACCACGTCGTTTAAAGTATCAGTCGATACGATGACTATTTGAGATATGTCCTGCAGGACCACTTTGAAAAGAGGCAAGATGGATACCCTTTCCGCATGGACCCAGATAGAGGGACTGAAATGAGCGATAACCACTTTACATATTAAGATATCAAATATTTAATCGAATAAACTGTTACTACAGGGTGTCCGCCGGGAAGGTATACTACTTTGTTTGTTTATAATTTTTGATTAAATGAAAGAGAATGGATCTTATATTGATAAATGTTTTATTTAATGTCGGCAATTATGTATGGAATACAATATCAGATAAATGTCCGCCTCTGTTAGCCTCACAAATGCGAGCCCTTTTGAGCACATTTTTCATTACATTCTCACACATTTCACGCGGTATTTCATTAATTTCATCACGAATATTTTGTTTGAGTTGCTCAAGCGTTTCTGGTTTGTTTGCATAAGCCTTGCTTTTTAGATATCCCCACAAAAAGAAGTCCGGAGCAGTCAAATCAGGCGACCGTGGAGGCCAATCAACATCACCATTTTTTGAAATAACTTGTTGTGGAAAGAGGTCTCGCAGTAATTCCATTGTAATCCTGGCTGTATGCGATGTGGCACCGTCTTGATGATACCACATGTTAATCAAGCCCAAAGCATGCAGTTGTGGCGTTAAAAAGTTTTCAATCATATCACGATATCGCTCCCCATTCACAGTTACCGTTACGCCGTTTTGATTTTCAAAGAAGTAAGGTCCAATGATTCCTCCTGACCAAATTGCACACCAGACTGTCACTTTTAATGGATGTAAAGGTGACTGATGAATAATTTGAGGGTTTTCCATTGCCCAGAACCGACTATTCTGTTTATTCACATATCCATTTGTTTCTCCCAAAAATTTCACGTAACTTTCTCATCGTCACAGTAATCGATGATTGATTTTGATAAAATGTTTTAACGATTAAAACACGTTGGTTTATCGAATATTTTTCCATAATAAATTTGCCACGTGTCTACTTCACGACTGCCAAATATGAACTGTCAAGACTAACGTTTACCAAAATGGCGGCAAAACAAAGTAGTATACCTTCCCGGCGGACACCCTGTAGATTAGGAACAAAAAGCCTGCGAAAGTAACTTGCACAATGCTTCATTATTGTCTTTCATCACCCTTAAAGTTTACACTACCACAAATTACATAGTTTACTTCTGTGCGTTTGCAGTGCGGGTGATTTGTGAATGATGGTGAAGAAAATTGCGGTAATTCGAATGGTTACAAACTACAAAATAAGAAATCGCACTGAGAGAACCCCGTTGTCAATTGTAACTAGATACAATATCAAGCTATCTTAAAAATGTTTACATGAAGTTGGAACTGGATTCCTGAAAATTTCCGAATACTATAGGGAGTACATATTTATTTTTACAATCAAGACTTGTAACAATCAAGATAGTAAAATCTACCTCCGTTAATAACTTTCGTTAAATTCCAAACCAAACATTCATGAACATTGCATAATATTTGTTTTTACTTGTTAAGACTAGAGCACCTTTACCTTAGAAATACTTTTAAAGTATATAACGACACAAAATTTGAAAACGTCAATAATATGGTACGGAAACGATTCCGAAATTACTCTACTAATGAGTTCAAATTTAAATCAATTCCTGAAGCCAGACTTGAGATCTAGAAGCTTACATTTTTAATAGCACAGGAATGCACACACACGCACACACTAGTGAGGTAGTCGCCGCACTACGTGCTAGTCAAGTTATTCATAGATTATTCTACTCACAGAAATTGAAATACACTTTGCTGCTGATTTCAGTCACTCTGGATTGCCTGATTCGATGATTTCTGTTAGGACTTGCGTTGTATATCAGAATCAGCATATTCGCAAAGCCACATTGTTCAGCGCTGCGTCGCGATTCCTATAATCTGACCCAAAAATAACATCTTTATTTTAAACGCTATGTAATCAAAAGATGTAGGAAATTCCACAATACATTGATAAATTAGTGACTGTCTCATATAACAGAGTGTTAAGTTTACCGTTTTGAGTCTTGTTAACATTTTCGATAATGGGCTATATAATTTTATCGGAAGAAAGCTACATCCATAATTAATAGTACTTGTACTATTTATAATACTAAATATTATTACTATTAAATAATAAATACTAATAAACACTTATAATAGTATTGTTAAAAAAAAATAAACAATACTATAACCGACGCTTTTGTTTGGATCTCATGCAATTTCAATTGAAAGTGAGGTTTACGATTCTTCTGGTGGGTGAAAAAAAATGAAACTTTTACTTTTGAGTCCTAGGACCTAAAATTCTAAGACTACCACAAAGTACTACTTTATTTCATGTATACACGCACTGAAAACCGAGAAAAACATGGTAGTGTTATATAAACATATATTATTTGTTCTAGATCATTCGGTTATTTATCTGGACGAATAAACGTATATTATTCGTTTGGATACGGTCCTAGACACTTTGATTATTTATCCGGACAAGTAAGCGTATATTTTCCGTCCGGGTGTACTTTGTAGTTCTGAGGTGCAATTAGCATCCGGGGAATAACGATCAACATAAAATTTGTACAATTACGATTCTCAGTGAATAGGCAAAATATATGTTATTCACCCGGAAATTCATTGATGTTTTGCATAAATTACATAACACACAAAATATAACCTCTATGTAAGAACTTTCCGGACGAATAACGTAACAGACACAGCCAAAAAAAACTTCTAGCCCTGGTACAGTACTTCAGTGCTTTTAAGTCCTAGGCTTTTAAGTTACTTTTTGTATACAGGCCCCAAAAGCGAGGGAAGCATGGTAGTGTTATATATTTACCATGAAAATCATTAAAAAATCGCCATTGATCTGAAATGTAGCAAAAAATTGACTTTTTTTTCAATAGTTATAGCGCCGTTATTTGATCGGAAATCGACTTTTGTTACTATTGAAAAAGTGTTTCTCTTTGCCGAAATATTAATATCGCATGGTCCAAATTTGGTGTAGGCTGTCCTTGTCCTAAAGTTTGTCCCGAGTTATCAGGTGAATGTCTCCAACGATAAAAATCATAGCACCTTTAGCAATTTTACCGGAGGATAATCGGAATCCTTCCGTTTCAATTTGTTTGAGATCTTGAATTATATGTTTGTACACTTTTTCGTGATCGAAGACTTTTTCTTTGCACAGTGCTACAAGTTTTATAGAGTTTAGATGAGACCGTGCATACTCGGTCAGGTTCCCAATGTTCATATATACTGAGAGAATTTTATGCTTGTGTACAGCAGAGCCGAGTAAATTCACCACTTCAAAACTAACTTAGTATATGATCAGTTTAAATGCGTCCGGGTTTTCTTGTAAAAAAATTGGACGTTCGGAAAATCGATCCATCCGATGAATCGGCCTGTACCTCGAGATTGTGAACCTCACGAGTAATATTTAAGTCAAATATAATAAATATAGCCGTCCTAAAATAGTTATTCCAACGTTTTTATGAGAGGTACGTAATGAAACAACTTTTTATGGTCTTCATTGTTTCCTACACAAACTTCAATCGGTTCTATGTAGCAAATTCCTTTTCGAAAAACCTTTTTCGCCTGAAGCCCGTGCTTAATGAATCTGAGCACTGAACGATGAAGTCGTTATCGAAAGTATGGTCCAATTTGTCGATGACTTTGTCTTCTGCCAGACCTTCAGCGAGTAATCCCTGATGCTGCAAACAACTTGTTGCATTTAAATAACGATATACAGGGTGGCCGATTTATCTGAAGACATTGAAATATTTCGCAAACTACGCATCGGATCAAAAAAAGTTCTCAATAAAATTGGCTCGCCTGGAAGGGGGTCATCCAACGATACCAAAGTCGACCCCCTCGATCCACCCCCCCCCCCTCGCCCCTACCCCCTGGGGTGTGGGTGGGGGCAACTTTGAAATTGTAAATGGGAACCCCTATTTTTTATTGCAGATTCGGATCCCCCATAAAAAAATAAGTAACTTTTATCTGAAACATTTTTTTTCGATTCGTGATAGATGGCGCTGTAATCGCAAGGGAACTTCGCAAAAATTTGCAAATATCTCGAGAAATTACACATCGGATCGAAAAAAGAAAAAGGCAGGGGACTCACGTAAAACAAGCACCCCGATGGGAACAAAAACTACTACGTCCACGTCGTTGTTCCTGGGTAACGCTAAAAGTAGTTGTTAACTTATTGATAAACGAATACATGCTTTCGATTGCAGCGCCGTGTGTGAGAAAATTTCATATCAACAATAAAGTCAAATCAATGGATTTTGTCATGGAAAACCAGGAAAAAAATAGGGTTTTCCAATCACGATTTTGAAGCAACTTCCATTTTCACCACAATGGGGTAGGGTTGGGGGGAGGGTGGATCGAGTTTCGTATCGCTGAATAGCTTTTTGAAAAAATGAAACATGTCTTTTTTCTTTTTTCGATCCGATGTGTAATTTCTCGAGATATTCGCAAAAATCAGGTTTAAAAATTAGATGACCCTCTTCCAGGCGAACAAATTTTATTCAGAACTTTTTTTGATCCGATGCATAGATTATGAAATATTTCAATGTCTTCAGATAAATCGGCCACCCTGTATAAAAAAATAAACGCTAAACCAATATCAAATTTTTGTATTTTTGTATCAACTTTATTGAATTGGTGATTTTTATACACAAATCTGCGGTAATAAATTACCGTCCAATTCGCAAGTATTGAAGCTTCTCTTTTTCATATAAAAATACGCAAAGAACATTTATGTGACAATGCAAGACTTGTGTACAAAGGAGCTAACATTTTTGGGACAAAGCAAGGATCGACGTTCAAGCTGAGAGTCGATGCATTCAGAAGGTAGAGAAATTGTATAGAGAATACATTACTTTAAAGACCCATCAAGACAGACCTTCAAATGCTGCAAAAGAACAGAATTTTATTATTCGCTTCAAAAACTTGTTCGATATTGCTCACGGAGATGTGTTAGCAAGACTCGATGATGTAGGAAAAGCATTTCTCAAGAATCAGAGACGAGATGGTTGTATCGGATTTATCAATGACATCGAAAGTCATTACGATATAATAGAAAGACAACAGCCACGAATAAAAGAGCTATTGACGAGAAAAAATGTAAAATGTGAAGTGAAAATGGATTGGATAGATGTTGATTATTCCCGTGGTGTTTGATCTGAATTTGATCTGAAATATTGGGTCTGGGAAAAAGTTCGTGGCGTTTTTCCCGATAGATGGCATCAATTGCAAATAAGTCAGGAAACACGGATCGCAGCGACACTACTAAACGCTCGTTGGAAAGGTCACACTTCGAGCGTTACTTTGAGTGTATAAACATCGAAATTGGTGCAGTGGTTGAAAAGTTGTTTGCGTTTGAAAATGGAGAAAAGTAATGAAAAATTGCGCTATATTTTGCAATATTATTACGACAAAGGGAAGAACGCTGCGTAGGGTTGTGAAAAAATGTGTGCTATGTATGGTGAAGGTACTTTATCAAAATCTGCTACGCGGAAATGGTTCGCTCGCTTTCGTTTTGGTAATTTTGATATGAAAGATGAGTCACGCTCTGGTCGTCCAATCACTGAAAAAGCTGATGAAATTCTTGAAAAAGTCCAGCAAGATAAGCATTGTGTCGATATTGGTATGGAGCTAGGCATTGACTACAAAACTGTTTTGAACCATTTATACAAAGCTGGCTACAAAAGAAGCTCGATGTATGGGTTCCTCATGAGTTGAGCGTGAAAAACATGATAGACCGAATTAACATCTGCGATGCGGTGCTGAAATGTAATGAAATCGAGCCATTTCTGAAACGTGTCATAACCAGTGATGAAAAATGGATCACGTACGACAATCGGAAGCGTCATAGATCGTGGACAAGGGATGGTGAGCCGTCACAAGCGTTCGCGAAGCCAGAATTGATTAATAGGAAAGGTGTTGTCTTCCATCATGACAACGCCCGACCACACACTTCTTTGATGACCCGTCAAAAATTGCGAGAGCTTGGTTGGGAAGTTTTGATGCATCCACCGTATAGTTCAGACATAGCACCCTCTGACTATCACTTATTCCGATCTCTGCAGAAGTCTCTCAATGGAATTAAGCTGCTTTCAAAAGAAGCCTATGAAAACCACTTGATTCAGTTTTTCATCCAGAAACCACAAAAGTTCTTCACCGATGGCATCATGGCTCTAGCCGAAAAATGACGAAACATTGTCGATAATAATGGAGCATATTTGGTTTAAATAAATTCATTTTCACACTATAAGACAACCAGTTGAATTTTACTAAAAAAAACGCCACGAACTTTTTCCCAGATCCAATAAATCGAAAAAGAATGAGTTTTACTCGAGGCAGGGGAAAAAATAACCAGACCAAAAGATGTATGTAGAGAAAGCGGTTTATTCTACGTTCTGCCTTTTCACTACAAAAAAAAATATTATATAATATTATATTAAAATATTATTATAGTATATTCTTTTCATGTTCCTCTAAAATACTCTCTTTCGGTTGAATTCTTAAATCTCGATCAACGTTAGAGAAAAAACGTGTCGTTTGTGCGTATTCACTATAAGAGATACTTGCTAGCTTCAATTCGCATTATCTCAACTTGGAAACGGTACATCGTGTTTAAGTTTCACAGACGTTCAGATAATACATTCAATTATATGCATGCTATGTTTTAACAAATTCTTAAACGAATGATTGTATAGCGGTAGTATCTTCAATCCACGTAGAAGAGTGGAAGGGATAATATTTATCTTTATATTGTTTGTTGATGGGCTTATTCTCTGTAAATAAATATACATCGTACGAATCAACAAAAGGAAAAAGTGTATATTTACATATCACTAATTACCCTGAGAGGCAGCAGGCTCAACTAATTTTTTGGTATAGTATTGTTCGGATAGCACCAGTGGCGTACCTAGAACTTTTGCCGCCCGGGGCGGTCTCCGATTTGCCGCCCTTTCTAAGTCAATCAAATGGTGGTTTTAATAAATCAATAAACATAAATAAATATATGTAATTGAGACAAACTATAGATGAGGAACTTTTTTACCATTGGATGCCATATTTAAATTAGGCAGTAATAAAGGAGGCCGCATAAGTTGATATACCTATAAATGCAACTTTAAAAAAAATACAAGATACTTTCTTAAAGGCCACAAGAAACTTACGGAGGTCACAGGTTCCCCACCTATGAGACAAAACATATACCTAATTTACAAAAAAAATTACCATTTAATATTTTTATTTTATATTTATATATAAATAATTTTATTTCTTTTGGATAAACAAACAAATTGTACACATATGTGTATGTAAACATATTTATATATTTATTCTTCTAACTTTCATAGTAGAAAAGTCGTGTATAATGCTCTCAAAATTTATATTATTTGTAATTTCTTGTTCTATGGACAATATTACAAGATTTTGTAGTCTTAAATCATTCATTGTGGAACGAAGATAATTTTTTATCAACTTTAATTTGGAGAAGCTCCTTTCGCAACTAGCGACACTGATAGCAATTGTTAAAAAAATTCTTAGCAAAATTACAATGTTGGGTACCGAATTTTCCAATCTATATTGTTGAATAAATTTTAGTAGATCAAGAGGGCCTTCCCCCCCCCCCCCCGTTTTTCCAACGTTTTGCCTCTTCTTGTAGTTCACACACAGCCATAAAAACCTGGATCCTTTTTCTTTCAATATGGACCTGTTCTTTATCAATGTCAATAAAGTCATTTATTTGACATTCAAATTCTTCATTTAGTAGGTTACATGGTATTATACACGAATATTTTCTTGCAAAGACATGCAACTGATCAAAGCGTTTTTTTATTTCCTTTATAATTCTATCCATAGATAAAAACATTTCTCTTCGTACTTCTTGTTCTAAGGATAGCCCCACGTCTCGTGAATTTTCCCCACTCATATTTTTTCTCCTTCTAACTCTACGTTCAGTCTATATCTCCGACTCTTCACAAATTGTTTTGGCTGCTATAACAGCGTTTTGTATAAGCGCATCTCTTTGTTCCATGAAATAGGTTTGCAAAGAATTTAGTTTTATATGGCATTGATGAACACTTAACCCTTTTATTTGCAGGTATTTTTGCGCGTCATTAATTTCCAAAAGGACGGGTTCCTATATTATTCCTAATTGAGATAACATAGAAAAGAAAAAGATTACATTGAATTGAGTAATATTCCAGTATCTGATCTCGTTTTACTGAAGAAGAAAGTCTTCTTCAGATGTCAATTTTTCCAAGGCACTTAAAATGTTTGAAAAATGGTTATTTATTATAATTACTGCTTCTGCTCTAGCACTCCAGCGAGTTTCTACGCTGCGTTTAACACCTTGACCAGTGACAGAAAGTAAAACATGCCATCGACGAGTGGAAGAAGAAAAGAATGAAAACAACTGCTCGATAGTTCCAAAAAATTTTTTAGATATAATATTTTCAACCCTACATTGACTTGACGATGAAGAAAAATATTCGAAATCATATAGAAATTCATAATTCGTAGAAATCGAATAGTAAACTTATCAAGTGAACAAGTTGTTTTTTACAACTAAAACTAAATATAAAAAATGCCGCTCCAAAATATGTGCCGCCCGGTGCGGACCGCCGGCCCCCCCCCCTTCTCCCCCCTAGGTACGCTACTGGATAGCACAATGTTATACTTTTATGTCTGGCACATAACTCTCAAAGAACAGATAGAAAAATTAATTCACAACTAATGAAGGAAATAAATAAAATCATGGAATCACAGAAAATAAACTCACAACATTTTTTGTTGTACAACCAGATTAAACCCTTTCTAATCTAAAAGTTTATTGAGTTCTCTAACGTCGACATTTTTTTTACCTGACACACTGGCGATATTAGGCGAGCCTTACTTTATATTAGTGTTATTGATCAGCGGCTTAGATACGTATAAAAATAAAAAAGCTACGAAGTATCCAGTTTTTTCCAACACTCGAAAAATAGGCGATGCGTAGCATTTTTATGTAATGGCAGATATTCCATCAATCCCGGCCATTCGTGCATGCAAATGTGAGAAAAACTTGCGGAATATGACCAAAATATACTTTAAATATCTACTAAATCTACGTTGTACAAATAATACATGCTACGATTAGAAGTAAAGTTGTACTCACTGAATGCATAACACAATCCGGTGCATAAAATCGAACCAAATGAACAAGTGAATTAAATCGCGTGGTCGTTGTATACACCGATAACGACACTACCATTACTAGAACGGAAATGAAGGTATCGTGGGTACGCTGGTACGATCGCGCCGAGTCTTTCCGCTACCAATGAACTCGGATCGCAGCAACGTAAAAATGGCGGTACATTTGAACACCTACGCCGCTCTCTATACGTATAAGGTACGTATCACCCAATTTGTACAAATTATATCTCTTTACATGCACTACAGTATTGGCAGTGGTCAGGCATCTTTTTTGTTTATAATACAGCTCATGAGACAGGACATTCGCAATAAATAAAACTTATTAAATAATTTAGAGAACAAATTGTAAAAAATGCAGCATACTAAACAACCATCTTTATTTATATATATAGAAAGATAAGCGGAAGAATATTCGCAATTCGTACGTGGCCAAATAGGTGTGAAAAAAAACAGATCGATTGTTACTTTAAAATATAGAATCTTCAACTTGGCTTTTAATGCATTTATTACTAATAAAAATGATTTTATAAAAGTGATTCATAGTATCAGTAACCATATTTCGGATCTCGCTGATAGTTCTGCAATTGCTCAATCGTTTCTTTGAACTTAATTCAATAATTTTTTAACTTGTTTAAAAATGTTGTTTTCGAGTTTTATATCAATAGTATAAACAATTGGCCTCATTTACATGCGTCGTTTAGTATAATTTTACAGAATGTCCCTGCCATAGTTTCTAACAGTCGGTTGACGTATTTAGTCGTTATTGTGGAATACTGGTGTGATCATTTAGCGTGGGGATGATCGTTCGTCGTGGAGTTTCATGATTACCGCTAAATGCATTAGTTTTTTAGGATCTTTAGCAGGGGTACACAGTGAATTCACACTAGACAGCATCTTCAAATGATAACAATTGTTATAAAAAATGTGAATAAAAATTAAAAACAACATTTTTAACCATGTTTGAAAACAATTTCAAATAAATCTGTATAAAATATAAACACGGTCTACTGATCGCAGAACTATTAAGGTCAAATAGTTTAGACCAGGGGAGCGGACAATGATAAAAAAAACGATCGGGAGGGGAAACAATAGATGATTGGCGGAAACCAAATGATGATCGGGAATGAATTAAAAATACAATTGGGGACCCAAACACGGCTGCAAAGTGGAATCTTGCACGTTGCTTCCTGATTCCTTCGGTATCGTCGTCCGCAAAGCTTCCTCTATGAGCTACAGTTGATCGGCGACTTCCTCATAGAGGAATGAGAATGCAACGTGCAAAGCTCGACTCTGCATTTTTTAATTATATTAAAATTATATTTGAAATTATATACGAATCTTAAATTTACAAGACCCTACATTTATTACAGAATACCAGACTTCGCCTGCTTATACTATAAAAATGTATCGTAAATGTACATTCTAGCATTAAATTTACGAAACTCTGTATTGGTTTTAAGACACATGTCTATGAATGGCCGTAATAATACACACATACTGTAAAATAAAAACCCGCCTTGTAATTATAAAGTAGTACTGCTGGGAATCACTGAACGTGGTTATTGATTTCCAATGACGACATTCCAATTTCCAAACGAGTCTTTTAAAATCTACATTTAATGTTGATTTTAACATATCTTTGCCAACAAAATTTGAGAGATCCTGATATTTTAACTATCAGGTTAAGGTTTTGAAATTTAAAGAATAGTTGACGCCTACTTTTAATATGAAAATGTACATTAAATTTATAGTGGGGCGCTACTTTTACAAACTTGTACATTCATTTTAAAACATCCCTCTATGAATCGCAGCATTGATACAAAGTATTTTTATTTTTAACCATACATTTATTTAATCATACATCGATTATATGAATGTTCTTTTACATTTTCTAAATTCCCTACATGAGTAGTATATTTCTAACTCATTGTATATTATTTTCTACTTAATATACCGACCTTGCGAATTTAACATGCTTTGCGGTATAAAATATCCTTACATTTTTAATAGTGTACGCGATTGCGTAACGTGAAAAAAAGAAATGCATGTATTAGTGGAAGAGGAAAGTTGACTGGAGAGATTATCCACGAACTTACTATTTATTTTGTACGGTGTTCGGATTCAGTGGCAATAAATGAAAACATCTATTTGGGCGACATTTTACCAAAAAATTTCCAATTTTTTGACAAAAACTAGTGTTCCGAGATGACTTATTGGAACGCTGTGTAGATGGCCTTACACAAAATAAGAACGAAATTCTCATTGCAAACATTTAGAGCTTTGTACCAAGAGCAAACTACAATGGCATTGTCATAATTGAAATCGAAACCAGCTTGGCGGTAAGTACTATTAATGGCGGTTACCAAAGCGTTCTGCCAGGGATGCAAGCAATGGAATTGATAATTGGCCCCAATGCGTATGCAAAGTGCCTCAGAATCGATGCGCATAGAGACGGCTGACAAGCGTACGCTGGAAGCATCGAACGAAGGGCTACAACTTCGTCGAGCAGACCAAAAAGAAGCTGAAGATATTGCTGCTGCCGCGGACAGATTACTATATGACGCAGGAATCTCAGATTGAAGGTGCAATTTTTCTATTTAAAAAATGTAAAACTAGTAGTCTACACTTGCTTACAATTGAATTGTTTAAATGACGATTGTATAGAAACAATGCATTTTAGAAAAAAAAACGTTTCAAATTGAAGAGGTTATCAATTTACAATAAAGAAGGTTTTATTCATTTCTTTGCTGACTCTATTAGTAATGGAGATATAAACAACGAAAGTTTATCTCATCATCAGTCACGCGTCGTTCCATCTCCCTCTCTCATTATAACTGTCGCTGTTTATAACTCCATTACTAACAGAGTTTGCAAAAAAATGAATTAAATATTTTTTGTTGTAAATTCACAATGGAACATTCGTTACGGAAAACTTTTTTCTCTAAAATGCATTGTTTCATCACAATTGTCATGTAAATAATTCGATTGCTATTGAAAAAAAAACCCTTTTAGAAAATAATAACTTTCATCTTCGTATTTCCCATACTCAAAAGCATAAAAAAATAACAAAGATATTGAACAGACCTCTGAATTTAGACGAAAAATGGAGATTATATTACGAGTCTCGTTCTCGAGATTACATCGTAGTAGAGGTCTACTTTCACACGTTGGTGTCACGAAAATTCAGAGCTTCATTCAAAAAAACAAAAACCCCGCCCAGGAAGTCTGGCGCTGCGGTCGTTTCCTCTATACCAAGTCATAACGTTTTTCGTGCGTGAAGGTGTCGCACGTTTAGAGCTTTAGTAAGTGTTTTAATTAGGGAAAATCATGGGAAAACACAAAAGGAAGAGAAGTAAGGATGACAAGAACCAGAAATTCTTCAAAAAATTGAAGAAGATAGTCGATGCTATGCCCGATAGTTCCTCGGATTCGGATTCGGAAAAATTGACACACGAGGACGAGCGCTCGGGCGTGGTCGAGCTCACGGACAAAGCTGCGCACATCCCTCTTCAGGGTGTATCATCGAATATTCGAGGTAGTTTTTAATACTTATTTATGGAACCCTCAGACCTGGCGGCTTGCCGTACAAAGACACTCTTGTAGATTTGTCTTAGGTCGAACATAACCCTAAAAAAGGCTCGAGCGAAAGATTGCGTTACGAGATCCTTCTGGCCTTAGACTCGGCGGTTTTGTCCGTACGAAGGAAGACTCACAGAGTTCTTTCTTGAGTCGTTTGTGATTACAGTTCACACACAAATAATTATCATGGCCATAGACTTGGCGGCTCAGTCCGTTCGAAGGTAGTCTCGCAGAGTACTATCTTAAGTCGAACAATAGAAGTATGTTTTAACATTAGTCTCGGCGTTTTTAAAGCGTTCGAATATAGAACTGCATCTTGCAGCTATCTTGAGTCACCCATAATGTGATTTGGTGCTCTTGTAGAGCCTATCACAGATTAATATATTTTCAGATTCTTCATCAAAGGAAAATGAGAATATTCCCCCTACTTCAGAGTCTCCGGAAGAGCCAGTTCAGGTTTTTGACGAGGAGACATTACGAATATTGGGTGTCGATATCAAAACTGACGCGCCGAAATTACAGATAAATCCAAATTTAGCAGAAAATTGGGAAAAATGAATTGCTAGTGGGCTCAAGAAAGACGAGCAGGAAAAAATATTGTCAAAATATGCTCGAACCAGTAATTGTTATTTAGAAGCCCCAAAATTAAATGCGGACGTGGCTTCGTCTTTATTTGAAACTGCCATTAAGAGAGACAAATATTTGACGAATGCCCAGAATATTCGTGGTACGGCCATGGCTGCATTAGGCACGGGAGTTTCTCTAATTTTGAGCCCAAAAGAAGAAGGTATCGATGAATACCAGTTGTTAGAGTGTCTAGCTGACGCAGGTAGATTACTGGCGCACGCACATCGTCTCGACACGATTACTCGCAAATCGTTCATTACTCCATCCATAGACAAGAAAGTCAAGAATATATAGGATGAGACTAAGCCAGACAAGTTTCTGTTCGGGGAAAATTTGTCGGAAAAAATTAAGCTAGCGAAGTCCATTAAAAAGGTGGGCTTAGAATTGAAATCTCAACCGTCCGCATCGAAGACCCCACTCCGCAGTTCCAACTCGGAAAACTGGAAACGCCCGCCGACCAATTCGTATCGAGGGGGGACCCAGGCGGGCACAAATCTTTTTATTTATTTAAATTCTCATAGAATGATATTAGAACTACCAGAGTTAAAAAGGAAAAGAATGATAACTTTGATCGAAGATTTAAGTAACCGAATTTTTTGTACTATTCGAGAATTTGCACACTTCATGGGGAAGCTAGTCGATTGTTGTCGAGCGATAGAGTACGGATGGTTATACACCAAGAGATTCGAACGAGAAAAATTTTTCGCCTTGTTAATGAGCGGTGGTGATTACGATGCGAGACTTGTATTATCTGACGATCTCGAAGATGAGTTTAATTGGTGGCGACAGAATATTCCAAAATCGGTAAACCCGATTACAAGTTCTCGATATATTAAAGAAATATTCTCGGACGCGTCAAATTCGGGTTGGGGTGCCTACTGCGATAATGAAGGTACGCACGGTTTTTGGAATAATAGCGAACGGAAATTACATATTAATAAGCTGGAACTTATCGCCGCATTGATGGGCCTCAAATGCTTTGCAAAAAATTTGCGTAACTACGAAGTGTTATTACGGATCGATAATACTACGGCTATCGCCTACATTAATCGTATGGGAGGTGTACAGTACGCGGGACTCCATAGGATAGCGAAAGATATTTGGCAATGGTGCGAACAGAGGAAAATTTGGATTTTTGCCGCATACATTGCGTCAAAAGAGAATGTACAAGCCGATAGAGAATCGAGAGTAAAGAACATAGATACGGAATGGGAACTGGCCAGTTCAGCGTTTGAAACTATCGTTTTGAAGTTCGATCAACCAAATCTGGATTTATTCGCGTCTAGAATCAACGCGAAGTGTAAAGCTTACTGTTCCTGGCACAGAGACCCCGACGCGTATGCTATTGATGCTTTCACGCTGGATTGGGGCATTGAATTCTTCTATGCGTTCCCGCTGTTTGCGCTAGTGCTAAAATTTCTGAGGAAAGTCATAGCGGATTGCGCTACTGGTATTGCCGTGGTTCCGAATTGGCCATCGCAACCATGGTATCCGATGTTTATGGATTTGTTAGTGGGACAACCTATCGTTTTCAGTCCCGCTAAATGGCTTTTACTGTCTTCTTGTAGGTCCCTTTGTCACCCACTGGAGAAATCACTGGGTTTGATTGCCGGGAGATTGTCCGCGAAGCATATCGTAGGAAGAAGCTGGCAGACTCAGTAATCGAAATAGTGATGGCTTCTCTCGCTGAGAGCACTTGGAAGCAATACTACATAGGGCCCATAAAGAAATGGTCGTTATTTTATAAGGATACAAAAACGGATATGTATGGAGCAGGAGCGAATCGTATTCTCGAATTTTTACAAAAGCGATTTGAAGTGGGAGCGTCTTATGGCACGTTAAACTCGATACGATCGGCCATTTCTCTAGTCTCGGGAAATGAAGCCACTAATGATCCTGTTATTAGTAGATTTTTTAAGGGCATTTTTCGGCTTAAACCAATTAAGCCTAAATATGACTTAACGTGGGATGTAAGTCCAGTTCTGGCGTTCATTTCGACTTTGTATCCTCTCGAATCGTTGAATCTTCAACATTTATCGGAAAGATTGGTTATATTGTTAGCTCTGGGTACCGCGCATAGGGTACAAAATTTTTCGCTTATGAAACTCACAAGGAAAGGTACTTTGGTGTCCCCCTCCGATTTTAATGCAACTCACGTATGTTGTAGAGCATCGAAAACTAAAAGACACGTATTTTTTTTTATCGGCGGAAAAACATTTTTAAGGGGTGAAATCGCCCTTCAAAGTTAGGGGTAATTATGCAGTTTCACCCCTGAAAAAGAATTTTTTTCTTCAACTTCACGTGGAATTTTTATTGTCTTCAATGAGGAGTATTTTGGTTTTTGTTTCATAAAAATCGGTTGACGCCTTCTGGGTGAAACTGCATAATCACCCCTCAAAATGCCTATTTTCGAAGGGCGATTTCACCCCTTAAATATGTTTTTCCGCCGATAAAAAAAAATACGTGTCTTTTAGTTTTCGATGCTCTACAACATACGTGAGTTGCATCAAAATCGGAGGGGGACACCAAAGTACCTTTCCTTGTCAGTAATATCTCTCGGTCAAGAGAGGGGTTCGAGGTAAACTCTCGGACAATATAAAAACATCTCGGCCAGGGGCTTCACAGCCACTATTATTACTACCATATTTTCGCAAAAACCCTAAACTTTGCATTGGAAGTACATTAGACAAATATTTAGAGTTAACAAAAACAATTCGAGGAAATTGCAAAAATGTGATCATCACATCGAGGAAACCGTATAAACTGGCAAGTACGCAAACGATAAGTCGATGGATCAGGGCTATGTTGGCTAAAAGTGGCGTCGGCCCCGAGTTTACCGCGCATAGTATCAGACATGCATCTACGTCAGCTGCGTTGGCTAAGGGAATGAATATTAACGGAATAAAAGATACCGCAGGGTGGTCTAAGGACTCACATGTGTTCGCTCGATATTATAATCGACCGATCAAGCCTAATAGAAAAGATTTCGCGTCGATCGTATTTAAAAAATCATAATTATTATAACTTTTGATTCTTTATTAATTAAGTCTATGTTGCATTGAGGTCCGTGAAAAATAATAAAACATTGGTGCCTTGTATAATGGGTTGTGAATATCTCTGAACATCTACGATGTAACCTCGAGAACGAGACTCGTAATATAATTAATCGATCAAATGAACTTACCTAAGTGAAGTTCGATCGTAATTATATGTAGAGTCTCGTTCGAGATGATTACATCGTAGTACCGTCTACTTTCACATGTTGGTGTCACGAAAATTCAGAGCTTAATTCAAAAAAACAAAAACCCCGCCCAGGAAGTCTGGCGCTGCGGTCGTTTCCTCTATAGCAAGTCATATTGTTTAAAGTATCTCCTAAAGCAGAATAAAAATAATAAACCATAGCATACGAAACTAAACTAGGGTGGGAACAGTGCAACGATTTTAATCGTTCCTAGGGTGAGATGTAATCATTAATTTAATTAATTTTATAACCCTCTTATCTTTTGCGTTTTTCTCGAAAGAATGTTTTATGAAACAGTGTAAGTCGTATCTCAAATTCGGATAAAGCATATTTTATAACATTTTCTATCGTATGACCAGATAATGTTTTCATTTGTTTATCCATTTGTTAATCAAAAATGATTAAAGTTGTTTTTTTTGTCAAAAATTGAATTTTTTTTTCTACAGTTCACCATTTGTGTAATTTTGCAAATTTCAAAAAAGTATTTAGTCATATGAAAGTCTTTATAATATACTAAAAGTATGTATTTTAATTTTATATTTCTGATCACCATAGTTGCCGGAACCACCTACACCGACTAGCCATGCAGCGATGGCAGTACTTTGTTTAAATAATAATAACTTCATTGTTTATCTATATTTATCAATACAAAAAAACTCAAACTTGGTGAAACTATGTATTAATTGTGTGCAAAATCCCGATCTCGTCATTTCAATACTCTCATCTGAAACAAAATATTGGAAATCGACATGTTTTTCGGGCCCCAAGCTTATGCAGACCCCATAAAGTCTGAAGTATAAAATACGAAATGGACTCAGTGTAGTATTTCAAAGATAAAGGATCGCACTTAAAGAGGGGTATCACCGAAGTTCTTCACAAGACAATATTACCGAAAAATGCACGAATAATTTCAATCTCTTGTAAGAATCATGGAGGGTTCCGCCGCGTGATAGTTAACATCGCCAGCTGTGGTGTCATCGCTGTCGGTGACCCGCAAGAAACTCAACGGAGTTCGTTTGAGAGGGGTTCTGATGGGTGTGCTGCTAATACATGTTACTGCAACTCACTGTGCATCAATAATTAGTTATGGGGGCTTTGTACGGTAAAAAACTATGCAGCGTCAGTATTTTTTAGATTAGACTGTATTCATTTTCTTCTCCGTCTAACGGCCGTTAGATACCGAGAATTGGATAATAATATACAAATTTTACGTTCCGAATATATAGCCAATGACAGCGTTTAATAAAATCTTCTAAAACCTTCTAAAACTGTTTCACAGCGGTACAGCTTTTTACGCTCGAGAGTATTAGGGATCCCGCGTAGGCACCCCCAAAAAAACAAACTATCGTGCTTAGATTATCTTAATACACAATTTGTTGTAATGATTATAGTAAATCACAGTATTACTTTCACGAGTTGCCTAAACGTAAGGTTACTTGCCTCCTCTATAAATTTCTCCAGCGTCATTTTCAGTTTGCTACAGATGGCTGCAATGGGTATAACCGAACGTTTCCGAATTAACCCGAGAGCTCGTGAGTTCCGCCAATATTGATGTATATGATTTTTTTTTGCGTTCGGCAATCGCTGGAAGCCTTCGGAGCCGATCGGAAATAATCGGCTATATCGGGTGCAGCGCGGTGTTTCGAATCGAAAACATAATCGTTCCATAGTCCGAGAGATGCCGCTGCGTGAAACTCAACATACTTAAGTTGCAAATGCTACTATACTGATCGTACACTCGTGTTTTCCCCTATGGTTGTGTCCTCATAATACTTCTATTTTGGCGAAGTTTACGACTCAACCTCAAGTTGGTTTTATAATAACAGGATGCTAATTTTCGGTTGAGCGGTTCTTATTATGAATAGGTGTTTTACGAAAAATTATTTACCCGACCATCACTGTTAGCGCGCGGTGTTCTAGATTTCGTGTGCTAGTGCGCTGTATTATGGACCAAGAAATTTGCTTTTGGTGATTTTCCTAATGTTTGCGATAACGACCTTTGAATTATCTATATTCAGCCGCCCTCTTATAAGGATTCTTCTTCGCAGTTACGTTTGCGAATTCTCTAAAACGAGTTTAGAGCAATTCTTGTTGGTTAACATTTTATTGCCTAAAGTCTGTAATAACTGACCATGAATTCCCTACATCCAGCTGCCTCTTGGATTGGGGTGCATCTTCGCAGTCACGTTCGCGGGTATTCTACACAGTGTTCCGGAGACGCATTACAATTATCGTATTCGAACAGTAATCATTACGGCGTAGCTTCTTGATGCAGTCACGTTCGTAAATGTTTTGTAATCGATTTAATACCCTGTCTACCGTATTCTGGGTGAGTAATTCAGTGCGTAAATCTTTCAGCTCTGATTCTAAAAAGTTTGTTCCGAATAGTTACTGATCCTACGACGTTAGCGCATGCGCAAAGCGTCGATTTGCATCGCTGGATATAGTATGCAGATCTTTGTCTATCAGTAGGAAGTGACTGGATTACCAAAATTCATGGGCTTTCTACCCGAAAAGCACTGTAACTTTTCCTTGACGTGGTGCGTGATCTATAGATACCAGTGTAGTTTCTAAGCTAAGCTGCTAAGCAGCATAATCGCTTTCGCACATACTACTGTGTTCAAAAAGTAAGGTGAATTTTGTTTTAAAATTAAAAATTTTTATTTATTCTTCCAAATCGATTTCGTTCCCCTCAAAATAATCCCCCCTAGCTACAATACACTTATGCCAACGTTTTTTCCAATCTTTGAAGCATGCGAAAAAGTCGTCCTCAGGTATAGCCTTCAATGCGCGTAGCGATTCACGTTTGATCTCTTCAATCGACTCAAAACGATTTCCCCGGAGTGGTCCTTGAGCTTTGAGAACAGCCAGAAGTCACACGGTGCTAAATCAGGCGAATACGGTGGTTTTGGAGCGACATGAGTGGAGTTTTTGGCGAAAAACTCACGAAGAACCAGTGCTGTGTGCGACGGTGCATTATCGTGGTGCAAAATCCAAGTGTTGTCTTTCCATAATTCTGGCCTTTTCTTGCGAATAGCTTCACGCAAACGACGCATAAGACTTAAATAATATTCCTTGTTGACAGTTTGGCCAGTGGGAAGGAATTCGTAATGCACCACACCACGATAATCAAAGAAAACTGTCAACATGACCTTGATTTTTGAGCGACTTTGGCATGGATTTTTCGGTCTCGGTTCACCTTTGGCACGATATTCGCTCGATTGATCGGTTGTTTCCGGATCATAGGCATAAATCCAAGTCTCATCGCCCGTAATAATTTGTTTGTAGACGTCCTGATAGTCAGAAATCATTCATTCACATGCTTGAACGCGATGCTCTTTTTCGAAAAATTGAGAAATTTTGGCACCAAACGCGATTTGACTCTTCTGAGGCACAAATGATCCTTCAAAATTGCTTGCACTGATCTAATTGATATTGCAAGCATGTCGGCAAGGTCTCGAATTGTTAATCGACGATTTTCGAGTACCAATTCTTTGATTTTCTTGATGTGCTGCTCATCAATTGACGTCGATGGTCGTCCAGAGCGTTCCAAATCATCAACACGTTCTCTGCCTTCTTTGAAGTCTTTGTACCACTTGTAAACATTTTTCTGTGACATAGTCTCGTCACCGAAGCAAAATTTAATAGCACTTCTTTGCTCAACAAAATTCGACATCGTAAAAATCGTCAAATTCACTTTTCTTTGTTCACAAAACCAAGCGTAAACTAAAAACTAATGATGATATTGACATGTAATTTGTCACAGATGTCACTAACAGTCCTACCAACTTGAAAAAAAATTAATTTGTCCGATTCGGTTAACGCGGGAAGTTTAAATTAAAAATTCACCTTACTTTTTGAACACAGTAGTAAACGTTGAGGTGAGAAAAGAGACCGAGTATGTGACGCTTACATTGTCCGTTGGTTTCACTATGGTAGGGGGAGTGGCGTGATATCACGTGGCTACGTTTTTACGCGTATCGGGAGAGTAGCGCAAAGTTGTTGCTTCAATTTGGCTTGTAACGGAGAGTGTAGTATCCACCAAGTGACTCCTGTGCTTTCAGTCCCGTGTGCGAAGTTTTTTCTGCTTTCATTAGCAGTGGCGTTATTTATTTGTTAATTAATCATCTCCGAATTATTCTCTTCTGAACATCCCCTTATTAGTCCGGTATGGTCTTTTGTTAGTTGCCGTTTATTTTGGATTCCTCATAGAGGTAGCTTTGTTTTCATCAGTGAATATCTTTTAAGATTTTTTTGTCAGAATACTCAAAAATGTTACCTTAATAGTTTGAAAATTTGGGCTTACTTCTCGGTACTTTTCATATCAAAGTGATATAAAGATATGGTGCCCAGATTCCTAAGCCATTAGTGGATAAGATGATTTGAAATGTGGTCAAAAACTATTGCGCAGAAAAAAATAGTTTGGGATGAAGTCCAGCATGAAGTCCTGGATGGATTCTCGGGAGTCCAGGTTGAAGTTCAGGATATACGCTCTCCTGGACTGCTCGAACTTCAGCCTAAACTCTATCTCAGTCTCCATTTCGGACTTCATCCTGGAGTCCCAGGACTCCATCTCATACTATTTTTATCAGCGCTGAGTCTATAGGTATATGTGTTTATAACCACAATTTACCGCAATCACAAATCAGTTCTGTCTGCGCAAGTTTTTGAGTTTACATTTAGTGTGAATAGTTTTCAGTATATTTCTCATCGAAAACCACTTAAAATCACTCAATCTATGATTATATATATTTTTAGTAGAACTGCGATAAGATCCATATTTCACTCGATGCACTTTGTTTATACCGAATGGTTTGTTTTTAGCTCATTTAAGTAACTACATAAGGTAACGAAAGCATAGCTGTACTTGATCACTTTTTTCTACTGGCTATTTGCATGTGAATCTGACTGTACGTCTTAGGCAAAAACATAATATTTTTGTTCCTCATAGTGAAAGCTTCGTTTTCATAAGATTGTGTTCGATTTCTCCATGTCATAATACTCAAAATGGTCCAGCATGTCGAGAAAAGTGCTATATCGCAAAAATTACGGAACTACTTCTGCTCGTTTTGTTACAAATTCGTTGTCTTACAAAAATAAGTAATAAGTGTAACAATATGTAATACTTTATTGGCCCCATACGTTTACAATGACATCTATTTCCTTTCCCTTCCTTCTTTTTAACTCTTGTCATTTGCCAATCTACTCCGAACGCCTCCTATCCCCAGATCTGCGTTCTATAGCCCACCGTCTACCAGGTCTATAAACATGAAACCGGAATTTTTTACAGAAAATACACGTTTATTGTATGAAAATGATAAAAAATATTTTATTCGAAGTATTGCCCATTGCTAGCTATACATTTTTCCCACTTGTCTGACAATTTGTGGATGCCACGCCAAAAAAACTGTTGCTCTTTTGAGGCAAACCAGTCATCGAGCCATTTTCGTACATTTTCGTATGAAGTAAAGCGTTGCTCAGCAAGTGCGTGTCCTATCGATGCAAATAAGTAGTAATCGGACGGAGCCAAGTCTGGTGAGTAAACCGCATGCGAAAGTATTTCCCAACTAAACGCCTCAATCGTTTCCTTGACCAGTTTTGCTGTGTGTGATGGTGCATTATCATGAAGCAAAATCACTTTGTGTTGCCTTTTTTTATATTCTGGTCGTTTTTCACGCAAAGCTTGATTCAAATCGATCATTTGTTGTCGGTAGCGTTCAGTATTAACGGTTTCGCCAGGTTTTAGCAGCTCATAATAGATCACACCCTTCTGATCCCACCAAACACAGAGCATTGTCTTCCGACCATAGCGATTTGGCCTTGCAGTCGATGTCGATGGTTCGCCTGGAGTTACCAATGATCTTTTACGCTTAGGATTCTCAAAATATATCCACTTTTCATCGCCAGTCACAATTCGATGGAGAAATGACTTTCTTTTGTACCTGGCGAACAGCATTTCTCAAGTGGTTTTTCGGGTTTTTTGCTGTCTTTCATTCAGTTCATGTGGAACCCATTTTCCCATCTTCTGGATCTTTCTCATGGCTTTCAAACGTATGGAGACGGCTTCTTGTATCACATTTAATTGGTCCGCGAGTTGTTGTTGCGTTTAAACGTCATCCTCATCCAACAATGCTTGCGATTCGCTGTCTTCAAACTTTTTCGGTGGTCTTCCATGTTCTTCGTTTCTCACGTCAAAATCGCCACTTTTGAATTTTTTTAACCACTCAAAGCACTGTGATTTACCAATAGCATGCTCACCGTAAGCTTCGACAAGCATTCGATGCGATTCTGCAGCAGTTTTCTTTAAATGGTAACTGAAAATCAATGCTGTCCGCAAATCGTAGTTTCCAGGCACAAAATTCGACATGTTCAACGTTATTAAAAACTAAACTGTTGTATGAAACTTGTATTGTTGTGAATTGAAAATCTTTGCCAGAGATGTCAACAAGGAAATGGCACCAATGACGTGGTTTGACGGTAACTACATCGACAGCTAGGGCCATCTATGGGCAAATTCCGGTTTCATATTTATAGACCTGGTACACTAAGGTACATAACAACCACATCCTCCAGCTCCAGTTTTTGCGAAAAATCAATTTTCCCATCCTCCATGCCTACCTTATCACTGTTACTGCCATCTTTATCTTGTGCATTACATGCGCATCCACCCATCTGTTCCTCTTAAAGATAGATCTGAGATACTTAAAATTCTTAGTTGCTTCTACCATTTTACCTCTCCACTTCCAGTCCATCTTATTGTATCTACCTTCTTGTTTCTTTAATCTTGTAATCTCTGTTTTTCCTACGTACGCACATAGGCTAGCGAGAATACCCTTTTTCCTCCCAGCTGAGACTGGGATAAAACCCTCCTTCTTCTCCGTCACCACTACTTTTACTCCATATCCGCCGTCACCAGGTTAAAAAATGGGAGATTTAACGAACATCTCTGTCTAACCCCTCTCAGCTTCCTAAAATGTCCACCCCTTTCCCTTTCTATCTTCGACTTACTCACAGTCTCCCTCGATACACTTCCTCGATACTTTCCCTCAGCTCTTTCTTTAACGCCTCCCTTTTAAACCATCCCATAGCATGCTACTGTCCACCAAATCAAGCACCGCTTTCAGGCCCACGACACGACCACTTTTCTTTTCTCCTTCTCTATTTCACTAGGCAATTTAATATGAAGATGTTGCATATCATCCCTATTCCCTTCCTGAATTCAGTCGTATTCTATGGAATCATTTCCTATCTGTCCACTTCCTCCTCCCGCCTCCTCGTCAGAATCGTCGTATACACTCTGTGTAGTGTCGGCATCAGCGTCACTTCTCTGTATTTATCCCTCTCTATCCTTGCTCTCTCTTCACAATCGATTCTATCACGTCCTACTCCTATTCCTCCGGCCAACCTTCCCCTCTCCATATCTTCCCACATATTTCCCATGACACTTTCTCTATCGCCTCTTCTCCGAATTTATATCCTCTTCCTCCATTTCTTTTCCCTCTCATCTTACTCTACCCACTACACTTTGATTTGTCGTCCCCCCCCAGTCCCATGGAATACTCCTTACATTCCCTTAGCTTTATTTCCACGTTCAATCTTCTGCTCTTCCTCCCCCTGTTGACAATTTCCAATACTTGGTTCCCTGTCTTCGCTTCTCCAATCTCTCTTATTAATTTGTCTCACCCCTCCGTCTTCATTTCATCACTTACTCCAGTGTACTTTTACTTTCTCTTCTTTTTTCTATCTTCTCATATTCTTCGTTAATTCCTTCTTCTCTTCGCTACACTATTCATCTCACTACCCATCTATACTCTACCTTTTCTTCCTCCTTCCTTCCTCTTTCCTTCCTCCTTAATTCACTTTATCTCCTCCTTTTCTCTTGACACTACTTCTTCTCTTAGTATTTCTCGTAATCCCTCGATTTCCGATATTGCCCCCTCTATCCCTTGCTTGAATCGCTCTTTCTTTTCTTCCAGCTATGAACCGTAACGTTTTCGTCTCCCCTTCTTGCTTTCCCTGTTTCTTCTAACTTCCACCTTTCTCACTTTCACCACTAACGGTTTAGGTGGTGGTAAAAACCATCATGCAATCAATCACCGTTGCTCCCTTCCTGCACAGGGAAAATAGTTCGGAATGTAGTTCGAGATGGAGTCCAGGATGAAGTCTGGGCAGTCTAGGATAAACAATGAGATTTGATCCGATCCTATTGTCCACCTTGGACTCCATTCCTGATTTCATCTTAGACTCCCAAGAATTTAGGATGGATTCCCGTTCCCAATCTTGAACTCCCGAGACTCCATCGGGGTCACGACTTCTATCTTTCCGTTGCACTGTGTGTGACAGCGTGCTTCCGGACATCACGGTCAATACCCTCCCTAGTTACGATGCTTGTATTTTCGGTCATTTCACACTTAAAATACAAATGACACATGCAAAATGTCCTCGTAACTGTATACGGCAATGTCACTTCGTTATTGACTTTTTTTTATCAATCACTTAATTTTCTTCGCGGGGCTGTACTCATTTTCCGACGATAACTTTACTTTCTTTGAGCATTTCTTTGTTCGTGCATATTTAAGGGTTTGATCATGGCCATCATCCTAATGGGATTAATCTTCTATTCTAGCTACAGACAGTCTAGTCAATCTGATTGACGACTAAGTCGTATTCAAAGTCGCTCTTTCCCGGTCGGCCTAGTATGAAGGACATGCTGCCTTACCTGTTAAAAATCTTTAGGAAGAAAGAAATGTAAGCACAATCCTTCAATTGCTCTCAGCACACTTTTTTCATTGGCGATTTAACTCACTCTAAAAACAAGTGTGTTGTTTCAACACGCTTTAGGCGTATAAATCGTGTAGTCACTTTTTACACGCTTTACGTGCATTGTTGCGATACGCTTTAAACGCATTCATGCATGTCGTTACTTTTTCGGTTGTAGGTGTGTTCACCACCCCTTCTCCCCTTCTCCAACACATGTTGAAGCGTGTGTGTTATAAAAAAATATCAAAAAGATGTGCATTAAATTAATTTTTATTCTTTCAATGCGTAGTCGCCCATTACAGCTGGAAATAAAATATACAAGCATGAAAAATTCAGTAACTTTCACATCCGTTGACTCCACCACGCAGCTCAGGGTACGTGGCTACTATGTTCATTGCATAGTTTAAATAGTCCCTCTTCGTGGGATTACCATTTGTCAATTTGAGAAGGTCCGATGCCCAGAAATATATGAATGATTTCTGTCCCTGTAGAACTCCGATAATCGATCTGATATTTTCAAGATCTGGGGTCAACGCTGGCAAAACTGCTGGATGCAGTATCGAACCTGATCCTGGCGATGACTGAAGATTCAGTGTGTGATGTGTCTTGAGTCTTTTGTTACTCATCTCACTGCTATGCGGCTTGAACTCTTGTACAACTTAAGTATCGTTGCTCACCTGTACATAAAGAAATGATTCAACGAATATGAAAATATTAAAATCTCTTTGGTCACAAAAATAAAACATTTCTTCGCTCACAAAAATAAAACATTTCTTCGCTCACAAAAATAAAACATTTTTTTGTGAGCGAAGAAATGTTCTAAGCTCACCAAAAATTTTACCTCCGTCTTGCTTGTTCCGGTTAAGTTTTCCACATCTGAGATGTTGTCGAGATTGTTTAGGAATAAAACTGTGCCATCTGAAGTAGCGAGTGAACTTAAGTTATACAGTTCTTCACAATCTTGAATACTTTTATCTCCTGGCGCTATATCTGCCAAAAAAGCGCTGCCAACATCAGGTATCGGTACAAAAAGACACTTATATTATTTCACTTTCATGTGCAACATCTTCGTCTTCCTCTATCTCACAGAGCTTATTCATGTGAGGAATGTTTTTCTGCAATATAATTGCTTTCCCAGCTATTGCATTGCTCAAGATTTGATCGGTGTCACAGATTTTTCTCAAAGCTCGACGGATACATTGTACATCGGCTTCGTTCTCGTGCTTGAAATATTTTACGCGCTTGCAACGTTCGCCGGTACTGCAATACACTATCTTCTCCATATTATCGCGATACAAAAAAAAATAAATGATTCGTACAGCACGGCGAAAAGTCAGCTTGTATCATCGGACAATCACGTCCGTTCACGGTAATCGAACTACAGCGAATACTGTGCTAAACAGTATTAGGGGACGTATCACCTTGAGCCGGAACGATGTTGTTTGTTTACAGCGGGAAAATCGTGGCGGGAGTGCCGGGCACGTAATTTCGACGAAAGGATGCTTTCGAAACACATGCTGCTTAAATGATTTCCAATTCGTAAACGTGGCGCCACATCCATATTCGTTGCACTGCACTTTAAACGACGGATCAAATCGGTGATGTCGAACAACGTGTTTCAATAGTTGATTATCTGACGCAGCTTCAAAATAGCACATACGACACTTGAAAATATCGGGCGGCCTGTCCATGATCGTGCTGTACGATATACGTATCCGCCATATTGTGATTGAATCAAACGCATACGCAAGTGTGTTGTTTTTCTAGTGTGTTCTTTTATAAAGTGTGTAGTATACCTAGCGTGTACCTGTACACGAAGTGAGTTGTTCGGCCTTAAACGCGTTGAAACAACACACATAACGTGCATTCGAATAAGCGTGTTCTGTGGCAAAACACTAAGAAGTGTGTTATACAGGGAATCCAGGAAAGATGCCGTGCAAGCGTGTCGTTTCAACACACAAGCCGACCAATACGTATTTTATTAATGCATTTGGTTGGCGCAACACATGTAATATGTGTGTTGTGAGTTGTTTCAACACAGTTGACAACACGCTTGTTTTTAGAGTGCTGTCTGACGTCAGCACTTGTTGACATTTTCTTCATACATAATATTGTGCCTGTGGTCACCCACATAAATTTCGAGTTCAGAGTTGGAATCAGTGAGTTACAGACCCTTCCGAGCATCGAGCTTTATCCAAATCAAACCATGTTTGTATTTTGGTTCGCCATATTGGATCCGCCATTTTTAATTCATGAATTTTGAGTTCGGATTCGTAAACAGCAGCCTCAAAAATCAAGTATTTTTCTAGGATTTGATCCGTCATTCTGGATCCAACATTTCTTTGTAGAAATCGGAAATCCTCATGAATAACGCATGAAAAGTTTACATTGAAGAAGAATTAGAAATTGGAAAAAAATATTCGATAGATCAATAAAATTCTACTTAATTTAACAAGGACGGTTGGAAAGTAGAAATTTGCACATTGCTTCCTCATCATACATCATTTTTTATAAAGCCACCTCTATGAGAAAGTATGTTGATTGATTTTGGCTTCCTTATAGAAGAAGCGTTTTGAAAAATGGAAAATAATAAAGAAGTAATGTAAAAGGTTCCAATTTGTTAATTATATAATTATAGCCAATAACGAGAATCTATTGCGTAACTAGTGTAACAAATTTTAGATCAAATACTTAAGTCATTTATGAGTTACCTTTGCCTTTTATTTTTGCTATTCTCGACAATAGAAAAATTCAATGTTTTATCAAATTGAACGCCTCTGTAGATTTTCTTCGAACTTGATATCGATTATCTTTTGGTCAATGAATGTAGAAACGTTTTAAAAGTAGAAGCAATTCAAACTTAAAAACTTGCAATTGTTATTAAATTCGAAACTTTCAACAGATCTCCGCCAAATTGAATATCTGGTACCGCTGAATATTAATTCATTCCTGTAGAAAATTTGAATTCAACTAAGTTGACATGAGCTAGAACTACACAGTCGATTTTTCAAAAATGCAAAATTCGGCTCAAATTCTATCATCCTTGAACATTACTTTATTTGTACTCAACTATTTAGCTCGGCATCTAAAAATGTGCGGTAGCTACAGCATTTACAGACATTTTTCGAAACATTCAAGACGTTATAAAATCTCAATACGTACATCAATTTTGATACAAATTATACTGGAGAAAAGGACATTTCTACTTTCTCTGTTTGCCAAATTTTAGTTCGAACGGTCGAGTAATTCTTGAGATACAGAGGTCTGCATTTGTCGAGGTCTTATGGCACGCAAGGAAGCACGCACGCACGCACGCACGAACGCGCAAACACACACGCACGCGCGCGCGCACCCTCATACATGTCTGGGCATTATTTCTAGCAATTCACATAAGTCTGCAAAAAATTCGACGAATAAAAAAAAAAGATTCATGCACAACATTACGTAAATTGGTATCTAACATTTTTAAATATCCCAACTTTTGTTACTACTGCTTTGATTAAATTAATCGCAAATATAATGAAACAAACGTGATACACCGAAGCTACTGCCGTTATTGATAATTCGTGCATTGTCGTCATCATACACGAGCTTCCAGTATTTCGCCAAAGACCCGTTCTCGCGAGATTTTGAGGTCGATTACGTGATGAAAGATATACGCGAATGAATCGAAGGAATGATAATGAATCGTACTCGGGAACACTATAATGAGCGATGGGTTGGTTTATATTGATGAATTTCTTTCCACATTTGAATTTATCATGGTGGCCAGTGGGCGAGGAGAGAGAGAGAGAGAGAGAGAGAGAGAGAGAGAGAGAGAGAGAGAGAGAGAGAGAGAGATCCGCTATGGTTTGGTTACACTGTACTCGTGTGGCTGCCTATCGCAACTGAATCAACTTTGTGCGAGCAGCTTCATCTGTTCACTTATATGGTATGTTTTTGTCTCTGTTGTCTTTTCGTGCCACGAATGCTGCCAGCTTCTGAAAGGCTACCCTGTGGTACATTAAAAGACGAACTGTTCCTCGAGGAATAATAAAGAGAAGGAAAAACAATAATGAACGAAGCGAAAAAAGAATAAGAAGTCGATGGACAGGAGGAGGAAGAAGGGGGGTGCAAGAGCTGTGAACAATCACGATGAGCAGCGAAGTGCGGGATACAGGAGTGGAAAGCCTCCCAGGCTGCCGACCTAATAAAGCAATTTGTCACGGTTGTCGTTCGAATGCCAGCCATACATTAACACACAATCTCTCGCGAGCTCGAGCCTTCCTCCTCGCTCACTTGCTCTCGGGTGCACAGTTTCCTCACCACTGTTGGCTCTCTAACCAGGAGCCACTCAACTCGACACGTCCCGAGATCTTCCATCTCTCGTCACTCCCTTCCTCTTCCACCTTCTCGCCGTAGCGCGCGACTTTTCTCGCGCGACGCACGTTTACTCGTAGCAGTAGCATCGCTACCACCATCAACAACCCGTCTCCAGGGACTATCTCTCGATTCCCTTTGCTGAACAGTCGCTCCTCACGCTTCTTTCGACACCTATTCTTTCTCAAGACTCTCGCCACTCTGATTTTTTTAAAGAATAAAACGCTCCAATTGAATCGTGTATTAAGGAAGACTGTATTGTGACTTGCGTGCTTCATAAAACCTGTAAGATTTTTGAAAAAAATACTTCATCTTTTGATTCCCGTTTCGTACTCTTCTGAATTTCTGCGATGTTCATGTCGAATTCTGAATCAATAAATTTAAAAAACATACTAATCGTTTCAATCACTTTAGGATTTTTGGTTGGCTACATTTTCTCCGCTATTTTGAATTTCGAAATTGAGTCTTGACATTGTATATCAGCGAGTTTGGAGACCGCTAGGTAACAATTTTTATGCGGATCAGATCATTATTTAAAAACAGGATATATAAAAAATTTTAGGAAAGTACATTTACGTGAGCGCTCTGCTTGGATTACAAAAAGTAGCGAAATAAATTGGGACCATCCAATCCCTGTATTGCCAAGTACATGTTTCTTTTACTAATTATATTTGGTGGAAATTTATGCACATATATATTGACAGGATATATAATAAATTATTATTATTATATATTATATCATCATCATATTATATCGTTAATTTTATTGCAAAAGAAAAATATGGACCTTGTAGTACAAGGTGACCTTAAATGGTAACATAGATATTGTACGAACAAACGATGCTTTACTATATTTCATGGACATTTCATGAAATGAATTTCAGTTTATAATATATAGTATGAATATATACGGTAAGTACCATCGAATATGATTAAAAAAGAACATGTCCTTGACAATATGGGCTCGGAGGCTTTCGGTTTTTTTCGCGTCTTTTTGCAAGTATAGATGATAACTCACGTAAATGTATTATACTTATCTCAACATTTTTACAGATAGTCTTTTTAGGAGATTTTCACTACTTTTGGCAAACTTTACATCGACCCAATAATATATCGTGGGACCGAGGTGAACGACATTTTTGAGAACGAATATAAATTATTAGTTTTCTCATAAAGCAAGTTTTGTTTCCATGAGAAAAAAATGGTTTCGAGTTTAATTTCATGATGCTCAAAATGGAATGAAATTTTCAGAAACATGTTTGGAAAGAATGTTCAGATGGATGTACGAGTATCTAAGACATCAAGCTGACACACAATCAGAGCCCTTTTATTTGGTATGATTTTCGTAAAAACTTAGACGCAGATTCGAATATTATGACGATTTGAATTTTCGAAAAAAATGCTTATAAAACATTCACAAAAGCACACTTTCAGCTATCAAACTGAAATCTACTGCATCATGTCAATAACATTAAGGATGTTAGGTATTCAATTTGGTCGACATCGATGAAGAGGATCGGATTTTATAAAATTACAGTTTTTTTTCAAAAATTGACATGCTCTAACTCCCGTTCATTTCGATTACTTTAACTTAAGATTTCTGTAGAAACGATCTGAGGTTGCTAGATGTTCAATTTTGTGAAGGTCGGTAATAGGGTTCGGACTTTATAGTAATTGAAACATTCAATTGGTAACCGCTTCTATTTTAGAAACATTTGACGGAACGAGCTAAATTTTCAGAAACGAACGTAAAAACGTTTAGGAATATTTGATATTAGGTTTGGTGAAAATTGAGGCGTTCGAATTTTATAGGACATGTTTAATGTTAATCTTCACGATTGTCCAGGTTTGAAAATATAAGAGACATCTGTAACTCGTAAAAACGAGTTATAGAGATAAATACTTGAGCTATTGATCTAAATTTCGTCACGTCAGCTACACAGTAAGTTGTCGTTAATGACCACAATTTTCGTTAAATAATATTGAAGCAATGATATTTAAATGAACTTTGTTTTTTTATATTTCCATGACTACTAAAATTTCGTTGAACATAATTTTTTACTATTCTTATTGAACACGGACGCAGAGAAGAATATTGCACATTGCTTTCTCTTTACTTTTAATTTTTTGACACAGCTTCCTCTAAGAGGAAGCCAAAATTGATCAACATAGTCATGGCTTTATGAAAGCATCCTGTTTTCGTTTATTTTTTGTCTACTCAATGTAAAAAAAAGAATTTAATACGCTACATAATGTTAAAGAAGACGTAAAAGCCGTATTTTCGTTACTCGTCATATTTTCGTAAAACGTTATATCCCCTTGATTTTCAAGATCACATGATCTAATCAGCGAGACAGTATATATAATACATTTCTTCTTTCTGTATAGAACACTGATTATTAATATTGATCTCCTATCGCAGTTACTTAAGATTATTTTTGAAAAAAATCTTTGCGTAGCATAGGTTTTCGTACATCAAATGCAAGCAATATAAATCTGTGTCACTAAAATTTATTTATTGGCGTGAACATGAGCAGTGATGATGAAACATAAAGAGACATAATGCATATCCAAAACTTATCATAATAATGTTACTGGTATGTGTTGACTATTTATATTCCATTGCAGCTACTTATTTAAATAAATCCACAAGAAAACATGGTGGGGTAAAATTAAATGCTAGGTTTCCTGTAGGCGTTCCCACTATGCACCATTGGCGAATTATATACCCACTTTCAGGAATTCAATGGTCACTATTTATGAATGAATTGTTACCATTGATTAATTCGATGAGCACTATTTAGTGAACGAATGGTTCTCCCAATCGCTGATACTTTACTATCCATTACATTCAAATGATTTCGTAATGATTATTTTTCATTGGTGATCAATGGTTTATTTTCATGTAATAATAGCTAATAACGAGAACTTACTGTACTGTACAATTGCTTAAAGTATTTTGGAAGTATAGGCGTTTTGTCTTTGCAAGCCTCGGCAATTGTGAATATAAAAATGTAATGTTCTATAAAATTAGATAACCTCTGTTGATTTTGACCAAATTTGCTATCAAATATCCCTGAACGTTATTTTATGTACGTGTCTTATAAAACGTTGTCTGTTAAGTTTCAGCTCGATCTGTCAAATGTTTCGAGAATAGAACCGGTTGAAACTGAAAAAAATTAATTTCTTAAAAAATTCAGAACCCTTTATCGGTCTTTACCAAGTTGAATATCAGACACCACTGAAGATGTGGTCGTTTCTTTAGAAAATTCTAGCTCGACTGATCAAAGTTCGTGTAGAATAGAGCGATAACGTCGATGTTTGGAAAAATTCATAAGAGGATGAACATCGTATACTCATAGCTGAGAAAAAAACTAAGACTCGTACTCGCGACGCAAGAATTCATCTCAGGCAGGAACAAAAGGATGCCCTGGACATCGCAGCTACAGCAGGATGTTTACTTTATGGAGCTGGAATCGACGATTCTATGTAAGTTAAAAAAAAAAAATTGTCGTCGTTTTATTTCTACTTAAAACTTTAATCGCGTTTTTCTCGAAACTCTATTGTTGAAGTCGGTGGATACGATTTCGCATAAACTAATGCACCGATCTTGTTGAAATTTTGTACACTTCTTCATAATAGCATTGACTAGTGATTGAACGAAGAATTTTTTTTTTATTACATCTAATTTTACAAGGCTATATTTTACAAGGCAAAATTCAAATTTCAATTTTTATTAAAATCTTCGTTCAATCACGAACTATACTTATCTACTAACAGAAAATATATTGTTTTTTAATTTCAGATAAAGTTATCACGAGTTATCGTGACCACCGCGAGGACAATTTTTTTTAGGGGTCTCCGGAAACCCGGTTCCACCGGCTGAATTTCCAACATTTTTGGATGAAATTTTAAAAAAATACTGTTGAAATGTTACTCTTTGATGTACTTAACATTTTGAATAGAATAATTTATATATAATGTGAAAAAAAATCGAGAAAGCATGCTTTTTTGGCTTCAAAACCCATGTAAACCCTTAAGTTCAAATTCAATACCCATCATCCTTCAACATTACTCTATTTGTAAATAACGCAAATATAACGCAAATATATTCTTTTCGAGAAATTTAAAACCTAATAAAAACTGAAGAAATGTGTTAATTCATCGGTAAAATGTAACACACAAAGATACGTAACTGCTCTACTTGCGTGTAAAAATTCGACTGTACTGATAAATTCATTTTAAAGTTATAGAGATTTGAATTTTGGAAGGTCAGTGTGCACGCACACACACACAATAAAAATATTGCACCACCGACGTCGCATAATAAAATCAAAAATCCTGCTCAATGCCCCCTCGAGGCCCGATATATAACGCTCCTTTGGAGTCTGGAAAGAATCTGAACAGCCCCAATAACCTAAAGAAACTAAAAAGCCCAAATACTATTCGAGTAAAGTATGACACGGCGGTAAGGATGAGGACCATGCAGGTGGTCCCTCTTCCCCAGGCCCGGATTATTTTTCGTACTCGTCGAAGTCTCACATGACCCTCTGTGTTCCTCTCCCGACTGCAATTCGTTTTCGCTCAATCGTTTTCGTTTGTGAAATGAATCGCCCCCCCCCACTCCACCGGCGACTGTCTATAGTTTTTCCCTTCTGACTGTATTTTGTTTCCACTTTTCATCGTAATTTGTTTTCCGCTCTCGGCTGTATTTTATTTCCACTCCTGATCGTAACTTGTTTTCTCCCAATCGTCATTTCATTCCACCAGGGTCAGCCCATAATGAAAGGAAAATGAGAATGGTCTCCTTACCGATCGTCTTTTCATCCTGTCATTAATCCATGTCCCCAATCTTGACCTTCCATTTACCCCTATCATTGACCCCTCCCTCTGTATCTATCATTGACCTCTCTATTTGTTCCTATTATTGCATTCCAATAGTAGGGATATGCATGTGGATAATCCTATTATTAACCCTCTTCTGAGTGGTCAATAATATTCCTATATATGACCCTACAATGAATCCCCGGTCAGTAATAGAGACAGAGGGTTGGAACACTGGCAGGGACAAGAAGGTGGCCAATTTGTAGACAGAAGGAGAGGGCAATCTTTGGAAGAAAAGACGTTGGGGTGGGGAAATATAAGACGGTGGGGGAAAACAAATGACGATCAAAAGTGAAAACAAAATACAGTCGGAAAGAGAAAACAAAATGTTGTCGGGAGAGGCAAACAGTAGAGAGTATCAGTAGAGAAGTAAACAACCACTAGTAAGAGGGATTGAAACCCTAGATATATATATACACACACTGTATATGATGCTGTCACAGCACATTACTTGTACTCCTAGCCTTACGTGACCTAAAACGCCTCGGAAGCGTCGCAGGAGGCAAGCTGCACAGCACACGGCTCACGTTGTTTCACGAAACAACAAGAGAGGGCCTATTATTTTGCCGGTATTACATATATTGTGTAAAAACCCTCTTTTCTTAAAGTTTGTTTATTTACAGAGACCACTACATTAAACATAAATCAGTTTCAAATATCCCAAATTCTTTCCATAAGGCCCTGGCTCTCCCATCGATAAACTACATCCGTTATTCCAGTAACTGTTACCGTCGATGCAGCTATTATACAATCACGGTACAAGGGATTTATGTTTGGTATAGTGGATAATGTGCTCATAATATCCAAGTACGTCATCCACAATATCCATGAGACATCTGATGTACATCTATTATATACATATCTCGTGATTCGTTCAATGCACGACCACTTTATATGGAATTGGTGCCGCTTACCTCCCTTCGGATGGTCGTTATGTTCTGTGTGTGACCTCTCCTAAGCAAAACTTAAGTTAACTTTACCAACAAAAATGTTAAATGGATTCCAGTTGAACTGAACTCCAAGCAATTCAGCATTGAAATACGGCCAAATATGTAGACATGACTCTAGACGCTGAACTCAAATGACAGGAGCATGTCAAAAAGAAAAAACAAGAGTCAAATATTAAATATAGAAAAATGTATTGGCTCATAGGGAGAAATTCTGAGCTAACAGTATATAATAAATTGCTGCTATATCGGCAAGTTCTAAAACCTGTGTGGACTTATGGTATTCAGCTTTGAGGCTGCACTAAGAAGACAAATGTCAAAATAATTCAGGCATTCCAAAGCAAAGTCCTACATGGCATAGTTAATGCAGCATGGTACATAAGAAATGACAAGCTCCATAGGGATCTAAAGATGGATTACGTCAGTGATGAAATAAACAAATTTTCTAGGAAGCATGCGCAACGTCTAAGTTAACACCAAAATGTAGATGTACGTCGTATGCTCGACAACACAAACAATGTAAGAAGGCTGAAAAGGAAGAAACCGCTGAACCTGCTGGATCCACTTAAGAACAATTAAATGGGACTAACCAAAGGGTTAAAACCATCATTAAGTGAAGTCAAATTATTAAAGAAAAATTACTAGATGATTTGTAGATCAGTTGTAATAAATAAAAAAATTTTAATAAAAAAAACTGTATTATGCGGTCATGACAGTTCAGTTATCAAGTACGGACTTTTTCTTGCCATCTTGACTTCACAATGATATCATCTTGATTCTTTTTCAAGGTAGACTTCCGAATGTTCAGTGTAAAGCCGCTTTGCGGTATTGCATGACATCCATTTAGGATGGTCCGACAATCACCCAATAGACAGTCTATTTACGTCTATCAAATGCGTTTCCTTGAATATATATTTATAGCGTCTATTGGACGTTCAATTGATATATCAAAGCTGCAGCCATTCAATGTTGCCTTCGAGATGTCCAGTGAATAGTTAATTTACGGTTCTGAACTGCGTCGACTTAGGATCTGACAGGATCTGACATCCAATAGTCAGTCTCTTCTCGTCTATCAAGTGCGTTTCTTTGAAGGTGAATGGAAATCATCTAGTGGACATCCTATTGACGTACCAAAGTTGTAGTGGTTTAATGTAATGTCCTATATGACGTCGATTTAGGATCTTGCCACGACCATCCAATAGACATCCCTCGAAAACGGATATACAATAGAACCTCAATTGGACGGCCAACCGACCCACTACAGTTGCAGTTAAGTGAGGTAACCTTGGGATGTGGACGTTTCATGAATGCATGGACCATTTTTGGACATCCAATTGATATTTGGTTCTATGTGGGATAATGCTGGCATTCATTTTCGATATAAATAATTTTCTCAAACAGTTTCTCAAATAGTTATGAAAAAGAACATGCTTCCGTGAATACCTTTTTGCGCTTCTCCGTAGTAGAACTTGTTTATTGGAGAAACATTATTTTCAGATTTTCATGTCAGTATACTTAAATTGGTATGAAACATATAGAAAAAATTCGTTGACAGGTGTGCATATTAAGATAGTCCTTTCATGAAAATATGGATTAGATGGATATCTGAATTCATTATATGTTGAATATACTGCAATGAGGGGCATGTGTAGGAAAAAATAAATGAGTATGTAGGTCATCAAAATCGCGACTTGCAGTTCACGAGTGGCAGGTGAGGTAAGCCTATGTCTATATACGGGCTTTTTCAAGTGTAGCTAACTGCACTGAGTGAAAATGTTGTGATAAGGCAGCCAGAATTTTAAGCTATATATGGTCCCATTACGAAGTACCGTATCTAAAGGGTGGTTAAATTTTAAGGGCCGATGTTGAATGTGAACCACACCTAAACGTCAAGTTTTTTTCTGCATTTCATTTGACATTTCTCAATTTCAGACTAACTCAATTTGAACCATGGAAAGATACACAATCGAGCAACGCGTTAAAGTTATTCAGGCTTATTATGAAAATGGGCGCTCAAATCAAAATGCATATCGTGCACTTCGTGATTTTTTCGGTCAATTTAATCGTCCAAATGTGCGTACAATCGGAAAAATCGTGCAAAAATTTGAGCAAACCGGGTCTGTAGGAGATATTAAAACACCAGTGCATGCTCGTACAGCTCGTACTGCAGAAAATATTGCTGCTGTTCGCGATAGTGTGGCTGAAGAGCCGTCCACCTCAACTCGTCGTCGTGCCCAACAATTGCACCTCTCACGCTCGTCGTTGATGAACATTATGCATAAAGACTTGCATTTACACGCTTATAAGGTGCAATTGACTCAAGAACTAAAGCCTCTTGACCATTCCAAACGTCGTCAATGGTCAGAATGGTGGCAAGAAATGGCAACAGTGGATCATCAATTTTCGAAGAAAATCATCTTCAGTGATGAGGCACATTTTCACCTCAGTGGATTCGTCAATAAGCAGAATTGCCGCATTTGGGCGAATCATAATCCAAGAGTGATTGTCGAAAAACCAATGCACCCACAAAGAGTGACTGTTTGGTGCGGTTTATGGGCTGGCGGCATCATCGGGCCGTATTTTTTCCAAAATGAGGCCGGTCAGGCAGTTACTGTGAATGGTGTTCGCTATCGTGAGATGATAACGAACTTTTTATGGCCCGAATTGGAAGATATGGATGTGGGCGATATGTGGTTTCAACAGGACGGTGCCACTTGCCACACAGCTAACGAAACAATGGCTCTTTTGCGCGACAAATTCAATGGCTGTGTTATCTCACGTGGTGGCGATGTCAATTGGCCGCCAAGATCATGTGATTTGACACCGTTAGACTTCCTTCTTTGGGGTTATTTGAAAGAAAAGGTGTACATCGATAAGCCAGCAACAATTCAAGAGCTAAAGGATGAGATAATTCGGCACATTAACGGCATAGAACCTCAATTATGCCTAAGCGTCATCGAAAATTTGGACCATCGGATGGAGGTGTGCCGCCGAGGTCGCGGCGGCCATTTGGCCGATATTTTGTTCCATACATAATTGAACCATACCATATTATCATAATAAAAAGAATTGACAATAATTTTCTAAATAATTTGTGTTTTATTCAAAATCAACATCGGCCCTTAAAATTTAACCACCCTTTATTATATTTACATACATCAAATTTGACAATTTACCGTTGATAAATTAGTTCTTCCGTATTTTATAAATACTTCTTGGCGTCGGATGAGAAAGTTCATAAAAAAAGCATGCATTTAAGCTCCAGATGGAATGGGAGATTCAGTAGAGAGGTCAGTAGGAGTACGTACGAGCGAAATACGAAGCTCAGCGTTAATATATGCACGGACGTTACACGACACTCACTGGTTACGAGACTCGTCATATCTGCTAGATAACGTTTGAATCGTTGCAACGTTACCGCACCGTCTCATTATGGCTACCGCTTTTACTGAAAAATAGTGTTTCCGATCAACATTATTATTTGTTGCTTATTAACGGCAAAGCTCTGAGTAACGCCAATTTACGTGATGTATCCTGAGAAAATTGTTTACAATTTGTAAAAATGTCTCCTTAACAGTACATATCAACCCACGATTATTAACTTACAAATATTGTTCTCATTCATGTGCTGCCAATTAGCAAAAAACAGTGCTAAATTGCCTACATTTCAACATTTTTTCTCTCGATAGCGACGAAGTAAATTTCACTAAAACTTCATAGTTGAACATATACCGGATATATCAATGTCTAAAAAAAATATCGGTATCCCTGCACATATATCGATGTAGCGCTCAACCCTCCTTAACTAGGCACTGCGAAACTACCGTAAAACCTCAAAAAATTCAACCCTATGTATCTCAAGAATGACTTGAGCTATCGAGCTGAAATTTTTCACATATGTAAAATAAAGGCATCCATTGTTGGGTATAATTTTCGTAAAAATTGATGTACAGGTTCTATTGTTATGAAAATTCGAATTTAAAAAAAATGTCCGTGAAGACATTCACATTCGAAAATTTTCAACTATAGGAGCAAATAGTTTTTTATACCTAAAGTAACGTTCTAGGATGTTTTCATTGCATTTGATCGACATTGATAAAGTGGTTCAGATTAATATTTTTGGTTAGGGTAAACAAACTAATATTCCATGGTGTTAGATATTCAATTTGTCGTACATGAGTTCGTTAGAATAAGAAGTTGACATTTACCATTTTTATCCGTTTTCACGTTCAAAACATTCGCCGAATCGAGCTAAATCTTTTAAATTAAAAAAAAAATTCCGAACGATTACGCTTTTCGCGCCTTTCTGAATTTTACAGGCCACTAGTTGAAATTTGCCATTAATAAAAAATATTTACTTTAGACTTTGTACCTTTGACCTTAGAATAGAATTTCGGTATTTTTCGTTCGGGTTCATAACCTTCCACTATAAAAGTTCCGTTTTGTATTTCGGTTCTCCACATTGAATACGGAATTTTTACATTATGAATTTCAAGTTCAGATTCATAATCAGCAACGTCAAATACCCTTGAAGACTATCACCTAAATCGTTTTATTTTTTTTCATCACAATTACATTCATCTGTTAAAAATAGCAGTTTTGTAAAGATTGTTCATTTACATTGAACCGCTCCATTCCACATGAAATAATAATTTCTCTTCTTAGGTGGACGTTGATGTCCCTGTGTAAAAACAATGGCTTAGATACCTTAGAAAAATATCTTCAGCGACTGCGAAACCGATTTCAGATAAGTGTAACACTGGTGTTATAATATGCTCTGCAGGAAATTTGAAAGAAACCGCATTTTCTTACCGCTTGTGCTAATAGAGACGCAAACATGATCAAATATACTTTTGCCTGAGGTAATGACCATTGTGCGAATATCGGTATAATGCCGGAGCTGCCAATATGACCCAGAATTGGGATAGCTTTGGTTACCAAGTCTTGTTTGTTGGCTATAACTTAGTATAGGTGAACAACTTTGCCAAGAATGGACCAAACCTGGTTGCTAGTTATGGGCGAAGTCCGTATTCAGAACAGAAGTAAGATTCGTCTTATTGTTAGTACTGTACAAAACACTCGATTCTTGTATTTCTTACCATCATTGAATCGTTCTGGATGCGGGGTCAATATTCGTATCAGTACCGATTCTCCGGTTGACCTCGTACTTTCATACTCAGGAAAACCTTTCCGATGCAAGATTAAGAGATTACAGTGTGCTAACGCAGCAAAGGCAATCTATTTAACCGATACTGTACCAATTGTGGTTGACAGTTCTCGACAGAGGGTGTGTTCGAGCATACAAATAAGAACTAATATTGCCCTCGGCATTTACTGTCTGCCAGAGTTTAGCAAACACAAACGTATATTTGTAATGATATACGAGTAACTTGACGTTCTAGAGTGATATAGAAGCAGCACTGGCAGCCGAAGGTACCTCACACATATTCATTACATAATGAATGAAAATAATTGAAAATCAATTTTACATCGGTAACCTGAGCGACCCTAGTAGAAATTACCTTAGCCATGGTGGTATTGGGGTGGCTGGTGAGGCGCTGGCGATACGAAAGCTTGCTGCGCTAGCTAGCTTGTCCTAGTTGGCGCTGGCGATCACGTATAGAGTATTGCCCCTACGATAAGGTACTGGTGATCGTTGTACGAGATGGTCTGGCTAGTGGTCTATTCAGTGCCTTGGCATTTTTGCTCAAATGAATAAGATCGCAGCATCGTATATAATATAGCAATAATACAATATGACGTACACTTTATAGTTGATATATTGTTTATAGTTGTTATACCCACACCTCGTACGAATAATACATATTGAGTGTTGTTTGTTATATGTTTACGAATCGTACAACTTTGTATTCTTGCATATGCAAGAGGGTATATGTACGGGGTGTAATATAACTCGAAAACAATGTCGATGCCGGATGTCTTACGTCAATTAGTTTGTGAGTTATTAGCGTTTAAAGGTGGGCCAATCATAGAGCAGATAGTGCATGCACGCAAGCGCGTGCGCACACAAGCACGTGCGCACGCAAGCACGCACGCTCGAGAAATATCGATTAAATTTGTAATCAGTGACCTCTAGAGCCGCCGGAGTTGAGGCTCATCTGAATCAGGACAACTTTGCGTTTAAGCCCGTCATAGACGATCTGTCATTTTAAATATTGAAATTTTCAGAAAATTGATGACCTTCGGCACATTGGTTTCACCTTTCTCAAAAATTCTCTATGCCTCCTCAACTTATTGCTCACGATTTCGACTGTTTGCCTTATGAGTGATTTCCTCGATGCAGCTATTATGAGATTAGAGTAAAGTAAATCCATCTATAGTCGGCTTAGTCAAGTAGTTAGCGTGCTTGACGTTAGATAGTCGGGTATAGGTCGGTCGATAGATCTTTAGTTTGAATTCTGCAAACATCGTTTCTCTCAGTGCGTTATAAAAATATAATATCTGTGAATGAGTCTCTTAATTTTTTTCCTTAATGTTAAAAAAATATCATTCGTAATATTACGGCATAAGAATCAATTGTGGAAAAATGAATAGCTAAGTTTCATATTGTTTACACTGAACATTACTAAGGAATGTTATTATGGAAGACTCGCAATATACTCGGAAGTTAGGCGAGCGCCTGGTCATTACAAGCGTTACAAGCCACGCACAGCCCTCGGTATTTTTCATCGCAGGCGCCTTACCTCAACCCAGGGCTGATTGGAGTGGCTGTCACCATAATACCGATAGTTTTTCTGCCAGGGTGGATGAGGCCATAGGATATTACAATCGCGGAGGGTCGCGAAGTCGTAGGATCGATTCTTAATCTTCGAACATAAAATTGAATTCGAGATTTCCACCGTAAGCGGATAATAAAACGACAATAAAGTAATCCATAATGATGAAAAAGTATTCAGCATTTGTGCGGTTGGTTAAAAATATTATGGTGTTATGTTCTGTCGTAAGCGTATGACTTGGTTTGGGAGGCAACACACTGGGGACCGTCAGTACCGGCAACTGGCACCAGTATGAGGCCAGGACTACGTGCCATTGTGCTATTCATACATGGGATATTGGACGTCAATGATTCCAAATGTGGCAAAATAAACCGAGTTAACAATACTGAAAGGGACTTGTTCCTATATTTTTGTTATAATGATTCTCATAAAATTTTATCCATTTACACGTCATCAACTCCATAAAGCACCAATCCACTGTGAAATCCACATCATCAGTTTGGTCTAGTAGGAAGCATGTTAATCGTGACTTAGTTAGGTAGATTAATCGTTTGTTTAGGTCTCAGATTTGAATCCGGCAAACATAACTTCTCAAAGTGCGTTACGAAAAAATTGTATCTAAGGACGATTTCTTTTTTTCAATATTCATGAAATATATTTATTAATATTACTGTACTCATTGGGAAAGATGCGTTCTTAAATTAGTAACTAATTTTCGAATAAATTCGAATAACCATTACAGACATTCTGTAGGCGTGCAAACTAGGACCAATATTGGCATCGAGTACTGACATGACATTGCTATCATTTGGACATAAAAAGGACAGCGGTCCAACATTGGCGAGCTGTTAGATTAACTTTTCAATGATCTATTGAGAGTAAGAACGTAGTTCTGGGTAATCTAATACAGGTGTTGCTATAGCAGCTATTGATCAGCAACAAAACTCTCGCAATACAATCTTTCATAATAACTTCAAGTACAAATTCCATACGTGGTTTATTTTGACTATTCAAACTACAACAAACATCTCTGTAATAAAAAATATAAAATTTTGATGTTTGTATTTCATCGTTTATATCCACTGTCTTGTCTTTTGATTTTTAAGTTTAATCCATGTGTGCGCCGGAGTAATATTGAAGCTTTTTGCTTGGAGCTCAAATGCGAGGACAAGAAGACCTACAGAAGGTATATAGTATATAGAGTACAAGACGCGAGGAGAAGCTACTCTCTGTGGTGCGTCGTGCGGCCCTCGAGGGTTCCGCAGGTTCTTGCTACCGGGGAACCGCGAGGTGCAGGACACTTGATTGATGGATACTCGCTCCGAGTGGTCCGTGGAACCAGATGAGATATGCTTCGCCCTTTTCTCCTTATTCTCTTCCTTTTTTATATTCAGTGTCTTCACTCTATTCTCATGTTCTCTGGTTTCTTAGACGCAAGAGTCTTCGTGGCCAGCCGATAAATCGTGCAGGCTTTCTAATCAAGTGTTATTGGTCACACTCCTCAACTACAAAGGGTAACGATCCTAACACTCAATGCCGTCAATGGAAGGAGGGAAGAGACAAAGCGATCTCGATGAGAGCTGTGGTTGTGATTAAATAATCTGAATACTCCAGACTGCAAGGCGAAATTACATAATGTTTTCATATATATAACCTCCAAAAAACCCTTGTGGTTTCCAAAATTTATATTATTATAACTTCATAATATTTTATATTAAATCTCATTTTCATTTTTGTAAGATGTTCGTTATAAAATTATCTTTCGACAAAATATTGTCCTGTTAGTGTAAAGTTAAATTTTGTTGGTTTCACTTTATGTACTTAAAAAAAAGTAACAATAATTTCCAGAGTAACAAAAATGAAATGAAATATACGAGTAGATTACAAAAAATATTTTCTCTTATGTATATAATATGAATGTAATAAACAAATTCATTTACCATTTAATACCATTCAATCACAATTTATTTAATATCATAATATTGGAGTTAAATCAATGGAACGTTTATTGTTGAGAAGATTTTTTTACAGTTATTGCACGTTAGGTAACGACCATTCGAAATGTTAACTATTTATAAGTATCCTAAGTTGTATATGTGGATGATTTTGGAGGCCAATTGGCCGTTGACCGGGGTCTTTCAGCCCGTATTTTTTATAAGAACGGGACAAATGACATTTGCAGTTTGAGGTAAAGGGTATAATTGTTTATAAATTTTCAGATAAATAAATAAGTAAAACGGTTATTATTGGGAGTTAAACTTACTTCATCAATGAGGATATAATTCCTAATATAGTGTTGGTAGGCGATTTATATTTAGGGACATTGTCTCGTAGAAAGATATCTGCCTGCGGAGGTGTTAATGCGCACAGGTTGCATTTAGTTTTTTAAAATCCTTTTTGAGATCGGTTTTATTTTTATTTGTATAGTAATTGGTTTTTGTAATTGAATGGCGCAAAGCTATTGTTTCGACTGTTCTTATGTTTTTCAAAGCTGGGTTCAATTGCCGGTGGTATCCCCAAAAATATTGTAAGATTAGAAGTAAAATGAAAGGTGTCCTATAGGACGAAACAATTTTTTTTTCATCAAAACAATCAAACAAATTTCTTAAGCTTAGAATGTATTTTGGAATCATTTATAATGTTTCGGATGACTTTTTTAAAACGTTTTATGTTCTCTGTACTTTCTTCTTTTGTAAGTTTTTTCACACAAGATTGGTTTTCAAAAAAATGGATTCGAGATTTTTAATACAGAATACTCAAAATCGTTCAAAATAAATAATGGTTCTTTGATTGTTGTGATTTTTAATTAAATGTACGCAGCCATCAAGAAGCTATGTGGTTAAGATTTTTTTTAAGGACGTGGTCGCTGTTAGTAGCTTCCGCAAAATTTCAGTTAATGTGCCAAATGGTACTTCATAATTGCAGATATGTTCGAAGTTGTTTGATATTGATTTTATGTAGACAAAATTTCGTTTAAATTCAATGAGATTTAGATTTGGCTAAATTTTTCAGTTTGATGACCGCTTGAATTTCCGAGAATGTTGAGTCAACGAGATAAAAGTTCGTGTACACACCGAATAACTTTCCATTATTGTGTACAGCATATGGTAAAAATCAATAGAGGGGTTTAAACGTTATGACAGATTACATATTTTATTTCGATATCCCGCTTTTATTTCCAGAAATAAAATGCGTATGGATTGAGAATCATTTGATCAATCGAATCAAGATTTGGTACGCAAGTAAAGCTCTTCATAATTGAAATTTTCATTAATTTTTGTATAAACAAACAGTTTTTTCTTCCAACTTTATTCAAATTTTTCCCGTAGAAAGAGTGGCAATACGTCAAACTTTGCCACTTTGTCAATTAAAAATGACAACAAGTCCTACGATGAATTAAATATTCAAGAATTTTTAAACCTTTCTTTGCATTTTTTAAAATTATTATATTTCGTTGGTTGGTTGGTTGGTTGGTTGGTTGGTAGGTTGATTGATTGATTGATTGATTGATTGATTGATTGATTGATTGATTGAATTATTTATTTATTATGCCATGGGTATACCCTTAGGCAAAAGATAATACAGGTGTATAAAGTGAAAGAATACAGAGAATACTAAAAGTTAAATAAACAACAACAACAACAACAACAACAACAACAACAACAACAACAACAACAACAACAACAACAACAACAACAACAACAACAACAACAACAACAACAACAACAACAACAACAACAACAACAACAACAACAACAACAACAACAACAACGACAACGACAACGACAACGACAACGACAACGACAACGACAACGACAACGACAACGACAACGACAACGACAACGACAACGACAACGACAACGACAACGACAACGACAACGACAACGACAACGACAACGACAACGACAACGACAACGACAACGACAACGACAACGACAACGACAACGACAACGACAACGACAACGACAACGACAACGACAACGACAACGACAACGACAACGACAACGACAACGACAACGACAACGACAACGACAACGACAACGACAACGACAACGACAACGACAACGACAACGACAACGACAACGACAACGACAACGACAACGACAACGACAACGACAACGACAACGACAACGACAACGACAACGACAACGACAACGACAACGACAACGACAACGACAACCACAACGACAACGACAACGACAACGACAACGACAACAATAAGAACAACAACAATACACAGATGGTAGTGGAAACGAAATATTTTATGATGAAAATATAAAATAAGATTTCAATTAAATCTATAATATTTGGCGTGGTGTGTAAGTCGATTCTCAAATCGATGGTAAGCATCTGACTAAAATCACTGAGTAGAGTATCATGCAAACAAAACCTTAATAAATTACAAAAACCTGAATCAACGAAGTCTCTGTAAGCTCGACGAGTAATGACATGATCAGCTATAGGCTCGACATCAAAAACATAGTGAAGCTCCGATAGATCGTGACCAGCTATGTACGGTGTCTCAGATTCAACAAAAGATGTTATTTTTTCTTCACCATCGATTATAAACACATCAATCCATGTGTCATAAGTTGCGGTATGATGAGTAGTATCCGAATCGACAATGTGAAGAGAGTGAGAGAACGCTAACTGACGCCGGTAAATCTATTCATAATTATTGTTAGCCAAATCACAGTTAAAATCACCCGCAATAATAATATTATTATATGCATGAGAAAAATAGGATAAGGATTGCATGAAATCGCCGAGCATTTGACCTTTCGGTCGCCTATACACAGGTGCAAAGAGAAGCGTTTTTGAATTAGATTCAGTGACTTCAATAATGAGACATTCGGGTGCATTATAAAATTCCTTAGGTGAGGACATTAGTCATTTAGCGTTTAAGGAGTTGTGTGTATAACAGGCTACTCCTCCGCCTTCTCTCCCATCACGATCGTTACGAATAAGAAAATACCCGGTCATGCGTACCAGATGATCTGAGACATACGAGTGGAGCCACGTCTCGCATACAAATATTATGTGGAATTTACTATCAGTAAAAAAAGATTGAATTCTTTAAAAATGACCACGTATCGAATTAGCGTTGAATTGGGCAATCTTTAGACTCGACAACGGTGAAACGGGAGGCGGCGTAGGCCTGCACACTAATGGTCAAATTAATTTGTCCAGGTCCGCAGAAGTTGCAATGGTGATTGGTGGTTAACTATCATTTTTCCGAGCATATATTAGTCCTCCACAAGTTTATAGAGTGTGGCATGAAGGAATTCGTTTACGTAGGGAAAGCCGAGTAGATCTTCAAAACCTTCCTTAAGAGACAAGTTTTTCTTGGCACGCTTTTTGCTGGTAACATATTCTCTAACTTGATGCGATTTTAACATAATAATGTAGGATTTAGAGACAGTCTGGTTATTTATCACTGATAGAGTTGATCCGTTTTGCCCCACGACAGAGTGTTGATTATTTTTATCCAAGCATTGGATTTTAAGGACATCTCCAAGTAGATTCGGGATGCCAAGGCAAGAAAAATTTTCTCGACAATTATTTGTGGCGTATCGTTAATGGATGGTGGGAGACCAGATATCGTAATCTCCGAGGACAAAAGTGAAGAGTTAGCTGAGACTGATGACGGAAGCTCACCGACTCGGCCACCTCATGTTGAGATTCGATTCGACATTTCGTCAATATGTTTTGTTATTGACAGATTATCTCTCTTCAAGTTAGTAAATTCAACCTTTGCATTCTCGGAAAGCGTCTGAAGTGTAGTGATGCGGCTGATAGCGCTCTCCTAGGTAGTAGCCAGATTTGCGACTTGACTACGTTCTGCCATATCCTGTTGAACATCAATGAGCGATCGTTGAATCTGTTCTAATTTGTTGTTTATACACATGCTAGAAATTTGCAGTTGTCGCATTACATCTTGTAGAGTGACTTCACTCGATCTTGGCGGCGCGTGTTGTACTATGTTAGAGCGCTGCATTGAACACGTATCACAATGAAAATTATCAAAACCACTTGATGAGTTTAAATCAAAGGCAAAATTCTTTTCTGCACAGGAGGAATGAAAAGACAGGTCACATTCGCCTGTGCATTTAATTCTTCCTCCGACACGAGCTACTCTATTGCAAAAACCACAGCGCGACATTGAATACTTAAAAGCAAATAAAGTTAGCTACTGAGGTTTGAAGATGAATTGTCTATGTATATAAGATAGAATATATGCACATATGCAACTTAAAATTTGTGTTTAAAATCACATCGAAAATCACACCTTACAGAGTATATATAACGGTTGCGCACTCACGCATAGCTGTGTTATGATCAAGAAATGTCACTCGATTCTCTCTCTCTCTCTCTCTCTCTCTCTCTCTCTCTCTCTCATCGTTTACTCATTTATTGTAAAATTTATTATATATATATATATAGAGAGGGAGAGTGAGAGAGAGAGAGAGAGGCGCTTGTTGTGTTCCAAATGCCCTGTTGGCAATAGGCCGCTCGACTCTGCTTTTTTATTCTTACTCTCGTTTCGTACACGACTCCTTATGTCAGCGAGGTGAAGCGTCGAGAGTTCCACGAAGCGAACGAAGTAGCGGATCTTCGCTAGGCGCGGGGCGTATCCTGCTCGCGGACTGAAGCACTCGTCATCAGCGAGGTATATGGCATCGCGCGCAGCTCCAGTTGCTACTTCCTCATTTCGTTCGCTGCGCTGGAACGTGGGTGGTCTTGATCTCCATCTCTGTCACAAGCGCTGCAACTCTCCACGCCATCCGCGGTAGATCCACGCTGACCTTCCAATTGAATTCGAACGGGTCACCGTGGAATTTCGTTTAGGTTGCCGGACGTGTATTGGAACACGCCGTGACCGGAAGCGAGGAATTAAACGGCACTCTCCACTTCTCTGCGCCATGTTCTCATGAGTGTGTTGCCTACGTATACTACGTGTCCACGCTGTGGACATCACGGTATTAAAGGTATTTCGTCGCTGCTGGTCTTTGACATTCATTCGAGTTAATGTCCCTCGCAACATTAATTAGAGTAGCTGCTGGCCTCCTGGTTGATGCTCTTAATATTTCCCATACCGGACTACCTACGAGGGTCGATCAATAAATTGTCGGCCTTGCGTCATCTGTTGGTCGAGGAAAGAAATAAATAGCGACGTTTAGTAGTGCCATCCTTCACATGACTGTTGTCAAAGTTTCAGCTCGCTGCGATGTGTAGTTTGCGTTTGACAGCGTCGAAAGACAAACAACTTTTGTGTTTTTACAAAAATGGAAAAAATTGAGTATCGTGCAGTGATTCGATTTTTGTTTTTGAAAAGGAAAACAAATAATGAAATCAAAGCGGAGCTAGACGAAGTTTATATGGACCTTGCACCTTCGTTATCAACCATTAAATATTGGACAGCTGAATTTAAACGCGGTCGTACGAGCATTGTTGACGATGAACGTCCAGGTCGTCCAAATGAGGTCGTCATACCAGAAACAATTGAAAAAGTCCACGATATGGTGTTAAATGATCGGAGACTAGAAGTGCGTGAGATTGCTGAGGCCACAGGCATATCACATGGCCTCAGTGATTTCAATCCTGAGTGATCAGTTGGGTATGAAAAAGTTATCCGCAAGATGGGTGCCGCGTTTGCTCACTGTCGACCATAAAAGAGAACGTGTAGCTAATGGCCAAAATTCATGAATTTAAATACGAATTGATTTCGCATCCACCGTATTCTCCAGATTTGGTCCCCTCCGACTACTTTCTGTTTCCAAACCTGAAAAAATAGTTTGGAGGAAAGAGATTTGGTTCCAGAGATGACCTCATCGCCGAAACAGAGACCTATTTTGAGGACCTTCCGAAATCATATTATTCGGAGGGCATCAAAAAATTGGAAAATCGTTGGAATAACCGTATCGAGCTAAAAGGATATTATGTTGAGAAATAAAAATATTTTTGTCCAAAAAAACGCGATTTTCTTTACCAAGCAGACTATTTATTGATCGACCCTCGTATAAGTGTTTGTGAGCTCTTTACAATTAGACGATGAGCGGATTTGCAGTGTAAAAAAACAATTTCTCATAATTTTAATTATCATTTCGTTAAGTCAATTTTATCTCATATATTTTCAATAAATGTGTAAAACAATGAGCAGCATGTGTGGTCAATTAATTAATAGAATTCGTGAGACGTGTCACATACAAATTTATCAGGTTATAAAAATGATTTTTAATGGAGATGTGTCGTTCCCCCTTCCATCGAAGGAGTAAAAAATAAAATGGTTCAATTAAGGGCAACAAGATAGTCAGAGATTTCGGGATCTCAAAGTGGAACTCACAACAAATCAACATCTTGATTCTTATTGCATCAACGCATTTGATAAGACCGCGAGGTCAACCGGTGACCGGTCGACAGATGCAGTCAATTGGGCGTACTAATACTATTTGAACAGCGGAGACCAGACGACTGCGATCAATGAGACCTCGACATAGCCACTTCACTCGACATCCTCGATATGAACACGATAAACTAATCTACTTGATTCATCTTAGAAGCGAATACACGAGATCAGGGCTGTTGAAAGTATCAGTGTTTACTTAACCCTCAGTGATTGCAATACAATATGGATTATTACGAGAAATTATTTGTCTTGCGCTCTTTACTCCTTAAAAAAAATTCAAATAAAAATATATGAATAAATGAAATAAACAATCCATACAGTACTCCCACATGAATTTCATATACATTATACAATATATACATATGCAGATATTGATTATCTTATGGAAATACACATATGATATGCATTATATCAAAAACATATGTATACAATGTATCAACAATTCGACACTTTTTTACATACATTTAATATATTTGTTATACTCCTGCCTATATGCATAGTATATATGCACAGATGGAAGTAAATAAATGATATTGAAATTAATTAGTAATTTCCAGAAGTATCTTTTACAACCAGTCGTTATGCAGTAATTTTATTAATATCATATTAGCAATATTTTAAAAAAACGGTTATCGTTCACAAATACGATTTTTTCATGTTAACACTCTCCAAGAAGTGATGTTTGTGGGATACGAATCTAAAATCTCACACAACCTCCCTTACTATATCAACTCAAAATTCATAAAGTAAAAATGGCGAATTCAAGATGGCCTACCAAAATGCAAATACTGAGATCATTTGGATGCAATTGGTACTAGGGGGCTTTTGAAGTCACTGATTACGAGTTCAAACTCAAAATTATGAAATTCTAATTTCATAATTTCGACGGACCGAAATTCGATACTCGGCGTTTTTCTATGTATCATGTACATAGATGTATATGCATATAATATATATTCTGAATATGTCAGTAACACACGTTGAACTATGAATTACTTAATACGGTCTGTTGTGGACAATTAGTATATACAGATGCATGTGTGCATAATACATATTCATAGGACATACAGAATATACTCGTATTTTTCAAATTATGGACTTTTATTGGATACGCAAAGAAAATCTCATGCAATATGAGAATTATTAAGAATTCATAAAATTGCATTTTCTTCTTCTGCATCGCACAAAACTTAAGGGCACTGGAAGTTCTCTAGATTCCAGTAGATTTCATTGTAGTATTAAAGAATCGGAACATTGCTTGAAATTAAATCGCCGAAATAAAATTACTTATTCGATTCTTCAAATGAATTTCTAATAAGATTTGAATTTTCGAGTAAGACTGAAGTTGGATAAAATTTCTCATAAAATAAAGATTTTAGTTCGAAACATGAACTGAACTATGCATTTTTTTCGTATCATATGATCCACAGAATAAAAAATCAAGAGAACCATCGAATATGTATTCCCAAAGCTGTAGCAAAGGAGTTTGCACGGTCGCGAAGGAGCGTAGTATCTTAGTCGTGAGTGGGTCAGCAACAAGCGTCATAATTACGCAACATCTAACGTCTCTCGGTAATCTTGTCGAGTGTAGCTACTGGACGCCTCACTGTCGACAATTATATTTTGAGTTTTACTGCTCTAGTTATACCGAAGAAAAAAACCATATCCGCATTGCGGCGAGTTCGAATCGGCATGATACCCCTCAATACTGTCGGCAGTAATCTTTAATTTGTTCGAATCCGGTTAAGAAACCCTTTCGTGCAACAAACACGGGCTTGGAATTAGCGGTCATCCAGTTGTTTTGTGAGCTACGAGGCTCCTACGATATCGTCGTCGTTGTATTTTTCTCTCCCCTCCGTATTAGTTACTCATTCATTTACGGGAGCTTAGAGTTGTTGACCCTGAAAGACTTATGCGGCAGTGAATGCGCGCTAGTTACATGATTCGCCACTCACATTTCGATTTCTTCATTTTTTTCGATAATACGCTATGTCATACGTGATCACAATGGTTCAACGAGTCGAATCAACCCTCGTTGAGCACTGTGGGAAAAATACTCAGGGGTAAAAGATCTTAAAATATCAGCGGCAGACTTCTAGGTTCACATAATCAACTAACAACATTAGTGCGAGTGGTAACCATGATTGGTGTTAAAGTTAACACCAGCGCGACATTCAAATTACACCGTTGCATATGGTTACCACGAATAATATGTCATCTTATTTAATCGAACATCATAACACGCCACAAAAAGATTGACACTGATCTGTAGTAAAGACGAAGCGCACCGAAAAGACATGATAATACATCAGTATCGTGTTAATAGCTATACGACAATTAAAATCAAATTCCTGACGGATGCAAAATAATAGCTTGATAAATCAGAATTTCATAACTCATCTGCATGAAAAACGGTACTCCTGATTTTTTAGGGTCGCTAATTACGAATCTGAGATCCAGAAACCAAAATTTAATAGGGCAGATCCAAAACAACGGCAAATACATATTGCATTCGATCGGCATGAATATCAGGGCCAAGCTGTTTTTGATCTCGATGATTATACGAATCTGAGTGAAAACGTTTTAACATTCACAACAATGGACTCTAAATTTGGATTTTTTAAATATTGAACGATGACTTCACATTTGTAACCAGGAACTTTAGAAGCTCTCGAGTGATGATTTTTATTAAAATAAGTTCTCAATTTAAAAAACCACCATTTCGGTTCCGCCAATCAAAAAATTAATCCTGATTTTTTAACCTAATTAATGAACCTACATAGACCATATGGTGGTGTTAAATTGATATTAGATATAACACCGCTGTTTTTTTTGCAGTGCTCTTTCGCCTACCCTAATCAAACACACATTCTCCGTGTTATGCTCGATGATTCGGAAAAAAAATCAATTGGTCAACTAGCTCTCGTAGCGCAAGGATCAAATTTTAGGAACTTTTGGCTATCTCAGGCAAATATTTGTATTCTAGAATATTTGAAAAAAGGTTAAATAAAGTTATTATATTTTGACCGGTGTATATTTGACAAATTTAATTTTTAAAAAGTGAGTTACCAAAGATATTCAATTCTGCAATGGGAAGCAATAATGTGAAAAGGGTCAGCCGTTGACCAGCCGGATTATATTAACAGAGAACTTTGACGAAAAAGAATAATAATAACACATAAATTAAAATCAATAATGGCAGACAATGATGATAATAAGTTCGTCTCTACTATACATATCACATCAGAAGTATATGAATCAGTTTGTATTGAAAGTAAATACGATTGATGGTCGTGGTGCACTGACGGACCGATCTCTGGATGATCTCGAGCGATAAACGTACTCCAGACAAGAATCGTATTAGGCTAATGCCTAATACGTGTAAATCGTGTGTATGGCTGCCGTATACGAGATAATCGAGATTGAGAGTGCGGGTGCGAGTTAGATAGACACAGAGCTCGCAGCATGAACACCCGAAAAGAGGGTGAACTTTGATTGGTCCATTGAGGAGTGACACGTGCAGGGCAACTGCGCGGCCACCGAGAGAGCGTGGGGTTGTCCGCCCTCTGGTTGTGCATCTCGTTACGTACTCATTCAGGAACTACAGGCGCGACGTCGTCGTCGTTGACTACGACAGCGTTCGTCTTGTGGCGCGGGAATCAAGTGGAATTGTTAGTGGCTCGACGCAACGTGTGTATGCGTATGCAGACTTGACGTCTAGGATCCCGAGAGGAAAGTAGCAACAGGATACGGGCACACAATTACTGATAGCAAGACGAGAAGCTACTTGATTTACGTAGAATTGGAAATTAACCGAAATGCTCCACATGGAATGAGGATTGTACCGAACAGTCGCACGTAGAAAGTGGACACATTTATAACTCTACCATTAATTTCTCCACAAAAACTCTACCATATTACAGCACAACCAGATTATAATTCTACCACGGGCCAACCATCTACGTTCTACCATCAGCAGCGCCATAGAGTAGGTTCGTGCTACTGTCGTATTATGGTATAATTATGGTAGAAGCCCAGCAGTGTGGTAGATATGTTTTTCGGTATTAGATCGTGGTAGAGTTGTTACTCCCGACTCTGTGACGTTACATGTTTTCTATCAGCTTTATATTTGTCAAACGGCTTAACGTCCCCTGACATACTTTGGCATAATGTTTCTGCGTTCCGTAAACTATGCATGTGTCTATATATTGTTAAGTTTATATGTAGAACATGTGAATAAAATACGTTTGTACATTCGAAGATCCATGCGTGCGTATAGAGGAACTGGAAAATAACTCGAAAGAGTCATGTTTACATTTTTACCACCTTCAGATTGTGAGCTCTGCTTTCAAACCACCTTATGGCTTCTTCAGACTAATGCGATAAGTCTTGCGAGATATCTGACAGTCAATCGGAGGGTTTAAATATAAGAATCATCTGGTTACTATTGCGAATGAGCCATTCTGGTACATATATAGATATAGCACATTATTGTTTTGTTTATTATTTTCCTTAAATGATACGTTATGTTGTTAATCCTTCGTTAATTCCGTTTTGAAATACGTCAATAGTATATAATAAATGCAGTTGTTTTGTTGAATCGAATATCATGTATTGCGTTTTATTGATATGAATATGTATTGCATATCATTTGTGTAGGTTTCATGATTTTCTATGTGAGCGCAATTTATTTTACGAATTAGGTGTGCATCGTTTATTTTACATGCAAGTATTGTCATTTTCAACTTCACTGTGTCCAAAAAGATAGGTATAATATGTATATATTTTGTATGTCATCAGTATAATTTAGAAAGAAAAATGTTATTAAAATATAATGAGTGCATAAAAACTTCTCTGATACCAGAGAATTAAATTTGGCATCTCCGTGTCTGATTTCTACTAATATTGAACTGATTGTGTAGTGTATACTGATACAATATTTGCTCTTGTGTATCGCTTGACGATTATTAATAAATTACGATATTGTATCTGCATTAGTTATAAAAGTAATAAAATACAATTGGAATGTTAGTAAGAATAATCTTCCACCTACAGATAATTAATCTACACATCACTCTGGATCGTACAATTCATGTTGCATAGCCCATTAATATTTGCAAATTCTCTGCGATCACTGTGCTTTTTATCAATATACTTTATGTCTGTTTTTCATTTTGACATCTTCAAACTTGTAAACTTTTTTATTAAAAATATGTTCGCGATTGTTACACATTTCGCTTTACTATAAAAACAATATATTTTTGGTTATGAAATTAAGAAAGAGTATACGGCTAACAACTTAAGTAAGAATAAAAATCAAATTTAAAATACTAAGCAATACTGTGTAAGTATATAAAATGCTGGAGCAAAGGACATTGAATTAGCTTGATAAAGTATGAAAGAAACGATAACATATCTTTTTTAACAATTCCCAATTCCAAAAAGGTATAATGAAAAAAAACTTTGTGTTAAAATGTTATGTAATCACAAAGGTAAATCTTAAAAGGATGAAATAATTGCGACATCGATTTAGTTAACTGATTATTTGAATTGTAGTAATTAATTTACTGCCCTCACTGCAGTCGAGGGACGTCTTATTTCGCGTTAGCAGACGTCCCCATCGCGTGTCATTTTTTTTTAAATTAGAAATCAGAAATTATTTACTGATTTTTCAGAGTTGCTTTTATAACTGAAAATATTAAAAAATCAAAGCATTTTATGAACTGTTGAATTTATTTTATATTTAGTAGAGAAATTGTAATCAGTGATGTAAAATGATGGCCACGTGACGGTCTATCGATTCAGTGATTATAATTATAGTTATAAATGTGTCGGAAAACGAGACGGCAATCACCTGATACTTCCATGCGTGAAACCAATTTCAATTTTTTTACAATAAAAAGAAACCTCTCGTCACTATTGTCATTTGAAATTATTTCCAATTTTTATTTGTACCGAAAAATCTATTTCTTAATACCGGAAAATAATGTTTAAAGGCGTATGCGAAAATGTATATAAAAGTGTGTGAGTTTTCCATGATAAGTAGAACGGTCATTGGGCACAATTCAGATCGTAATATATTTCATTCGTATTAAGATGAACTTTTTGTGGACGAATTTTGTAATAATATTAATAAATAATGAAATCAATACTTATACTATATAATTTTTAAATGCTGATATAATATTCAAGTTTAAAAAATGAAAGTTCAGAATTATTTTATCGGAATGGTAGTTCCAATGAATTTTTCTCTTAGTGCTGCTTATTCCCAAGTTAAATATACATAAATATATAAATGTTTGCCCCAAATATGTACCCTACACGTCTTCGTCTCCTGTGTCCATTGTCTAAAACTAAAAGTAAGTACTTTTACATAAGAATTTCGTTGAACCCAACTTTTCGTACAAAGTACAAAGAGTCCAAAGGTATAAGACCGCGACTCTTGGAGTGCCTGAAGGAGTTGAGGGGTTGAGATGGAGGACTAAACTAAAAAAAAAAGGAATGAAAGAATAAGGTGACCATGTATACTGGCCCGTTCCCATGTGTTACTGCGAAGTCGATCAGCCCGGTTTGTTCGAACGAGCATGTGGGCCAACAATGCCTACTTCTGGGGGAGTATATCGTAGCACAACCGCAAGAGAGAAAGAGAGAGAAACGTGCACTTCACTCCGCCCCATTATTCCGTACACGTTTCCATGTAGCCGTGCGTTCACCGCGCTTCGTGGTCCCATGCCATGAAGAGTATCCACATATATATATATATACCTTATACACATATGTAATTCGTTCTCCCGGTGTAGCTGCCGGAGAATTGCTGAACAGACCGTAAGCGAGGACCGCACCGCACTCTGTGCAACGGCAATTCTTTCGCAGTGCGCGCTCAGCACCGGCGACGAGTTGTTGCCGGTGAGGTTCGCATACCCCGGAGGGTTCTCCAGCAGCAGCAGGCACACCGCATCGCGCGACCGCTGTACGCTGCTCTATAAGACCCTCAAGAGCCCTCGGCGAAATTCGTTCTGGTTGCAAGTAGCGCAGCTCCCCCGACCACCACCACCTCCTTCTCCTTATTCACCTTTTTCCCTTCTCGCCGACGCCTCGTCGTTTCAATTCTGTACGTATACCTGCCACGGTATGGCTCGCGATTCCACGAAATCACCATCGCGCCTCGACAAAGTTAGAATTGTAATATCTTCTGGGGCAGAGGAGACAGGGGCAGGTCGGGTCAATTAATACATTAGAGTAAAAGAAAAATGTTTAAGGCACAGGAATAATTATTACTTCTACATTTTTTCAAATGTAGGAATAAACAAAATATACATTACAATTATTTCTTCTATTTTTTTTTAAATATTTCAATAAGTAAAACGTCATGAAACCAATTTCGGTGTTTTCGTACAATTTTTCGTAATATTCTGTGTAAATACGACTGTATCTATATCTTTATCTAATTATTCGGGGTAAGGTGTAACATACGGGTTGGCGATTTATCCCGACTTGCCCTGTAGTTATAGATATAGTAACAATAATCAATTTAGTAACAAAACACAAGAAAAATAATTTATTAGTAGAAAATTAATATTATTTTTGGTTATAAACACAACTTCATCATTTTATATCTGGATCACTTTAATTGAATATGGCAACTAGAATTATGCAGTTGATGATAAGATTTTTTTCGATGATCGGTGATTGTAGCGCCGATGTGGCAGATAAAAACATCGCTTATCGATCGAACTGCAATCATTGTGTGTCTATTTATTGCACCGCCGACATTAGACCCATCCTTCACCTTTATCGAAAGATCGGCTTATTACGACTAGTCGTAAGAAACGCGAGGGTCATTTTTATTTTGCGATTGTTCGTGAAAGTTTTTTCAGGCTCGCGGTCACAAATTGATGTGCACCGCGTTTGCATTTCTCGATTTCTCCTTTTCTTCTGTACTGCAGCAGCTTCGTTAAAAGCTTGCAAGACAGAAGAATTCGTCAAATAATCCTCCAGCATAAGTGCGAGCCAATTCAAATGACAACTTGTTCCGTTCTGTAGGTCACTGATCCGACATGCCTCATCGTATAGTCGTTGATACTATGCAAGGTTCCTCATCTTGTTTGGCAACAAATAAAGACTACTTAGATTCAAATTGTAGGTATTAGAACAAGCTTTACGATGAAAAAGCTTTTAGTAATTACACTTGATAGTAGTTGCGTGAAATCTTTTCATACACGATTAAAAAGTCTATTTTTCATATTCAAATTCCGCCGTTTGCTTGCTACTGTTCGAGTTTAAATCGATAATACAACCTGTTATTTCAGTATAAGCTGTATGTTTCTAATCAATTGAATTTTTTAAAGTGAAGTATCTGCAAACAGACATATATTCATTCGTAAAAAAATTTTTTATGACAGTTAAGGTAAATAAAATTTTACTTAAAAATGAAGACGATGAGTAGACTTGAAAAAATTAATATTTTACATTCTATTTATCGTACAGAGATTAACCAAGGCACGTTTTAAAGCTGAACGAATAAGCTTTTCTGGACATTTTTAAGTAATTATAAATTTACAAGTTTCTATTATTACAAGCAATTGAAAAGTTCAATATTTTTTCCTTCAAAATCACCAGTTTGTTACTTTCTCATAGAGGAAGCTTTGTTTTTATGAAATTTTTTTTTCGAGATTAAGATGTCAGAGTGCTTAGAAAAGCGTTCAAATAAAAAATGTGGACATTGCTTCTTACGGTTAATAGTTATCTGAATTCTGGCTTTCTCATGGAGGAAGTGGTATTACAATTTTCAGTCGAATTGAAAATTTAGTAAAATTGAAAATTTCATAAAGCTTAAAAACCTCATTCGATCCTCACCAAATTGAAAATCAAATATCCTTGTCCCCTAGACAATTTGTATACTATGTTTCCGTTTAATAAAAGAAAATTTACAAAAATTCGAGCTAAAGTGGATTTTTTTAAAAATTACACCTTATCCTCGAGCCTATAATATTCTAGCCTAGAATATATTATCAGGGGTACAAATTGAAAATGCGGGTTTGATAACAGATGGCGTTACTAACGCTATACGCATCAGGCAGTACTGTGACTATGTTCATGTCAAAGCTACGTCTTATAGCTTTAATTTTCAGTATGTGTCAATTTGTCGCAGTGTCAAATTCATAGTTTTTTTGAGCTCTCAATATGTCGAGTTTCGTGCCAACAAAACAGCATTTGCGGGAAGTTTTAATTTACTTCTTTAATTTGAAGAAAAGTGCTGCTGAAGCACATCGATTGGTCTCCGAGGCTTATCCGAGTCATGTTCCATCGGTTTCAACGTGCGAGAGATGGTTTGTGCGGTTTAGAAGTGGTGATTTTGACGTTGAGGACAAAGAGCGGCCGGGCCAAGTGAAAAAGTTTGAGAATGCTGAATTGGAGGCAATACTCAATGAAGACTCGTGTCAAACTCAACAAGAGCTCGCAGATTCATTGGGAGTGACACAACAAGCCATTTCCCATCGTATAAAAGCCCCCGGAATGATCCAAAAGCAAGGACATTGGGTGCCGTATGAGCTGAAGCCGAGAGACGTCGAGCGCCGTTTTTTTGCATGCGAACTGCTGCTCGAACGGCAAAAACGGAAGGGTTTTTTGCATCGCATTGTCACTGGTGATGAAAAGTGGATCCATTACGATAACCCGAAGCGCAAAAAATCATATGGTTACCCCGGCCATGCATCATCATCGACGGCCAAACCAAATATTCACGGCGCCAAGCTCATGCTCTGTATTTGGTGGGACCAGCTGGGTGTGGTGTATTATGAGCTATTGAAATCGAACGAAACCATCACAGGAGCACTATACCGAACTCAATTGATGCGTTTGAGCCGCGCACTCAAAGAAAAACGGCCACAATACGAGCAAAGACACGACAAAGTAATTTTGCAACATGACAACGCTCGGCCACATGTTGCAGCGCCGGTCAAAACATACCTACAAACGCTGAAATGGGAAGTCTTACCCCACCCGCCGTATAGCCCAGATATTGCTCCTTCCGATTACCACCTTTTCCGATCGATGACACATGGCCTAGCTGACCAGCGCTTCCATTCTTACGAAGAAGCCCAAAAATGGGTCGATGACTGGATAGCAGCCAAGCCGGCCGAATTTTTTCGCGACGGTATCCGTAAATTGCCAGAAAGATGGGAAAAAGTTGTGGCTAGCGATGGACAATACTTTGAATAATTCATTTGTTACCATTTTTTCAGAATAAACGTTCAAAAATAGAAAAAAATCCCGCATTTTCAATTTGTACTCCTGATAATTTCGTAAATTTTTAGTGATTGAATACATGAATGATACCTTATCCCCCAGCCTAGTATATTCTAGTCTAGTATATATTCTAGACGAGAAAAAAATCTATTTTAGCTCGAGTTTTTGTAAATTTTCCTCTATTAAACTGAAACTTGGAATTTTTAGTGAATAAAAATTAGTTAAACGAAGTAAAAACGCAAGTGAGAGAGATCACGCGCTTTGTTAAAAAAATTCAAACAACCATAAAATCAAACACCCATTACCGATTGCAGAAACCGACGGGGCTTGGGACCCGATTCGTGTGCAAAGTTTCAAAAAGATCGATCCACCTGTTCTCGAGATATACCCACTTCAATTTTTTAAGCTTACCACACACCTGGGCATTTTTTGTATTATGATTTCTCGACATGTTGGAATATTTTAAGTACTCTAACATCAAGATATTGAAAAAAAATGTTCACCAAAACAAAGCTTCCTCTATAAGAATGCAAAAAGTTTATGAAAACATTCATAAATATCGAGAAATCATATTTAGAAAAAATGACCGTTCGCACATGTTCGTGCCGCGGTTGCGTTTGTGTATGCACTGAGAAAAAAGTTTATTCCCTATAACTAAATATATTTGGTTGTCCCATTGTCTAAAATACTTGTTAAGTGTTACAAAATGTATTAACAATAAATAAATATTAGTGTTCTAATAATAAGATCTTATACCGAAAGTACCTTCGTCAAACGAAGAATTTATTTGATCAATTTGTTTTTTGTAACTCCATCGATATTCCTTACCATCAAATAACGATTTGCGGCAACGTGATTAAATATAGTTGAAACGATTTAAGATTTGTTTATAATTATGAAATATACATTTGACATAACCCATATTTCGGTGAAGCAAGTAGATAATTATTAATGATGAATACATTTTTTATTGATGCTAATATAGAGTTGATTATAGTTATAAAATCACCGTCCGAGGATCGAATGCTTGTCTCAACTATTGATCAGTCAATAGTTAATAGATTTGTTAACAGTTACCAAATCTATATTTAAGATAAGTACCGTCCATTTAGCATGACTATTGTGTTTACTATCAATCGTCATCATTCAGCGGATAAGCTCGGTTTTGCGCAATCTCGACACCATCATGCTACACTTGTAGCTTTGCAACGCGAGCGAGTCAACAGTAGGCTAGTGTTGCACGAAAAGTAAGAACTTATCAGGATTATCGGCGGACAATCTTAACGATCTCCTTAACGTCAACATGATAATGATCGGACCTTATTAAAGGAACATTTCATTCAAATATATATTTACTAGCAGTTAATAAATAATCATTTATGCCAATTCAGAGGTTTAAATAAACGATTTATTTACTCTAATAGAATATTTATTTCGCCAAATCAAGCTTTACCATCTGTTGACAGTTAACAAATCTTGGTGCCTACAAATAAACTCTTTTCTCCGTGTGCGTGCGTGCGTGTGTGCGGGCGCTTGCGTGTGATGAACTTGGGAAATAGAATTGATTATATTTCGAGATATCTGAAACTTTGCACACAAGTCGGGCTGCAACCTCCGTCAGTTTAATGACGTTTTTGTCCAAATCGCTAACACGCGTCCCGTGTTTAGGTAGCTTATTTTTCGAGAAATGGGTGTGATCTCTCTAACTTTTGTAAAGTCCCCGTGCAGAAATTTAGTTAGGGGTCTTCTATGGGCCCTTCTAGTCTTCCCGAACTCTTTCCGGGGCCTAGAAGGGAAATCTAACGAATGCCTCTCTAGGTATGTCACACTTCGTAGACTGGGGCCTTTATAGGCTGATATGTGTGGACCTGTAGAGGGTTCCACAACTCAACCCTGACTATCTAGTAACGCCCTAGGTAGGACCTAAATGTATTCCTATAAGTGCCCTGTATGGATTTTCGTGGGGATATTAATATTTCTGATTCGAAATAAATGATACAAAAATAATCATCATTTTTTATTGGAAGTACGTAATTTATTGTAGTATATTATTTATAGTATACATCAATAGTGGAACATCAACCTCGTTACTTAATTTTCTCAGTCTTTTCGATTAGATTGTTATTGCAACCTTATAATCAAACTATATATTTATATGGTTATAAACCTTATAATAAAACTATATAATTATAAAATCTGTATAGATAACATATTTAATAGGTAACTTTTTATTTTTATTTCAGACGATTATTACTAATCATTTGGTTCGCTCTAGCTCTTGAAGTCACTAAAGAATTAGGAAAAAAACGGGTAGAACATTTTCCACTCATCCGGACTTACACGCCTTCTTCCTCCATTATTATAATCGGAATGGGTCTTGGGAAGTTTCTGTTTCCGTCCCAAGCTTTTGCGTTGCTTAAGCAAGAGGATAGACCCTGGTAGAATAATTTTTCATTTTTTTCATTGCCTCCGAATATGTTCCTGTAATAAAGTAATTCGTTATGACTCCATACGACGTTCATTGAAACGCAGCAAGTTAAAAAATGATCGTACTTCCATGTCCTATCAGTGAGCATTGGTACAGCGGCTAATCTTCAAGAGCGCATTAAGTCTGTCAGTAACCCTGTTGTTTCGTCATTATACGGTGGTGGCATGAAGCTCGACACGCATGATCCAAGTTTCGAGTCAACCGATATCCATGAGCTCGGAACACATTCAATAGCTCGTTTGTCATTGGCTATTGTTTCCTTGACAAAGTTCACGAGCTGGTAATTGTACAATAAGGTCTCGTTACGACTCACTGAAAAAAAACATTATAGTTTTACCAACTTGCATCGCGAGTCGTAATCACTCTTTTAGTAACAGCGACATTATATTATCTCGCTGATTCTGACAGAAACAATCGAGAAAAAAATCGAAAAAACACCATGCGTCGCATAATCCAATTAATTCCGAGAATCTCATTTGAAAGAAAAAAAGGGCCAGACTACTTACTTTTGTGATGTATCGATGCATGCGACAGTAACAATTGCAGCAAACAATAAGCCGAGCACGTTTCGGACGTTTAAGGTTATGATGCCAGGAACGTGGTAGAGCGTTACAATGCTCGTGCTGAGATCGTATCTATTTACTTTTTCTGGTCACATAAGAACAAAAAGATATCCTTTGTCGCATGTAACACTAACAGTTTTTTAATAATGCGAAAATACACTTTTTAACACGAACTCGACACACCGACCGGTCACGACGTAAAGAGACAACAATGTTGCGCTATCCGGCAACTTCGACGCACGATACCGTGGCTTCAATTGAAACCGGTAGAACGCCTGGCGCAAGCGCCAATTGGGGAGAACCAATCAACAAGGATTGAACCAAATTATTTCCATGACAGTGCCTACATAGGCCCTTTCTTCCTTTCCTTACAATAAGTCGGTGTATCATGTTACGTTGATCTTCACAGGTCCAAAAGTGGCGGGGTATGGGTGCCCTAACTATGGCATCCCTGACCATGCCGATATAACTTCTTTGTGGACGCCTATATTCGCCCTAGTTAGATCCTTGTTTAGGTTCCCTTCTATGGATTCCACAATTAAGCCTGAAATGGACCTTTACTTTATCATGGCTGCCCGACTAAATTTCTGCACGGGTCAGGATAGGAATGTTCTGCTTTGAGTTTGGCAAGAATGTTTCGAAAAAAATCTTTTGTTTTCTAACTTTTGTAAATGTTTTTTTGTAAATGTAGGGGTATATATTTTATGAAATTTGCAATTTTATTTAATTTTTAATTTTTAGAAAAAATGCGTTTTTTCTTCAACTTTCGCATACTTCTACTTATCGAGCCGAAACTTGAATGAACATTTTGAAACCTTTGTGACAAAATGGTTGTACTTTGAACCGATATCCATGAAAGAGACATTTACAAAAGAAAGCTTCCTCTATAAAGAAGTCAGTATTGAAAAAACCGTTACCCGTAGAGAAGAAGCTGTGGGTGAATGAAAATCACGAGGAAGCAATGTGCAAATTTCAAATTACACGCTTTCTTTGGAGTATTTTTCTAAGTTTTATGAAAATATTAATTACATTTTGTAACGTATACCATCTTTTTCAGAATGGAGAATCAATGGACTATATTTTTTTTACTATTTTTTTATAAGTCGTTTCGCTCTTCGCGCGTTCAACGACATTAACTGTGCAGTGCAGCGCGCCGAAAAATTTATACCGATAAATAGAGCGCATTTTAATTTTTAAAATATTTTGTTGTGAATACTCCCGAGAAAAAGGAACAACAGAAAGAAGTCTTGTTTTGACAATTTGCTAATTATCGCAAATTGAAAAATGTAAAGTTTTTATTTTTTACGACAATTGTAATCGTTTAATTGAATTATGTGGCACCGGCTAAAATGAAACTATTCCTTCTCTGGTATTGGAAGGTTTTTATCACCGAACAATTTCTTGGCCTCAACATTCAACGAGCTTATAAGAACAAACCACCCGCAGAATAGCGGATTTTTTTTACAGGTTGATAATCCGTCAATTTCACTGAATAAAATAGAAGTAAAGTTAAATATGTCAAATTTTATAAATGAAAGTTGTTTACGACTATGAGTCATCAGCTTATGTCGTAGAGATGTGATGACCTCCATGGTTCACAGTACACACGACGACCCTTCTGCGATTTTATGACGTTGCAGCATTGCAAGAACCTTCGGCATTTTCAATCCCTGACAATCAAGCTATTGTTAAGTAGCTATTAGAAGTTTCAGCCGAAGAACCAGCGAATGTCCGACCCTGCCCGTCACTCTTGTATTTCACCTTGACACATCTTTCAGAGTCAGTCGCATTTTGACAAAAACAGAACATAAAATAGAACATTTTTAACAGGATCTTTGGAAAGGATTGGTGTGGAGTATATGGAGCTAAAATGGCTGAAAAGAGTAATTGAAAGTACTTAGACCGTTTTGAATTACAACGGCATCTAATCCGAAACCGAAAGTGTCTTAGATACGTTACACCAGCAGAGCTAAGAAAAGTGGAAAAGGACGAAATCTTAGTCGATTTATTCATCTTTAATGATTGTCGATGAATATTTTTTTAATTCACTTCGAGCATTTGAACAAAAAGTAACCGCTGAATATAAAAACGTGCTGCTTACAATAACACGTAGTAAAATAGTATCATTAACTTCGAGTCTTGATGATATTCCAAGTTTGCCAGCCGACGAAAATAAATCGTATGATGCCAGATATACGTCATAATATTTGCAAATGGTAGCGAAATTTAGAAGCAGAAGCGAATAGTGCTACGAAATTTAAAGAAAGCTTACAACGAAATCTTGTAACAATTTCCGAATAAAAATCAGGAAGTGGTGGCGTAGCTGGAGTAAACTGTACTCACACGGTTTGTGTTTGTAGTATTCGATGGTGGGAAAATTGCGAAGATATCGTAAGGAATGTCGAAACCTATGAAAACGTATCATGAATTATTAGACCAAATAATTTGCAATTCTTTAAGTGCCGATTTTAACTTGGATCATTACAAAGAACGTCCAGGGACAATTTTATTGACTGACACAGTCGTGTACAAACAGTGGGTGACTATTGATCGAGCAACTCTAGAACCGAAGTAATTATCTGTACCAGGTATTTGGGAAAAATTGTCATTCATGTTGCCTAAGTTGTTAATGCATAGCTTCATAGCAACAATTATGCTTTTTTAACAAGAAAAAACAAAATTAGACAAACGAAGAATGCATCGTCACTGGCGACATCTCAAAAAATTATGCATTCGTATTTCAAGATTCAATTCAAGGAGTGCATTAGAAGAACGACGAAGCAATCACATATCTGTTTGCAATTTATTATAAAGAAGAATCAACATTAAAGCATAAAAGCTCTACTATTATTTCGAACCATTTAAAACATGGCACTGTTTCTGTGTACTTATTTAGATGAAAATTTGTTGAAATAATCAAGATCATAACAAGTGACGTAATTTATTTCATGGAAAGTACTGCAGGACAGTATAAAGATAAAAATAATTTCATCAACCTTCCCCACCATCACGATGACTTCGGACGTACTGTAGAATTAAATGTTTAGCTCCGAGTTATCGAAAGGGATCATGCAATGGAATTGGCGGAACGATTAAGAGATTAGCAGCCAGAGCTAGTCTTCAACGATCGGATTAAACCATAAAAACGCCAAAATATTTATTTCACTGGGCAAAGATTAATGTCCCAAGTGTACAATGTATATACAGTAGCGGACAAAAGTTTAAGACGGAGAGGAAAAAAAAGTAATCCTTCATTTTTTTATGAAAATAATTGACTCAGTGGATTTTTTTTTGTATTAGCTAATTAATCATTAATTCATATATTTATTACATAAATTCAATTTTGCGCGTAACAACATTAGATACAATAAACAAAGAAAACATAAATTTGTTTGATATCTTCGGGGACAAAAGTTTAAGACTATACGTAAAAAAATATTTTTTGGTAGAAAATATACAGATATTTTCCTCCCTTCAATACTTTGTCCACAGTCCATTATTTTTTATCACATCAGCACATCTTTGAGGCATTGAATCAATTAATTTTTTGCAGTCATCCACAGTTGTTTCATTCCACGTTTTTTCAACCAAAGAGTACAAATCGTCAAAATTTTTTGGTTTATTTCTTTGAACCCTTCTTTTTATGGTACACCATAAGTTTTCAATTGGATTTAAATCCGGCAACTGCGACGGCCACGGTAATAAAGTGATTTTTTCATCTTGAAAAAAACTTTTCACTACCCGAGCCGTATGCTTTGGGTCATTATCTTGTTGATAAATAAAATTATCACCCATATTTTCGTAGGCATACGGTAACATAGTATTTTTCAATATATCCAAGTATTGAAAACGGTCCATGATTCCATTAATTCGGCGTATTGGTCCAGGACCATTGCGAGAAAAACATGCCCACACCATTACGTTTCCACCTCCATGCTTAACTGTCGGTAAAACACATCGAGGATTTAAATCTTCGCCAATTCGACGTCTTACATACAGTATCCCGTCAGAACAAATTCGGTTGAATTTGGATTCGTCCGAAAATAGCACATTTTGCCAATCCTCACTTGTCCAATGCCGATGAGCCTTAGCAAATTGCAGTCGGAATTTTTTATTCTTTTTACTGAGCATCGGCTTCTTCCGTAGCTTTCGTGCTTTCAAATTGAATTCGTCTAATCGTCTTCGGACAGTTCTTACACTAATTTGTGCATTATTACTACTGGATATTTCAGCTCTGATATCGACTGCTGAACGAAAACGATCTCTCTCGCTTAATCGATGAATCCGACGATCCAGCGTTGGCGTGGTTTTCCGCGGTCTACCGTTTTTTGGTCGATCAAAATAGTCCCCAGTCTTCACAAACTTGTACCACGCTTGCTTACAAGAAGTTTCTGATCGATTCATTTGAGTTGCAATTGAAGAAAATGTCTCATTTTGCTTCCGTAGAGACACGATTAGTTTTCGTTCAGTTGATGACAAATTACGGGCTTTACCCATACTCTTTTCGTACGTAATTAAACTTAAGACACTGGATGATACACCACAAACTATTTACAGTATTAATATATCAAATTATTGCGTGGATCGACTACGGGTATCTTGTTCGACAGATCGTCTTAAACTAATCTCCGCTGTTTACAGATGGTTGGAAGAAAAAAAAAATTGTATAATCTATATTGTTTACATTTGACGACCGAGACTTCTACATTATGAAGGTCAAACGTACACATGTATTGTAAAAAAACAACAAGCCGAAGGAAACGTTAGTACTTGTATGACAGATCTATGAACCAAATTGTAATTCATCGTCTTAAACTTTTGTCCGCTACTGTATATACTATTCTTGGTGTATGTAATGATGTTTGTTGTACAATGGGCGAAAAACAATTAATTAAATTGCTTAAACCTATTTAAGGAATCTATAAAAGTACAGGTAGTTTGCTTGATAGCACATCGAATGGTTCAAGGGTCTCCATCTATAGCTGTTACATGATTCTTTATTCCTCTTTATATATTATTATTATAGCACTTTCTACTGGTAAAACTGATTGCACTTTTTAGTATGAAATATATACTTATCTCACTTGCTCTTATTCAGAAAACTGGACATTGTGCACACTCAGTGTACCAGTGCATGGAAAGAAAAAAGTAGTTCGGGAAACTGTCACATTGAAATAATTTATGAAACTACGAAGTCGTTGGTAAAATATTGGTAGTAATAGTAACCAACCAAGATGGTAACCTCAGCTTACCGATTGGTTGGTGCAATCCATCAGTTCAGCGTAATACGAAAAAAAACAGGTTAATACGGATATTTCTATTTATTTATAGTGGCGAGGATCAACTCGTACTTCGCGCGATCCTTCGATACATGAAGGTCATCGCTATTCACGATATTTCACCATGTATTCAATGCATTTCACTTTTATTTTTTCCAAGCTCTCATCCATCCGCAACCACCTACCACTTCAAACAATGTGGTCGTTTGCTTTTGTGAAAAGTTCTATTCGTAGCACGTACCAACCGGTTGGTTATAGACCGGTTGGAAAGCGATTGGTAATGGAAACCAATTCGTAGATCGCCGGTATTACCCAAATTGTTGTCGCAACTAACGTCGACGTTAATTGCACTAAGTAATAGATCGTAGTCGCGACAGTACTGTGATTGGTTACAGGAATCAAGTCGTTGGTCTTCTACTATTTTTTTTTCGTGTGGTAAGCGCCATTACACCCATGCTTAGCACGCTTACTGACAAATTTAAATGCGACAACCGCTCACTAAATTAGCACAGCTAATTTATGTATCGCCACTGGAGTTCACATGCAGATACCAACTTTGGTCATCGCTAGCTTAAAATTTCTGCCTGAAGTTCAGACAATCACCACTGACAATGAGCCAAGCCGTCGTTGCCCCGGTCAACGAATTCAGATGAATATAGAACAATATTCCCTATCCTCCCCTATTCTTAGGGTGGCCGATTTATCTGAAGACATTGAAATATTTCGAAAGCTACGCATCGGATCAAAAAAAGTTCTCAATAAAATTTGTTCGCCTGGAAGGGGGTCATCCAATGATACCAAAGTCGACCCCTCACGCCTAGCCCCTGGGGTGGGGGTGGGGGTAACTTTGAAATCGTAAATGGGTACCTATATTTTTTATTGCAGATTCGGATTCCCCATAAAAAAATAAATAACTTTTATCTGAAACATTTTTTTTGATTCGTGATAGATGGCGCTGTAATCGCAAGGGACCTGATTTTTGCGAATATCTCGAGAAATTACACATCGGATCGAAAAAAGAAAAAACACATGTTTAATTTTTCAAAGAGCTATTCAGCGATACGAAACTCGATCCACCCTCCCTCCCATGCCTACCCCATTGTGGTGAAAATAGAATTTGCTTCAAAATCGTGATTCGAAAACCCTATTTTTTTCCTGGTTTTCCATGACAAAATCCATTGATTTGACTTTATTGTTGATATGAAATTTTCTCACACATGGCGCTGCAATCGAAAGCATGTATTTGTTTATCAATAAGTTAACAACTACTTTTAGCGTTCCCCAGGAACAACGACGTGGACGTAGTAGTTTTTGTTCCTATCGGGGTGCTTGTTTTAGGTGAGTCCCCTTGCCTCTCACTATCGGGGTGCTTGTTTTACGTGAGTCCCCTTGCCTCTCACCATCGGGGTGCTTGTTTTAGGTGAGTCCCCTTGCCTCTTACCATCGGGGTGCTTGTTTGAGGTGAGTCCCCTTGCCTTTCATCATCGGGGTGCTTGTTTTAGGTGAGTCCTCGTGCTTCTGTGACCTCGAACTTCTAGATACTTATTTATTCTTTCGAGTTTCGTATCGCTGAATAGCTTTTTGAAAAATGAAACATGTTTTTTCTTTTTTCGATCCGATGTGTAATTTCTCGAGATATTCGCAAAAATCAAGTTTCTTGCGATTACGACCCCCTTCCAGGCGAACAAATTTTATTCAGAACTTTTTTTGATCCGATGCGTAGTTTTCGAAATATTTCAATGTCCTCAGATAAATTGGCCACACTGTATATATAGCAATAGCGATTTAGGTTAGGGTTCACAAGACGTTACAAATACCGCACCGTAAACGTATACTCTTCTTCTCTTCTCCTTTTCCCCTTATACCCCCACCAACGCGCCTGTTAGACAGGGATACCCTTATTCTCACTACTGCTCTCTCGTTGTAGTCTTCAGCGCCTCTCGCAGGACGCTCGGTCTATGAGTATAAGTCTATGGTGGCCCTGCGCAGCGGTACGTGGTGACGTCATATATGGCGCTATCTCTCTTGCACTCGAGCGTTCGAGCTATGAATCTTGAGCATAAAATTCTTCACGTAACCGAAGAAAACAGCAGTAAATCCTAAACAAACCGATACGAATCCTAAGCGCGGTATACAAAAAAACCTAAAATAAACTGATACGAATCCGAAGCGCGGCACACGGTTCATTTACGACAAAACTTTACTATTTTATAAATAGTCGAATAGCCGAGGAGGCTAAATACTAGATAAGCATGCGTAGGATTCCGTATCCAACACCACAATTTATTTATCATTAAAATATTGCAGGGTTGCGATGAAAGCAACCCAAATGATTAAAGAAAAAGGAAAATAATAAAATGACGAAAGTTACAATGAAAACAAACCGAGTAAAACTGAAAAAGTGTTCCGCTGATAATTATTTTTTTTTATCGTACAAATTACTGATAGAATACTTTTCATTTTTCGATATTTTTCATTTACTGCTGGATTAAGGAAGAGTGGCTAATGTAGAGGAATCCTCACAGGGACGAAAAAATGTCCATAACGTTCGAATGGCAAGATCGGCTAACATTCGCGAGGATTATTTAGATTTTGCCTCTTCGTATGCCTCATTTAAATTAATTTATAGTGGTATTGCTTATTAATATTATCAGTCAATATATGTACAGCGATAGCTATTTATAGATACTGAGAGCGCGGCTCAAACTAACAATAAGCCCTTTAAACAAGTACGTTTTGAGCCGGGAGAGAGATCGATGTATAGATAGAATCGCTAAGTGAGAAAGCGATCACATATATGCTTATCTGCGCTAGCGCGCACAAATTGAGACGAGGAGCTCATATACGGGAAAGGCTAAAGCGCGAGGAAATACGCATCAGTATGCCAGCCGTCGAACGTGTTTCGTTCCAGCCAAGGCGGGAACATTTGGCAAATTACATTTTCTAACTCATTAAAATCAGTGACGATATCGGACGATCGCGCTTCACTCCTAGTTTTTCACGAGCCGAATGCGTGACAATTGGATTCTTAGCTTTACATCAGGTAGCTTGACTTTTGATTCTTCGTCAGCTGCGCCACCTCCGTCCGTAAATTGGCGTAGTTCACGTATTACGTACTAGAGCCTTCATATTGTTCTCGATGTTTCCAATTATACCTTGAAATCACTAGCACTTCGTGGACTGTATATGACAACAGTAAACTCTTTTTTCTTGCACATCCAGTTCTAACAGGCCAACATTATTAGTCTAGAAATGGTGGTCGTTGTACAAATACTATTCAAAGAAAATATAAGAGTACAGATGGTTTCCTTGTAGCAGCTCGACGTTTCGACCACCTTTATCTAACAATAAGTGCTACGCGATTCTCCCTTCATCGCATGAGGACCATCTACGGCTTCTTGAGATACGCCCGGAATTATACTGTCGCTTGCCGCGCTTAAGGCAAATTCAAATGCAACATATACGTTTATAAAAATTAGTACAGCAATCCCAAAAAAATATTTACTTACCGATCAATATAAAAACTAATTAAAATGCGAGAATTTTCACTGTCAAGCAGGCATTTTGTTGTTGATGTAATGAAATGAGAAATGATTGCACATTTGTCTGTTGTTTAAATAAAAATGATATTTATCAAAATCAGAAACCGTTTCATTCATTTAAAAATCTTAATGCGTCTTTCCCTAAAAAACTAAAGAAGGGACCACAAGAGGTGCGTGCGATGCCGGTAAAGGACCTAATTGATAAATAAAAATACAGAATCCCTTGATTCTCCATCCTGAAATAAATTGCATTAATAATTTAATAAACATGTCTAACAACGAAAAGTGAAATAAATTATTAAACTTTGTCTATTGTTTAAAAATATAGGAATTTGCAATTTTTTTTTATTTAAAAAATGGTTCACATAAATTTTATATTTATTTAAAAAATGGTTCACATAAACTTATTCGTTCAGCTATGAAATGCGCCTTGGTTTATCTCTATACGATAAATAGAACATGAGATATTAAAGTTTTAAGTCTAGTACGCCTTGATTTTTCAATAAAACTTAATTTACTATAATTTCAGTAAGAAAAAATTTGTTAACGAATAAAAAATATGAGTCTCTTCTTTTTTCGTATATTTCACGCAAAAAAAGTTTCAATCGCTCGCGGATTTCATGTTAATAACCATATGTTCATATTTAAATTCGCTTTCTAACGATAAAAGTCTGTAGCCTTTCAGGATCTAGCAGCATAAAGAGTGACCCCGCATCTGCATTTAAAAAAAAATGCAACCACGAGAGTTTCAATCGCGTTTGCGGGATAATTACATTAATCGTGAGAGAAATAGAAAGAAATGTTGCCAAGTATGTAATTTATTTTAAGTATAAATAAATAAATTTTAAGAAAAATAAATATTTCATTTTAATCACATTTTTGGACGGGTTGGACTGAAAACGAACCACGTCCTGAAAAAGGGAATTCTTGCATTTCTTGCTTGGATTTCGAAACTACAATATCCTGCTGGTTCATAAATAGAATTGGAGTACACTTGCAATTATATAAAATATAGGTAGGTACAGTAGATGCATCTCAACATTCAGAAGATTTATTTAAAATAATCATCGTCGAGCTGATGAATTCGATCTGATTTCATTAAGAATCCAAGACACATGTGTATGTGGACCCGTTGTGGCGTTGCAACTAACTGTTTGACTGTAGAACGTACCCGAGCCCTGCCTCTCGAATGAAGCCCAGCAATGCGTTACCGTATATTTGTATGTATGCATGGGCGACACTAGGCCTAGCCCGCACTCTTCTCGCTCATGGGATACTCTACATACATGTGTCAAAGGGAAACGTACATTCGTCGGATACCCACTCTGGCGTACGAAGGGTGAAACAATAAGCGACGAACGACAATGAGGATTAAGTGGCGACCTCAATGATATCAACTGCACACCGGAATAGAATTCAATTGAATTGAAGAAACGGTCGAGGGGAGGCCCGTACTCACAGCTCTCTCTCTCTCTCTCTCTCTCTCTCTCTCTCTCTCTCTCTCTCTCTCTCTCTCGCACATTCTATCGTGACTGACGTTGCATTTGTAGCCGGCAAGACACTTCATCATTGACATACACGAGAAACTATTTTTTTCGATTAAATTCAGTCGTATGTGTACGTCAAGCAAGTCCGTCATTGCAAGACTACAATGAAATTGTAGGATCTCACTAAATCTTACACTTGATATACCAGTTGTTGACCCGTTTGTCATTTCAAATTATTTTTGGGAGATCGAGAAAACATCCGATCGATAGAATACGGCAATATTCTTATAATCTTATAATATTCAATATAAAATAATGATTTTATTTTATAAATATAGAGAAATACTTTTAAAAGCTAAAAATTGCAACTTGAAACATAATTTACCGTTCCTCACCGATGTTATTTATCGAGATAAGATGAATTATCACATCCACAGAGAAAAAACTATTTACATAAATTCAATGGAATATAGTTGCAGCCAACTGAACTCAGTTGATTCAATGTTAATTTAATTGAGTTATCTGAACGTAGATGGCTTAACCATAAGTTGTCGTTTGATATGGTGCAACTTACGATAAACTTGAGCCAACCATATATCATGTAGTAGATCAAGTGAATCTAGTTGGTTCCATCTAAACAGTTTTGTCTCAGTGTACAGTTTACTCTAATATATAAATGTTTCATTTTGAGAACGCAAGTAGCAACATTTTCTACTGTCGGTACTTAAAAAAAGTTATTCAAACATAAAATACCGTAATTAAGATCCAGTAAATAGTAATAAATGAATAAACATAAAATATTTACTCTAAAAACCAAAAATAAATCGTAAATTAGGGGCCGACAATCTTCTTCCTAACTATTAATTAAAATTTTCTCACTAAAAAACCTCTTTATAGAAGCATTTGTACCTTAGTATTAGCCAATGACTGATACATTTCACGACGACAATTGTCAGTACAGGAAAACTTACCTGAATTGGGGAAACCTGTAAGGACCGTACCATGGATCGCTCGAGCACACAATAACGTTATTATAAGGTTGTCGGTAGCAAGCCTCGTTGCATCGGCAAGAGCGCATACAGCGCGCCCCGCGGGATACTTTAATTACATAATTTATAGAGTCGTTTGATACACTGTGTAACTACAAATCGGTATGGCATGCTGATAATTCGTGAGTCGAGCGTCGATCGCATCCGATTACCGGGGCTTTATTATGTACATCGTCTGTGAACACGTGCCCACATGGCTTTGTCGCATTCCACCGCGATCAGAAGAGTACACACATTATTATATGCTACAGTATCACGTATTATTGTTATGAAAAGCACACTAGGTTTTCCACGGCTCCGAACCTCACCGCTTGTTTCAACACGTATATAATATATATAGTGTATTATTACAGTATCTACACGTATACGGGATTCCTCTGCCGCTGATGCAGCTACCGCTGGAGTTAAATTGACGTTGAATTTCTGCATCAAAAGTCCATAAGGTGCATTTACCGCAGATCCACTCTTTTCCAATCCTCTGTACTCTAGTGCCACGAGAGAAAGTTCCTTTTTTTCAGCACACTGTATCAGGCAAGCCTTCAGGTGGACTTTCTCATTACGCGTAAGTGTACGCGCTGTTTCCAAATATTCGTATAAATTAGGAATTTGTTTTACTACTTTAGTAAACGGTACTCTAAAGAAAATGTTTGAATACAATTACTTTTATAGACAATATTTATTCGGAGAATTTCTTACGCTGCAAAGAATTTTGTGGTTTCTAATTATTAGTCAACTAATAAATTAGTTGTCACAACTTGAATCTTCTTTATCGTATGGTTATATGCATTTCTTTGATCAAACCATAGTTTTAGTGGATTAAACGCATTTTTATTTCATTAATTTATTAATTATTTTATTTAGGCATTTTATAAAAAATCAGTTTAATCAATTAAAACGTTTAGAATTTTTTTTCCATTTAAGAAAATGGTATTTCTCAATTCAGTGAGGAATGAAAAGGCATACGGAAGTTATTGTAGGCTGGTCTTCATTCAGTTAAGATAAGAGACCATTTTTAATAAATAATTATTTCAGCTGGTTTTACACGGTACGGGTTCGCGCTTGATGCATGGACGGGTACATCGGTACACAAGGGCTTGGCAACAATGAAACCGGCTGGCGCCATCTCTTTAACAATGCTCGAAACCGAGAAGCCGCACATGAGTCTCTCGTGTGTATAAGAATCTTGAAAGCGGGCGAGGTCTTGGCCGCCGACGGAGTTCGCGAGACTTCACGAGACTGGTGGTATAGGAACGAAGTAGCAGTCACGTGGCACACGATTGCACACTCGGTGTCCCATAAATCAGGCGCGCCATAGAGCTGATGTCTCAGATCGCATGTAAAACGAATTAAACTCGAGTCTTCTATTTATCCTAAATTAGCACCATCTCCTGCATCGCCTACAGACCCCGCGTAATTACACTCGCGAATCCTTCGATTTTGTTGAGGAGCGCCGAAAACCCTGTGTTGATAACTACACTCTATTTCAATTCTATTCGGAATCATTAACCAATCGCTTATAACCTCGGGTTCTATTACAGCGAGCTAGTATTGAAGGCTTGAAGAAAGCATAAATCAAAACACTAGACATTTATTTTAAGACTGTAAAAAATAAATTAGCTTGTTGAAGACTGAAAATCGATCAAATAAAATATTGTTATTGTCAAGTATCTGAGTCATTCAATAAAAATTATATTATTTCGATAGAAGTTTGATTGATTTTTATTTACATGGATGTATTCAATAGAAATTCGAATAATTTGATATAATAATTATTAATTCATTAACATATAACGGTATGAGATATAACATCAAAGATTGTTTTATCACATGCTGTGTGTATGCTGCAACCTAGGGCAATTTAATTTGCTCACTGCTATGAGAGAATTTTAGTGCAATTAGGGATACCTTTAGTTCGTGACACCTACTATGAGTGTACTTAAATCAAATAATTTGTATGTCAAAGAAAGGAAAGATCTCTTCGAATTAGTATCATTCTAAATTAATGTTTATTCGTCGAAATTATTATTAAATATATATATATATATATTGCAACATTAATTTTAGGTTTCATCCTGCCCCTTACTTGTTCTTTCCTCGCTGAGATTTTGACGTGCCCGCACCAATGGACAGAAATAATACAAAAATTCTTTATGACTATAAAATAACTTAAATAACAACAAATAATAAGTACTTGGTTATCAGAATACACAATAATTGAATAAATTACACTGATCCACATTGAATGACCACTGAATTAATAAATCAGTGCAAGAAGGTAAGATGTAATATATGCAAGAAGGACAGAGGGGTGGGTTTGACATGCACCTTGTAGGTATAGAAGAATTACTATCCGGATCCAGATTCGACGAAGTCGTCCTTGCAAACACACAAGATAGAACTTGGCTGCTGCTGTTGGGCGGCAAAAATGTACGATCGGCCTCAAGGCTGCTGCAGGAGCACGCGAGGACGCCCAGAAGAATGTCAACTCGGATCTGCTCGCGTTCTGAATTGCCGTTGTCCTGCTGGTGGAACGATAGAGATAGAGATAGAGAGAGCACATCGTAATCCTAAAACGAGTCACGAGAGAAAGGACCAACCGATCCTAAGTGCAACAGTGGAAGCGACCAATGATCGCTATGCAACGGCATGCACGGTATCTCCGCTGCCTCTCCAAGTTCACCAGCATCAGCAGTTGCGACCTGATACTGTAAAAACCATCAAAAGGGCTACCGCCAAACGCGGTCCACGAAGGCTTATGCCCCGCTGACTGCACTCACGGGAAGCACGGCTCTTCAGCGAGAAGCGGAGACCACTTCTCGCCTCGAATTATTGTCACTTCAATTTATTATACAAACAACATCGGCTGTAACATGCCACAAGGACAACTTATGTCCATACATGACCGTCGTTCGAATTTCAAATAGTTCATTCAGTGCACGGAATTACTTTTTACATTACATTCAATTTACTGAATAACAATTTCATTCTTGCTAATTAAAAGCGAATAATTTATCCAAACAATAATAATAATTAAAGAAAGACAATAATTATTGGCGCCTGAATCGCAGTCAATTATAACATTTTCTCAATATGAAATTTCTATTTAACGACGTTTATACTCTAAGCATCTTAAGATACAGGTTTCAAAAATTTAATTGAAACATTCTCTTCGATTAACTACAATTCTGGTTAATAGATCGTTCGATAATAGTAAGGTGTAACAAATTATAAATACTTGTAACAGTTTTTAAAAACAAATCAGAAAAAATTAACTATCAATTCTAAACGAAGATTCCCTAGACACTATACTTAGAGCTATTTGAAATTATCAAACGGAAAGGATATTTTTAACGTGCACAGAAACCTCGAACCATTGTCACTGCAGATGTTCCTCATTTTTTATTTCAAGCTCAGAGTTCAAGCATCCCACCATAGTAAAATGGATTATACGTATGGGACCAATGCTCGTGAAGCTGATAGTTGCTTTGTTACCTCTCATTAAGAGATGTAAAAATCTACGAATGTAGGTTCGTGAGCTGCAAGGGATAAAGATACGTCTCGCCTCCACCTGTCACCAGAGTTATATCTCAGAGCGCCCTGAGCATTTCCAATTTTCGGTCAGGTCTCCAAGTAAGAAGTTGGTTTCTCGTTCTCCAACAGTCGTAGAAGGCACGGAATTTCATGAAAAAGAGGAATAAGGAGTGAGTGAGAGCAGGCTTTAGCTGTTTCGGAAGGTTCCGACCTCCATGAGTGCTGTCGCGTCTACGCGACGATCGAAAAACGACCTTGCGCCACGCTCTTCGCCACAGCCTTTCTTTCATCTTCGATTCTCGTTCTGGGACCCCGTTCCTAATGCCCTGAGCGTCGGCCACCTTCCTCTCCTTCTGCAGTGCTTCCTATTCCCCAAATCGGCCAGTATCATTACGGGAAAACGAGCCCGGGCATAATGTTAGGGTCCATTCGTGGATTAGCTTTCCAAAACCAAAACCTCTGTCGAAGGCAATCGCCCAAAATTGAAATGAACGCTTTGTCTAAACAACTAATATGTCTGTATTATCTTCAATTTTTGGCACCAAAGTGAAACATTTTTAGTATCATGCACCAATATTCTCGGCTTGTTTCATATTCTAAAGTTTGTCCAAATAGTTTTATTTTCTGGAAACAGGCCCAAGTTTTGAATGGTAAAGTGCAGTAAATAAATGAGTTGATATGTAATATTCCATATTTGAGTAAAGAAATATTTGATTCATTTTAGATTTCACTTGATTTAGCAAAGCCGAATTTTCATTGCAAAGATTATTATTATCATCATCATCATCATCATCATCATCATCATCATCATCATCATCATCATCATCATCATCATCATCATCATCATCATCATCATCATCGTCGTCGTCGTTGTAGTTGTTGTTGTTGTTGTTGTTGTTGTTGTTGTTGTTGTTGTTGTTGTTGTTGTTGTTGTTGTTGTTGTTGTTGTTGTTGTTGTTGTTGTTGTTGTTGTTGTTGTTGTTGTTGTTGTTGTTGTTGTTGTTGTTGTTGTTTTCGATTATACGAAAAAAGTTTTCATGTACTGATTAAAAAAAATGCATATTGGTATTTTAAGCATAAATAGTTCGTCTAGTTGATGCTGAGTTAGATCCTGAGGTCTGATTATTAAATCCATGATTAATTGCTGTCCGATACACTGGTAGTAGCACCACTCCATTAATAATTATCGTCAACGAACCAAGCATGTTTCCTATTTTTTCCAATCGTGCACCTTACCATTTAACTTTTATCGCAGTACCAGCGCGTTATGCTACACCTAAGCCAATACCAGAGAACCTTTCCTCATTCGATTACTTTCCCTAATGGGAAAATACGCGTATATCCTCTCTGTCGAGTCGTGCGGCTCTGGTCTCGTAACCCTCACTGCTGTGCTGTCTATAACCATATTTTATGGCTGCTTTATTTCTTTCTACTTCTTTCTTTTTCAGACGCTTATAAGGATCTTTATGTGTCGCGAGTCGTAAACGTTGTCTCGTCACCGCGATGCAGTATATCTCGCACCCACCTTGCGTAGTATCGAGGGTATCAATCGAATGCCAGACTAAATCATTGGCTGATTAACCGCGAAATTATTGGTGGGATACGCAAATGGTAAACTACATTTGGGCCTCACGTTTCTAGGAAGCATGGTGGCAACTTGTTAATGGCTTCAAACTTCATACTACATGTACTAATATATTAATATATGCACTATGTAAAGGGTGGTTAAATTTTAAGGGCCGATGTTGATTTTGAATAAAACACAAATTATTTAGGAAATTATTGTCAATTCTTTTTATTATGATAATATGGTATGGTTCAATTATGTATGGAACAAAATATCGGCCAAATGGCCGCCGCGTCCTCGGCGGCACACCTCCATCCGATGGTCCAAATTTTCGATGACGCTTAGGCATAATTGAGGTTCTATGCCGTTAATGTGCCGAATTATCTCATCCTTTAGCTCTTGATTTGTTGCTGGCTTATCGACGTACACCTTTTCTTTCAAATAACCCCAACGAAAGAAGTCCAACGGTGTCAAATCACATGATCTTGGCGGCCAATTGACATCGGCACCACGTGAGATAACACGGCCATTGAATTTTTCGCGCAAAAGAGCCATTGTTTCGTTAGCTGTGTGGCAAGTAGCACCGTCCTGTTGAAACCACATATCGCCCACATCCATATCTTCCAATTCGGGCCATAAAAAGTTCGTTATCATCTCACGATAGCGAACACCATTCACAGTAACTGCCTGACCGGCCTCATTTTGGAAAAAATACGGCCCGATGATGCCGCCAGCCCATAAACCGCACCAAACAGTCACTCTTTGTGGGTGCATTAGTTTTTCGACAATCACTCTTGGATTATGATTCGCCCAAATGCGGCAATTCTGCTTATTGACGAATCCACTGAGGTGAAAATGTGCCTCATCACTGAAGATGATTTTCTTCGAAAATTGATCATCCACTGTTGCCATTTCTTGCTACCATTCTGACCATTGACGACGTTTGGAATGGTCAAGAGGCTTTAGTTCTTGAGTCAATTGCACCTTATAAGCGTGTAAATGCAAGTCTTTATGCATAATGTTTATCAACGACGAGCGTGAGAGGTGCAATTGTTGGGCACGACGACGAGTTGAGGTGGACGGCTCTTCAGCCACACTATCGCGAATAGCAGCAATATTTTCTGCAGTACGAGCTGTACGAGCATGCACTGGTGTTTTAATATCTCCTACAGACCCGGTTGGCTCAAATTTTTGCACGATTTTTCCGATTATACGCACATTTGGACGATTAAATTGTCCGAAAAAATCACGAAGTGCACGATATGCATTTTGATTTGAACGCCCATTTTCATAATAAGCCTGAATAACTTTAACGCGTCTCTCGATTGTGTATCTTTCCATGGTTCAAATTGAGTTAGTCTGAAATTGAGAAATGTCAAATGAAATGCAGAAAAAAACTTGACGTTTAGGTGTGGTTCACATTCAACATCGGCCCTTACAATTTAACCACCCTTTATATGCTTTTATATTATTTGAATAATAATTACTCAGTTTCTCGCAGCATTGAGTCCGATTGCAACCTCCGTCGGTTTAATACAATTTTGTCTGAGTCACTAATGTGTGTTTCATTTTATAGTGATTTGTATTTTCCGAAAGAAGGAAGTGATGTATCAAACTTTCATAAATTTTGAGCTATCAAATATATTCTACAAAAATGGACTAGGAGAGATGGATATTCGGTAATGAGTGTGGCAAGACTCGGTTGAGACGTTCCAATTTGATTGAATTGTGAGTTTTTTGAATCTTCGAAAAAAAACTATTTTCGCTCTAACTTTCGCAACTTTTCACCTATGAACCAAAACTTGACATACAAATTCGCTAGTAGATAAGGCTATTTGATTTTCAATTTAGTAAGATTTGATCGAGTTGTTTAAATTTTATGAAATTTGCAATGTTACTAAACTTGCAATTTTCAGAAAAAGCGTCTTCTCTCCAGCTTTGGGATACTTTTACCTATCGAACCGAAACTCGAAATTTTGAACATGGTCGTGATTACATATTTGTATTTACTCTTTACTTAGATCCATGAAACGCGCATTCACATTCGTAGAGGAGAATCTTTGGATGAGCGAAAATTACGAGAAAGCGATATGCAAATTTCGAATTTGCACGCTTTTTTTATTTACATGATAAAGACGACAATATGTTACTTGCTAAATATGTTCGTTGCGGCTTCAATTATCTTGTGCTTTCCGGATCTTCTGGAGTTCAGTAATCTACTGTGTTGATATGAGTTCATAAACATCTGTACCAAATTTCAGTAAATTCATAAAAATCTAAGGCAACAGAAATTGGCAAATGATTTTTTTGTATTTAATAGAGAACGATTTTATTTAAGATTAATAAAGGCGCAGCAATAATAGATGTTTGAAGTACGGTTCTTAACTGTTGGTTGAAATATAAGTTTTATTTTTGAGCATTTAAATTACAATTATATATTCGATTTTCCATCATATTTTAGTACAATTATTTTATTTCATACTATTTTAAAAATGTATGAAATGAAATGTTCGTCACCAACAAAATTGAATTCGCCATTAACAGCTGAATTGAGTCTGTTGGCTCTATGTCCAACATCTGATTGGTTGGTTGAAATAATCAATATACAATTAATCGGTTGATCATTTATTGTAAATTTAAAGGCACTGCCCATTTACTTGAGGCTGTGCGTATAAGGCGTCTTCATGATCTTGTATCTGTATAATACATTTTTTGAGAATAATAATCGTATTGTATATACAGTATAAGTATCGCTTCCAATTTTACACGATTCAATTTCTAGTTGAATGATTACAAATTAAGAGAGAAGGTTCGTATTTTATGGATATTTACGCAAAATAGATTGTATGTGCTTTCGAGTGTATCAACGGGTCGATACACCATACGAAATTCGCTGAAGGAAAGTTTTCCTCTTAAAAATGTATCACGACGGTCTTTATATTCCGGGCAGTTTAGCAGAAAGTGTTCTAAAGATTCACAATGCTGGGTGTTACAAAGATGCAATACGGTCTCTTTATCCATGCAGTATTCAGTTACGGTATATTTTTGGTGCTTTTTGAATTCTAAGTTGGTTGGTAAGATCGAACTTATATAGGTTCGTACCGCTCTTGAGATATTCTTTATGCATTAGAATACTTTTATAAATAAGGAGAGTATGATAAGTAACGAACACATGCGATATCTTCATCTTTACTACGTTTTCTTAATGTCTCCCCGAAGGTAAGACCCTCGCGATCCGCGATAGTTTCCATGATCGCGATCCAGTTGAATTTGTTATCTCTGCTCCTTATAGTGTTCAAGGAGTACAGTTTTCTATAACATTGTTTTAATAGTCTTACCTCTGGCGTGTATAGTATTTTAATTGACCAATAAAAAAATTAACAAAATACGAGTACTTCTATAGTTTTGGTTTGTTGATATCGGAACGCTCCATGTAGTTCGGGGTGTTTTGATGACAATATTATAAAGTATATACATAAAGAACCATAGAATAAAGCAACTGATACAATGAAATTGAAAAGTTTATCCGCGGGGTTTATAGATTTCCATTTAGATTTCGAAATTCGTTGCAGTTCTGAACTTTCCTGTACTCGAGAATTAAATTTCAAGATAGGTAAAACTTTTAATCGGTTCATTCACCTGGCGTCTAAAATAGAGTTTTGGCAGTTTTCAATGTCCATAAGCTTTCATACCCTTTTATACGCCCTCGCACCCATACGGCCGAAATACATCTTATCTAGGACTTATGTAATTGGTCACCCTGCCCCTATCATATTGTCCCCTCTCTCTGCTCGTGCCATTCTCCGCGCTTCGTTGTTTATTTATCTTCACTGATCATCTTCTGTTATGTCTCCCGATCGCTAATTACGCTCGCGTCGTTTATTATTTTCCTTTTGTGATTGTAATTTGTTTCCACTTCTGATCGTCATTTGTTTTCACCCAATCATCTTTTCTTTTCTGAAGTGAGATTGTGTCTGTGAGTGTATGTGTGAGTGACTTTGAATGCCTGTGTGTGTCTGTAAGTACCTGCGAGTGTTTGTGTGAGTGTATTCTTGTACACGGTGATGGTGGCGGTGTAATCTATTTATAATATAGAGATACCTATAATAAAATAAGCATTAAAACACCATATCAAAAATATAAGTTAACATATTTAACCTTTCAGCAGTTTGTGGCAGAACCAAAACATTGCTGACCATGAAAATTGAACGTAAAATCGAATTCGTCCATGTGAGAACCTTTACCATTATATTTAAGGAAAATCGAAATTGGCTTAGAACTACATTGCGGCGAGTTTTCAATGCTAGCTTATGACTATACATGCAATTTCATAGAAGTCAATGTGGTACAAGTTCTAAAACCTGCCATCTGCTTGCCGGATTCGTTCGCTAATTAGTTCAAATTATCCAAGACGCATGCAAATAATCCTTCCTCGACTTCTCGCACAACCAGGTACATGCCTACATGCTACAAAGAACGTAGTAACGTAGACTAACAAAAAAAACAACACCAAAAAACCGTTAACTCGGCATATCTCGTTCTCGCACGTATGTATGGAAATTGCAAGTGCAATAAAATATAGTAACGTTCCACGCACCTTTGCAGCTCGCGCTACTCGACGAGAAATATACTGTTTCGTCCGTAAAATTGAGCCTTCCGTCAGGTTGTTCTTTTTTTTCTGTTTCTCTCTTTTTTTTAAATTTCTTTTTATTCTTACAACCCACAATAATGCTCTTCCTTCGGGTAGGTATGTTCTCGAGTCTCGCACAAGTTTGCTGCTGTTTATTATTGTTCCATTTGCCAAGGCAATGATTTCACCCTGAGCAACGAAGGTCAATGTGCAATTGATCGATTGAGAGATGTGTAATTACATAACTCATCAAAGCGACCGTTATCGAACTAAGGAGGTGGATGTAATCTACTATATATTATATATATATATTATTATCACTTGGTGGCCTTCCGGCTTTACCAGGAACGATTGGAGTTCGAATCGGGTTGCCAAGAACCACCGAGGACAAAACGCATCACAAACAAGGATGGGCAACATTTGAAGTAGAAAATCTGTAGAGTCACGTCCGGAGCGAATCTGGCACTGCTAAGAATCTGTTAAGAGTTATATCTGCTCTGATAGAGCTTTAGCAGTGCCTCTTTCACGCTGGATGTAACACTACAGATTTGCTACTCACAATTCGAATAGTTTTTCACTCTAAAAGGTAGGCGAACAGAATCGGGGGGGGGGGGTACAGGGAGCACATCTATCCCAGTGATTTTATCTCGAAAGCTGGCGGGGTTAACCATTTTTGGAGAAAAGGTACATTGAAAATATTTGAAATCTGTACGTTATACTTACTCAAAAATTATTCCAATCGAACCACACTAATATGAAGAATAAGTAATAATATGATTTGGGGGTCCAATTAAATGGATTGAGTCATTAGGAGTATCAAACATTTTTTTCGAATTCCATTACCGTGCATTTCCAATTATATGTCAAGTATCAAGGCATAGTGAAACGATTGTGATGTGCCCCGAGCACTAATCAAATTGCAGATTGCGATAATCATTTAAGCATTACGATAAGAGCTAGTATGATACACTGCAAAGTAGCTAAGTGATATAAAAGCGATCACGATCCATTTATATGAAAAACGTAATTCTACTGCCAAAAAGTGTTTTTCCCGTATTTAATAAAAATATTTCATCCTAAAAAGAGAAAAACTATCAAATTCATAGGAAACTTTGATGAAAGTAGTTACGAAACGTACTATTCAGATTAGTCAGAAAACAAAAAGGATCTTTAAATAATTTGTATCTATAAACCACACCAATATCGCAATTTTCGATGATATGTCTCACTGTACTCGATTGCTTGTCCGATTGATCCCTACTGGTAGAGTACAGTAGATCATGTTGAACGCCTCAAGAAATCTCGATTTATGGGGAGTGTATTGAACATTTCGTAAAAACGCAGTATGAAACGCAGTATACATGTACTGAAGTATGCATGGTATACCATATGTGACTGGTAACATATTATTAAGATATAGATAATGATTTGTCGAAAACTAGCCTTATGAAAAAAATGTCCAATTGTACCCCACTTCCTCCATTCGTAAGCACGATTATTTGCATTTTTAAGTGGATAATCATTCGGAATATATTTTTTATTTGTATGGGCCCATACCTGATCATAAACTATATTAAAAGAAGGTCGTAAAAACGATGCATAATGGAGAGTCGAGAGGGTTGATTTCAAATCCCAGGAAAAGCAGTACAGCAGGAACAGAATCCTGCCAATATATATATTGAGAGAGTTATGGGTGTTAGTGTGTGGGTACGTACGTGTGCATCTGGTGGTCCCTCACCGCCTTATTCCAGCGTGGCTTGTTGTATATATTTATTGAGACAATAAACCGCAATTATGAGCATCATATAACCGACTAACTAACCACTCAACCCGCTAGCGCGGGACGCTAAGAAGCTGTTTGAGAATTTTTTTTTTAGTTGCGATTCTCTTGTTGATCACAACGTAAGAGTTATTCTTCGGTATTTCACACTCGGAGAATGAAGCTCTTTACCATTTGTGATTAAAAGCCAGACGATTTAAAAAAATAAAATCTCATGTTTTTCTATGTTGAAACAATTTTCTTTTTAATAAAGAAGAGATAAGCTCAGCAATTATTTGATCTGCCAAATATGTGAGAAAAATCCAAGTTAATCATACAATGACTATCAAAGTATTTCAAATAAGTATGGCCACATAAATTGAACAACTGTATACTTTGAATATCTATTATTATGCCTGCTAAAACTGCCAAAAGAAGTCGCATGACCAAAATCCCTTCAATTGTTATTCTTACCCTGCAAAACTACCAGAGTATTTTACTCAAGAAGTGATGAGTTTTTAATTTACTTAGTCTGTCCATTACGTGACAGAACGCCAGGTTAAGGATATGATGTCCGTAATTGTATTCCAAACAAATATGTCCGACGAACTTTTAGAGCCGTCAAAATATACATGCCTTGCGAAAAAGGTTAATTTTACGATAAAAATATTTATAATCTCTGTCTTATGAAAATAAAAATGCTTCTTTTGAGCTATCATTACGTTAATTACGGAAACCCCCCTAGGTGTCGCATGACCAAACTCCGTTATGAAATTGTGAATGATTCCCAAGAAAGCTACCACAATGTTTCCCATAGGATAAATTACTTATTAAACGCTCATACACTGAGGGTAATTTATGAACAGAAAAAAGTGTCTAAACAACGATATATTGTATATCATAAAATCGCATTGTCAATATATATCTGACTTTGCGAAGTTCTCAATGCTGCAAAGTTTGAGAACTCGAAGCTATGGAACTTGCAGGTGCCTCTGTGCTTAATGATCATTATTGCGTCGATGATTGCTTCATAAGAACGATACTCGTTGTAGCTGAAACTGCCTGACGGAAACTACCCTTTGTTTCTTGTATCTTTGGTACAAGTTACTTGAAACGGTATCAGTACCTGAAACACTTACATCCCCGAAAGAGTGAGAACAAGATTGTAATCTATTTCTTTCTTATCGTCGGGAAATTGTTAATTATCTCACAATCAATCGCGCTACTGAATAAAGAAACTTGAATACAAGGCGTCGAAAATTATCATTGCTGTACAGTAGAGCAACTCTTATACAGAAAAATTTATACTCGGGATCCAAGTAATTATGATATTCCACGAATATTTCGGGTCAGCACGCGATCTCAGAACCTCGCGAGTGACTCGGAATTATGAGTTTTGTCTGTTGCTATTAGTTTCTGTACCTGCGAAGCATCAAAGAAGGACATATGTAAGGCCGGACTATCGAATCAGTAGTGATGGGCCGGTATAGGTCAGCCGCAGCCACCTGTGATCATTTTTGTCTCAACCGTGTTAATTGTATAAGTAGACAGCATTTATGATTATTTTATTACTAGTTATCATTATTGTATGCTATATGAAAACTTGTGAATTTGTGCATTTTTATATTCAACTATGACCTATTCTACATTTTTTTCAGTGGGCTATTGTTTTATGGATTTTATATTATTTATCGACTTTTCGGTTTGCTGTGTCAGTAGGATACAAATTAATCTTTATTCTTTTTCAATATCCTTAACTTGAGAATTCGATTATCAGTAGAATTGAATCCTTAACGACTGCCGTTAAAAATTCTGCAAAGAGTGGCTACAAACGCCAGACTTGTACTATAATTCTGTCCCTCTATTATGTTTATTCAGAGACTGACCTAAAGAATTGTACATAAAGAAAATCCCTATCAATCTGGTATCGAAATGTAAAGTTCAAAATATTTGATTAAATCACCACTAAATTGTAATAAATATTGTAAAAATTAGATCATATTAAAAAAATACTGCATCTCCTCATCCCAATCCGTATAGACCTATAAGCACACACATATTATCATGCACATCAACCAAGGCATACGTGGGCAAGGTGGCGCATGGAACCACTACACAGGACACTCGCACTCCTCGATCTTGTAATCCATATATATAGTACTTAGAGATGCTCGTGCATGCGATGATTTCTCTAATGGCTCGATGACTCAATCGAAGGCGAATGCATCAAGAAATAACGGGAAGTCTTTTCATCGTATTAGGCCCTGGCTCGATGTCGAGACGGATGGATTACCACATACAAATGATCTCCACCTGTGGGGAGCGCCGTTTACTGACCACGTGGATATTCCGCAATTATTTTGATAACATCCCACGTCTCCCTACCTAAAAGAGATTATTCATCATCCATGCGACGACCTATCACTCTTTTGTATCGCCACTCTCATATATAACTAGCGTGCACTATTCTTCCGAATTTGTCCTCTGCTGCTGCTGCACCTTCCTAATTTCCTTTTTCCTTAGAGAATCGAGCTGGCCAATGCTGCAGCGAGCCTACAGCAGGTGGGTGGCACCTAGAGATATAACGGCGGAGACTCCCATGCATCCCGTGAATCGTGACCACGTGATTATCTTGCGCCATCTCGTTGTCATTACGATGATTAGACGTATACTTGGTATACCCACGACACGCGCGAAGGTTTCTTCGTGCGTACTTTGTTATTTATACGACAAGTTATGATACTCTTGAGTAATCTTTCACGTCTAACAAGACCACAACTTTATACCCGTAGCATCTGCTGAGTTAAGAGGATCGTCACTACCGTCTTCGGAGCTGAAATAATTGTTTGTTATTACGTAAAATTTGTTATTAAATTATGGTGCTAAAGATGGAGAAAAGTTCCAATTTTATTTTTTACCGAGGCGTTTGGTTTTAATTACATCTGTACAGGTTTAAGAATTTTGCATATTTTAATACCGTCATGCATCGCTGAGAATTATAAAAAATATAATACAAAAATACAATGCACTTAATTTATTTCGGATCAAAAATAGCAATAAGTTGTTACAAATAAAATATATTTTGTTGACGACTGTATTTTCACCAATTATATTTCATTCATAACATATTTACATTGACGTACAGAAAGAATATATTTAAGCAATATTATCCTTAAAGTAAATATCATTTATTTTTACAAATAGGTGCGACCCAGAAATAAAACATTCAATCTGACGTAACGTTCGAACCCATTTTTTTATTTAGGCTGAATTTTATACGATACATCTTTCAATGTTATGAGATTCATGTACACATTTTTATATTCGTTATATTCGGTGCCTTTAAGTTTAATGAAAAAAGTCAGTCCCATATAATGAGAACCTTCTTAGGGATTTTGTCGAATCTGTAATCCAAACTTCGCTGAATAGTAGTACATTTATGTAGCATAAGATTTAGCTCGTCGGGTAAATTTTTGCGGAAATGACTGCAATAACATCAGTTTTTAAAAAATAATTAAAAATCCCATAAAATAAAAACCTTATTTACTACATCGTCCAATTGCAATATTAAGGATCCTAAATATCTCTGTAATTATGAATAACGATTTGGCTCAATAGCTGAACTTTTCCTGAAGTTAGAGTGATCGGACACATTTCTGAAAAATTTAAAAGTCGTGAAATCCGAATTATTGCATTCGACGAACATCGTATGAATTAAAGGGTTTACAGCCTTACATACATATGTGTCAGATTTCAGTTTGATTGCTCTAAGCATTCGCGAACCGCAAGCATTTCATTTTTGAAAACCAAACACACAGGCACACGTCTGGAAATTTTCTCTCTATACCACTTTTCTCGACCTTTTAATCGTCCTGACGTTGAAAACGCGAAAAAAGTGATCATGAAAGCTAAGCTATCGCTATGAGGTAGCAAACAAGTACTTTATTTACTTACATACATAACCGTACATATTTTTCGGTGGATGATTAGAACTGCAGAAAAATATTTCAAGCTTAAAGTAGCGTACATATTTTTTGCAACAATTTCCATCTGATTTTTCAACATTGCACATTGCACCTGGGTGCAGTATTAGTAACTTGCAGATCATTTGCCGACGGGTTCTAATAAATAACAACAATGTTTTGATTAATCTATTTCCCGCAGAACTCTCGCTCTTTTCCACGCTTGTAGCTTTGATATTCCTGAAAAAAACGCCGCGACTACTTTCTCTGCACCACGATTTTACGATCTCCATGAGGTTCCTTTTTCCCGCGGATACCAGCGTTAATCTCCGCGTCACTCGCTTCCGTTAGGTTTAGTTCGATACAGGAGCTATAAGAAGTGGCGGACTAACTAAGCGGTAATACGGAATAACGACGATTGCGTGGTACAGTCCAGTTGGCGTGTATCGATCCACTCGATACTTAGATCGTTAAGAAACATAAGATACAAGGATCATCCCAAGAATTTCTATTCAGTGGTTTCTTATTTACAGTCACGTCTGCAAAGGTAATTGTAAAATAATCAATTGTCCGTGTGCCAATTATGAAAAGGTAATTATCGCGTTTAGAAAAAAAAAGGACCATTGCCTTATCGTAACTCGCATAGTTATTACACAACGTCGAAAGATAACTGTAGTAGCAGACAGTGTACAAAGCGTGGTAGTGAAGATATCGCGCTGTCGAGCGTTCTGTTTTCCTTTGCGAGCTAAATGACATGTATAATACACCTAATGCGCCAAGCTCGTATATACTGTTTACGATATCTCTCGCCCAATTGCCTTATGCACATTCGAGAAAATTGTTTGCAATGACAGGGCATTATTCAATACGTACTCTATCTATATACTCGCATGCTCGAGTATATTTTGCATTGTCGGCGCCTTTAATAGCGAGGGTGTTAATTCTGAAGACTCTGCGGTCAATGAGCTCACATTATCATACACCATCGTATTTTGAAGATCATATTAGGATCATGAGTAGAACGTATAAGATGCTAAATAATAATAATAACAATTTCGTCCTTAAAGTTGTGGAAAACTTAAAGTGATTAAAAATGTACTTAATTGATTTCATATCCGGTTGCAATTTTTTTACAAAAATGTCATCTCAGTATAACATATATTGAATTGGACAAAATATTGAAAATCATCAGTATAATAAAAATGGTAATTTGAGGGAATTTATATACCGTGTTTTTGAACATTTGTTTTCATGTCTTTAGCTTGGTGCAAATAAAAATTTAAACTATACAGTTAGCTACCGGCAATTTTTTAGTGCCCTTAATATCGAGAGGCTCGGTAGCGTCTCGACGCTAAGTATAAACAGAAAAATACGAAGCACATGACATGTATGTACATGGAATATAGAAAATGTTATTTATGGTTAAGAATTGTAGATATTTTCTTACCTGGTACCATTACAATGCCTTTGATTACTTTTTACTATATCTATCACTGACTTACTGACAATATTTAAGAGAATGTCATCTAGCGCTTCTTTCTTCCTCAAATCACCGGAAATGTGAAAGTGAAGAACACTTTTCCATACATTCTATGTAAAAAAGAAAAACAGATACGATGATCCATTGAGATGACAGCTTGGATTGTTTTCAAACACAGCGAGCACTCGTTGGTATATTCCCAAAAACAATACTGGCCCAGCTTGGCGCTATATTGGGAGAAGTTGAGGGATCGAAGATGGCGTACCATCGCAATTCGTAAGAAGAAGAAGAAACGGAGGAAGTGGAAGAAGAAGTGATGGAGTATTGATGGGAGAATGAAGAACACGAAGTATGGAGACTAGCTGGAGGGGAAAAGTAAAAAGAGACGAAGGCAACGAGGCCAGGAGGATCGAAGAGTGGGAGCCCCACCTCCCGGGCAGCTTATGGGTCTCGGCACAGCTTGCTAGAATGAGAGAGCGTGCAACCAGGCAGCTCGTGCCGGGACAGGCCCGTCGAATGTTAACGAGACTCGAGGAACGAACATATAACCTCGACTCACCTCGCCTAACCCCTAGTAACGGGGGGCCGCGAGCTCTTTCGCCGATCCCGCGGCATGATTTCCAGCAAGACACCGATTGGTTCCCTAGATATGACCGCCTCCTCCCGCCTTACTTCGCCCGAGCGGTAAACAAAACTTGCGCAGCACAGGCCAACCAAACCCAAAATTAATAATCAAACTTTCTACCACCATTTCTTTTCTCCCTCTTTCACCACACCTCTACCTGGTCCACTCACTATTCTTTGCTCATCCTTGGTTTAAAAAGATCCCAAGTATTTGACTCAAAGAATAATAAATTCGCGGAATTTTTAGCCAAATTTGATCATTCTTGGTACTGTGTCATCGTTGCTTTATACATTTATTCAGATTGGTTGGTACGGTATGAAGACAGAAAATTCATGACAATAATAATACTTATTTTAGCGAATTAAGAAAAACATGTCATCAAAATATCATTTTTCACATTTGTAAAAGAATAGCCTTAAGTTATGTGGGATTCTTCTTAAAAATCAAAATTGGCTGAATATAATTGCGTACATGTTTCGAAAATCCGTGTTTTGGACTACGTTGCTTATTTCAAAGACTAACAACTAGCTAATTTTGACAAAGTCAGTCAGAGACCACAATTGTTATTATTTTCTAACCAACCATTTATTCTTACACTACATTTGTCAATACATTGTAATGAGGATACTGCAGCATACGTGGTTAACGAGCGCCATGAGGACACTCCAGTTCTTAGGACGGCGTGTCAGCGGGTTGGTAGGATAGAAAAAAAAGAGAAAAAACGGCTCTGGCAATTTTCTGACCGACAGATCCGTCAAACTGCGTCGTCAAGTTGACCACGCTACCCAACTTTAGTATATAGTTTTGCGGGTCATGAGGGGCAAAGCCTATCCTCCTTGGAAATTGATATTATTATGAAGTGGGCCCTCCCATTACGTTATAAATGTTACACGAGTCAATTATCCCTCTCGCTTTCCTTTTCTCTCTATCATTTGGCCCTTTGCTTTAAGCCCAGAGCCCGTAATACCTTTTCCCGCTCGCTTGGGGTTGCCGTTTCCTATACATTGTTTAGGGACAATTCAGCGGCAGCATGCTTTGGTCTTTTTTTCTTTGACCTTCATCGCGAAGTCTACACGTGACGCGAAGAAAACCACTCGCCAAAGAGCAGCAGTTAGCCTTAGATTTAACCTGCATGAAAGATCACGATAGATTACCTACATGATGAAACTTAACCAATAGAATTTTATGGATAAAAAATATGTTTTTATTCATTTTATTACTTCTAAGAAATAAAAATTTCGGAATTTTTACTATGAAATATAATTGTCTTTAAAGTAATTAATTAAATAGTTTTTCATTAAATAAAAATTGAAAACGACTCATTTAAGGGACAATAGGACTATTTTGAATTAAAACGTTGGTAAGAATGAAGTATCGTATTGAGCTAAAGTCCCGACGTGACTACAATTCGATTTGTAACCGCGGATTGCAACGTAAAAAAAGCAAGACTGGTGTGACGAGCGTCGCTTATTTTCGTTCGATGTCCCCGTTGGCTGGTTTATGTAGAAGAGAATTCAAAATCACCACCGTGCGGTGGTTAGCGTCGTGCGTGCTCGCGGTTCCACGTTTATATACACTTTACCACAATACCGATCAATCGTCGCATCATCAAACTGACCCGTCGTGTTCCTAAAACGGTTTACTGATGAATGAAGTATCCTCCAAATTTATTAAGCCAAAATACATGACATCACGTCATATAGAAGGTCGAAAAACTACCCGTAAATCCTACCATTTATAGTTCTTAGCTTGTAAGGCCTGTTATGTATGATCTTGAGCGTGGACTGGCACGTTTATGTACTTTGTATTGGAAACCTTGTAGCAGGAGAGGGTAACCGAGTGATCGGCGCCATTTTGAGATCGCGCCTTGCAGGAATCGGGTAGGGATACATGTTTGCCATGTAGTAGGCTGTATGTATATACGCACAGTAATACACCACTTCGAGGGGAACGCTTTACCACCGCTGTGCATCATTCGCTTTTGCTTCATCCCATTTCTTTCTAATTTTTACCTTTCCTTTTTATTCTTGCCATTTCTTTTTTTTCGTATTCGCGATGCTTGCGAAACCACGCTACGTCGAAATGGCCCGTTCGTCACGTTAATCATTGTTATTATAAAGGCACGGGCGCATTCTTGTCGAGTAATACCAAGCTCGAGAGAGAGGCTCTCGGCTTTCACACTGTCTTAGTTCTCTTCGCTTTGCCTGGAACTCCAAACACTCCCCCAACCACCCCGATAGATTTTGGAACGGGGTGTGGCGAATTACGATTTATTTTTTATCCGTTGCCATCGACCAACGAAAATCCAACCAACGCGCCGCTACCCAACTGGTACCAATACCTATTTAAAAATAAAAGATTGATGATTGTGGAAAAAGACAAACGAAAGTGTATTAATAAGGAATAATAGTGATCGCAGAAAGAAAAATCTCGGCGAGAGTGCACGAAGCCGAGTCTCTAATGCCAATAATCTTGGCGAACAATCCATTAACGTGCGGTTGCCTGTACACATTTTCGACAAAATTTGAGACGACGCCGCGCCGCGGCCTTTCTTAGCCATTTTGTTTACCATGTTAGCTGGAACTTCGTGAGATCCTACGGGACGATTTACCACGCGCTGCTCTTTGTTCTTTAAATACGTCTGGGGCAGTCTAATCTGAACTTCCTCATTGATGGCGGCATATATTTATTGACGACCATACTGCATACATCTGCATCGACACACATTTCGTATGTAATAAATCTTAAGGAGTACAGTTTAAAATCTGAATTATTTTTCCATTGCTGCGCCCCATATATCTATTTTGTTTCCGCCGAACATGATGCTATTATAAATGTTATGAGACATATTTACTTTTACACTTGATCCTATTCCTATGCACAGTACAAAACTTTCGTTGTAATAATTAAAAGTCAAAATAGCACAATGAAAATCCACAGTATTGTGATTCGATAAACATATTGCTGGCTAGGTCCCAGCTTGACTGATATCAAGTCCGAAAAAAATCACCTTTCGGCATTCAATAATGTCCTGAAGAAAAGTGTAACAAAATTCACATCTACATACAGTAGCGGACAAAAGTTTAAGACGGAGAGGAAAAAAAAAGTAATCGTTGATTTTTTTATGAAAAGAATTGACTCAGTGGATTTTTTTTTGTATTAGCTAATTAATCATTAATTCATATATTTATTACATAAATTCAATTTTGCGCGTAACAACATTAGATACAATAAACAAAGAAAACATAAATTTGTTTGATATCTTCGGGGACAAAAGTTTAAGACTATACGTAAAAAAATATTTTTTGGTAGAAAATATACAGATATTTTCCTCCCTTCAATACTTTGACCACAGTCCATTATTTTTTATCACATCAGCACATCTTTGAGGCATTGAATCAATTAATTTTTTGCAATCGTCCACAGTTGTTTCATTCCACGTTTTTTCAACCAAAGAGTACAAATCGTCAAAATTTTTTGGTTTATTTCTTTGAACCCTTTTTTTTATGGTACACCATAAGTTTTCAATTAGATTTAAATCCGGCGACTGCGACGGCCACGGTAATAAAGTGATTTTTTCATCTTGAAAAAAACTTTTCACTACCCGAGCCGTATGCTTTGGGTCATTATCTTGTTGATAAATAAAATTATCACCCATATTTTCGTAGGCATACGGTAACATAGTATTTTTCAATATATCCAAGTATTGAAAACGGTCCATGATTCCATTAATTCGGCGTATTGGTCCAGGACCATTGCGAGAAAAACATGCCCACACCATTACGTTTCCACCTCCATGCTTAACTGTCGGTAAAACACATCGAGGATTTAAATCTTCGCCAATTCGACGTCTTACATACAGTATCCCGTCAGAACAAATTCGGTTGAATTTGGATTCGTCCGAAAATAGCACATTTTGCCAATCCTCACTTGTCCAATGCCGATGAGCCTTAGCAAATTGCAGTCGGAATTTTTTATTCTTTTTACTGAGCATCGGCTTCTTCCGTAGCTTTCGTGCTTTCAAATTGAATTCGTCTAATCGTCTTCGGACAGTTCTTACACTAATTTGTGCATTATTATTACTGGATATTTCAGCTCTGATATCGACTGCTGAACGAAAACGATCTCTCTCGCTTAATCGATGAATCCGACGATCCAGCGTTGGCGTGGTTTTCCGCGGTCTACCGTTTTTTGGTCGATCAAAATAGTCCCCAGTCTTCACAAACTTGTACCACGCTTGCTTACAAGAAGTTTCTGATCGATTCATTTGAGTTGCAATTAAAGAAAATGTCTCATTTTGCTTCCGTAGAGACACGATTAGTTTTCGTTCAGTTGATGACAAATTACGGGCTTTACCCATACTCTTTTCGTACGTAATTAAACTTAAGACACTGGATGATACACCACAAACTATTTACAGTATTAATATATCAAATTATTGCGTGGATCGACAACGGGTATCTTGTTCGACAGATCGTCTTAAACTAATGTCCGCTGTTTACAGATGGTTGGAAGAAAAAAAAAGTTGTATAATCTATATTGTTTACATTTGACGACCGAGACTTCTACATTATGAAGGTCAAACGTACACATGTATTGTAAAAAAACAACAAGCCGAAAGAAACGTTAGTACTTGTATGACAGATCTATGAACCAAATTGTAATTCATCGTCTTAAACTTTTGTCCGCTACTGTAATTTATTAGTGTGGAATCTAAAGAGAAGTTATATGTTACAGCAAAAATTATATTGGAACTGATGGCAAATATTAACTGGTCGAAGGTATTAAGAATTTTTATTTTGCTGAAGATTTAAGCCAAAAGTAAATCTTCCGAGCTCAACAACTGCTGCAAACCAAATGCTAATATCACGTTTGCTAAATGTTTTTTTAAGTAGTCGGAAGTAAAGTTAAATTAGAGTAAACTTTCTTGTGCAAACCAAAGCCCTTTTCGATCCTATTATCTTAGATCAAATGGATCATGCGAATAGATTTCTTTATTTGCGAAATCAGACGCGTCTAGTCTGATCTGCTTCAGCGATGGCAGAGTCAGCGAGGAGTTCTCAACATTTCGCGCAGTGAATGTCGCGTCCTGTCACCATTAAAAACGCATTAATCCTAAATTCGCTCGGAGTCGAGTCGCGATCTCCACGTGATATCAGCATTCCGTGGGCTTCTTCTTAGTTGGGAAGTGTGTAATTACGGTTTACGTATAGGTAAACACAAGCGGGATCCCTTATTTTTTGTTCACCAGCAACAGTCGAAAAATCACTGCTGCAAAGAGTGATCATCTTCCAGGAAACAGAATACTCTCGCAACGTCGCTTTAATCAAATAACCATTTCCTCTGCAGCTGATTCGATATTCATGCTTTCAACCGTACGAAAATGAATTTTATTTGCTTTACGACTTGAGAAGAACCATTAAATTACTGGAATATCAGGAGAGTCCTGTTTGAAATTGGCGAAGAGGAGCCCGGGACGGTGGTTCATCCTTCCCCTGCCGCTCATCCCTCTTAGAATTGATGTACACTGTTACGTGCTGTTGAGAATGACGATATTACCCGTCATGGAGCGCATATCCGTTTCTAGAGCCGCAGACTCAAGAGAGTAAGCGACGACAACGGGTACTGCGGCGAGGAGAGAAGAGGAGTCTGTGCTTTGCGGCGTGCGGTATGGGCTGGAAGCTTCTAAAGTACTCGTCGCATAGTGCCGCTCTCCACTAATGGCTGCACTTCTCTATCAAGACGACTAAAGAGAACATTGAAAGCTCGTTTCGCGGAAAAACTGTTGATTTTCGACTGAAGGGATAAATTATACTGTAACCGCGCGTGCATAAATGTGCTCGAGCTTTTGTTTAATGTAATTTTTTTGTTTGTTTGGTATTAATTTTATTAAAGCAAGACTTCAACGGATCTTGTGTACAAAATAATTATGTTTGTCCGTATAATTAGTATTTTAGGGAATGACGTATCTGAAAATTGAGTGGGATGTCAAACAGTTTAATTCAAAGGAATTTATGAATATTGTATTATATAATAATTTGAAACTTTTACTCGGAAATATATTTAGATGATTAAAAGCTGTTGACTTGGGACAACTTCTCCCCGAGTTCATGAAAGTTTTTCTGCTATGATTCACTTCTATTTAGTTTGAATTGATTTTTAGTCCGATTTATCTCTAAATACCTTGAATTTGATCTATTGCGTATAAATTTAAACTAAAACACCAACGTCTCAAGTGTTACTTTAATTTCCCAACCGCAAATGATCTCAAAATTTGTCTATCAAAGAAGGCAGAATTTGTCAATCTATACAAGGTTTTCAATATACGAACATTGAAAATTGATTTCAATTTTCTTGTATACCAATAACTTTTGGATGCGATCCTAAGATCAGAATCACAATACAATTTCTTTCAGTCCTTTTTCGGTTATACAATTTTATTTATAAAACAACTGTAAGAAAATTCCGAAATATTGAATACCACGAGTCAAGATTGTTAACATTCACTTCCCACAGAGAATATGTTCGGGGGCATTTACTTAGAATTCCTCTGTATAGTAAATGTAAAACAATCATGAATCTGTGACTTTAAAGAAACATGGATCTTCTAGTTAATTTTTTCAAGCTGTCCAACCTGTTCCGAATAAACCGCTCGACATACCTAAACATTCACTTCGTTTCATTTTCGACTAAATTATAATAATACAACGTCAAATGCGGAAAAAAGTATTAAAAAACATTCATTTCTTTACTACCAATTTGAACAAACAACCCTAGCCAAAACTGTGTCTCATCTGGAGAATGAATCACAAACTTCAATGCATATCACACACTGTGGCATCTCTTCCCACCAAAATATTCCAAAGTTTATCAGCGTTTTCTCGACTTTTTGTTCCAAGCACCAAAGTACATCTATCGCAGAGAAGCCGGGTGCACGGGATAATCAAAGGAAGCCGAGCGATCCAAAAATCCATCCATAAGTATACAGCACGGGTGACTCGGTTCTCGACTTCTACCGATCATTTTCCAAATGGCAGGACGAGTATAATTAGACGTTGCAAGAGGGAGGGGTTAGGGGCAACATAGATCAAGCCCGTTGGGTTTAGAAAAATCGACCAATGTCTCTGTCGTTCACTGGGTCTCTGCCAGATTCAGAGCGCATGATGGCGCCCGCACTTTATCGCGCGCGAGGTCGAAACACCAATTTGTCTCAGGATGCAGCCTTGCGCTCTTACTGGTGGCCCATCTCGCGCGGCAAAATTTTGAAATTCCGCGCCGTCCTCAGCTCCGGACGACCGAGAGGTTCCCTTTGCCGAAGTCAACCCAACTAATTCGATCTTCGGTGGCTCATTATAATCGTAGGGGACTATACCGTGGTATCGTCCCCTCGTGGAACGGCGTTGTTGCGTCCACCTTGCTCCTAAACCTAACATTAGTATAAACGCGAGATCGAGAGTAACATTATGATAGCGATGCGGCGGCAACCGCGCCCTCGATCTCGTTCCCGTTTTCAATGCTAACGCGAATTCGAACGGGACCACCAGAACCAAACGATATTATGGTAATGTCCTCTCGACGATATTAAAATGGTGGAAGGATGAAAGGACAGGAGAGCAGATAGAGCGAGAGGAAGATAAAGAGCCGCTTGCTATATACAGAAAGGGAAGTCTCTCTCTGCTACGCCACCGCTAAAACAGCCCCCGGCTTTTGGTGCCTCGTCGTCTCTGTCTTTCCACTGGTGACGAGACTCACCAGCCCCTGTTTGATACGCATGCATAATAATATGCAACGCTGAAAACCGTGGAAGAGACAAAACAACAAAGATAAAAAGAAAAAATTAAAAAGTACAAAAGATGGGATAGCGGTATTATAAAAAGATGTCGAGCAACGTGTAGGGTTACCAATATGATATTAAAAAAGGTAGATGGGCATAAGACTATAAAGATTATGCGGTGAAACTGAGAGCTAATTTATTTATATTGGATAAATAAATGGGTTGGCGATCTGCTGTGATGCAGATAATTTATTTTGAGGTTGATTGGGCTTTTTCTGGTGCCTATAGCGTGTGTATATGTGGAAGCAAGACAATTGTTTCGCTGTCGTGCTATGATCACTATGTCTCGATACACCGTTGACGTGACCGGGGAATACGACGGCAGCGCCTTATGAATATTTATCCGGGTCAAGCTTGACCGAATCACCAATTAAACGCGACTTCGACGCTTCGTTAGAGCACCCCGGACTCGACAAGATCATAGATCTCTTCCTGTCGATTTTTCCTACTTTATATTCTTCTCGTTAAGCTCTCTACTGTCATGTTATGTGCTCGTGCTACAAGATAATTGGGAGTACGTCGAGAGCCGATAAATGGAGATGAAACGATTATAAAGTTTTTAATTGTACTGATCGTGCGAATTGGATTATTTAGACCTAGGTTAAAGTTGAAAATAATTACCAATAATGTAATGTTATGAAAAGAATTTTTTCCACACCCATTTTACTTAGAATCATGAACTTATCAAGAAAGCAAGCTTGCAAGGAAAAATTATCCAATTTTTTAAATTTATTGTCTCCACTGATTTATATTGAATTCAATGCGAAAAAATATGTGCATAAAAATATATTCTACTTACACAACTTTTGGACGATTTTTAGTTTTTTACTTATCTGTAAATATTTTAGAAAGGACACTTTTTACATACGCATATAAAAATAAATTTTTTAGTATTTAAATTATGCATCATATTTCCGAAAAGCATATATAAACAAGATCTAATATATATTGTTGATTAGTTATTATTTGTACTTAATTATATTTTATTTTCAAGTTTTCTCTCCATGGTGGGCTATTAATTCAACGCCAAATTATAAAATATTTATCAAAAAAGCTGAATATCCATTTACTTTACAGTTATACAGCATGAGACGTGTTAAATATCATACACTTGTATTTTAATTGAAGAAAATTGCACCTCCTGTCAAGTTGATACGAAATGTTCGCATATTATCACAAGTGTAGGATAATTTACAGCTAGTTGAAAATAATCAGCAACGATTGGCGACAAAAATTGTAGCACGCAGTGTGTCTTCGATTGTACGGACGAATTACAGGAGCACGCAGGGAGGTGTAGATACACGCGGGAGTATGCTGCTGGCTCATGTTGGTGCGCGGTGCTGTATAAAGGGTGTGTAGGAGGGTTCGGCTACTGAGGGATCGTTGTTGCCATGGCGACACCAAACCCGTCCTCCGGGTGCGCTTATTCTCTTTCTCTCTCTTCGCCTCTGCGTCAGCGGGCGCCACGCGGCAACCCTCCTCTTCCTTCTGCTCTTCCTGTTGGCGCCCCCGCGACCACTCCTCGTCGCGATCCATATCTCCTAACCCTGTAGTCACGTGTTTCAATGCCATTTTGTACGACAACACCAACCATGAATTTTATAACAATTCATTCGGTTCTTTTCTAAGTTTAATTCAAGGTGAACTAGAAAGTTCAATGTCACGTTTATTTATTGTTATTTCATGAATTTTCAATTGTTTTTGTACCGTTTTATGGTAATTTTTGAATTAGTATTTAAGACTTTTTCATTTCATTGATTGATTTTGTAGGATATTTCATTTTCTTCGATGACTCTTTCTAATTTGACTCTTTGGTATTTTTTAGTATATTTCCTATTGCAATTTGTGGTAATCTCGCAAAATTATACATTTTTACTTTAGTTCCTTGAACTAATTAGGTATTCAATCCTATAATGGTCAGTGCACAACGAAAAAAGATTGGCCACGATAACCAATCATCGGTTAGAGCTACCAAAATCTTGGTAAATACGTTCAATTTATTAGTTGGCACGGTTGACAGCTGATAAGCGGAAATTTTTTTTTCGCATGGATAGATAATGCCACTTAATCATAATTTTCTGGTATACATACAGGGTGTCCGCCGGGAAGGTATACTACTTTGTTTTGCCGCCATTTTGGTAAACGTTAGTCTTGATAGTTCATATTTGGCAGTCGTGAAGTAGACACGTGGCAAATTTATTATGGAAAAATATTCGATAAACCAACGTGTTTTAATCGTTAAAACATTTTATCAAAATCAATCATCGATTACTGTGACGATGAGAAAGTTACGTGAAATTTTTGGGAGAAACAAATGGATATGTGAATAAAAAGAAAAGTCGGTTCTGGGCAATGGAAAACCCTCAAATTATTCATCAGTCACCTTTACATCCATTAAAAGTGACAGTCTGGTGTGCAATTTGGTCAGGAGGAATCATTGGACCTTACTTCTTTGAAAATCAAAACGGCGTAACGGTAACTGTGAATGGGGAGCGATATCGTCATATGATTGAAAACTTTTTAACGCCACAACTGCATGCTTTGGGCTTGATTAACATGTGGTATCAACAAGACGGTGCCACATCGCATACAACCAGGATTACAATGGAATTACTGCGAGACCTCTTTCCACAACAAGTTATTTAAAAAAATGGTGATGTTGATTGGCCTCCACGGTCGCCTGATTTGACTGCTCCGGACTTCTTTTTGTGGGGATATCTAAAAAGCAAGGCTTATGCAAACAAACCAGAAACGCTTGAGCAACTCAAACAAAATATTCGTGATGAAATTAATGAAATACCCCGTGAAATGTGTGAGAATGTAATGAAAAATGTGCTCAAAAGGGCTCGCATTTGTGAGGCTAACAGAGGCGGACATTTATCTGATATTGTATTCCATACATAATTGCCGACATTAAATAAAACATTTATCAATATAAGATCCATTCTCTTTCATTTAATCAAAAATTATAAACAAACAAAGTAGTATACCTATCGGCGGACACCCTGTAGTAACAATTTTATTTTCATATTTATTTCATTTCTAACACCCGCCTTCTTTTAGGTATACCACGCGTTAAAAAAAATATTTTTCTCGTTGACGATTTCATAATTGGAAGCAAGACTCTGTGGACAGAATGGTTACCCGGGGACTGTCAACTATGCAATTTCTTCCAACAGCGGTCGCTAAATTCTACTCTATTGTACTTTCCTGACCCCTCCTAGTTACAAACTTGGATAATCTTCAATAATAAAAAAGTTCTATCTTAATTCACCTGTCACACAGGTACTTGAACTTGCTTCAACGTTTCACAATTATTATATCGTCACACATTACAATCATCGAACCAAATAAATAGCTTCCCATGCAACCCTTTCGACAATTCTAAATCATTATTGTGAATCATATTGTTGGTACGTGTTTTATTTTCTTCACTAACAAGCGTTAGGTGCAACCTAACGCTTGCAGTGACTGTCGATCATGTGCATATCTCGAGTACCAATGCGCAAGTGTCGATGCGACAGTGCGCCCCTATAGCTTCGGGAGGTTTCTCGAGTGGCCATCGCGCGCCGAGGCTCACATATATAGCTCAGGGGGGTTGGAACATGGATGCATGGTGAAGAAAACTCGAGGACCCTCGTTCACAACATCGTCGACAGCCCTTCAACGCAACGCAGAGCTCTAGCGTGACTAATGCACTGGAAACAATTTTTTTTTGACGATTGAGCCTGGTTGCAAAGTCTCCTAGCCAACAGTGCAGCTACTATAGACAGTATACAGTAAAATAAGTTTGATCGCAGACTATCAGAGTACAACAAAAAACGTCACGTAAGTGGTTGAAGCATTGTCGAGAGTCTAATCATCGATTCCATTAATATCTGACCATCCGTGAAAAGACAGCAGCGGCATAAAACAATTCTTCACTCAATGCAAAATCAGCCAATTCAATCAAACACTTTCTGACTATTAATTGATACATAAAGCATGCTCACAATGCGCTTGATTTCCATTCCATTTACAAAGTTGAGTGAGAGTGAGCTCGTTCAAGCAATTTTTTTTCTAGAATGAATGCTATCGTGGCGCCGAGGGTGGTGAAATGAGGTTGCAAAACTCGGAAAACGGTGGAGCAATTCGACCGTGGCAAGGTATCATTTACGATGCAGGTAAATCCATACCCTTCACAGTCCCAACGCTTGCAGGTATCATCTACCTTAACTCCGCGGGCTATTGGGAACTTTGACGCAAATTGCGCGAATGCGCGCTGCAAATGTACGCTTCTCTGCTCGATACAATATAGCTCTGGGTGAGATGGCCGTGCACTGGAAAAAAAAATGATTTAATGTTAATAAATCTAGCGTTGGATATGGTGAAATAATATTAGTTTGGGTCAATTAAGCTAGAAAACATTTGCTGACAATTATTTGGCTCAACTCTGATTTGGTTATAATACGTAAACATTTCTTTCGCTATACCCAACTTCAATTTATTAATATTAAATAAATTCTTTTATTTGGTCGGTATTATTAAAAAAAATTAACTTTAGGGAAGTCGGACGGAATTCATTGATATATATATTTTCCGATCCAGAAACGTTTTCGTACTTGCATTGGAATGCTCAGAATTATAATCTGAGTGACACTTAGTTTTGAAATGGACGTAATCATGGTATTACTGAGGTAAACTAAACAATCTCGTAGAATAATTGTAATCTACGAAATCTCGCAAAATAATTTTAATCTACATGTTACAATATACAGGTCAATACAGGACGTTGTGTGAAGTTAATGAAATAATAAAGTCCTTAAATAGTCTGAAACCTTAAGCTTTACCAGTTGCTTCTCATCTTGGCCGTGTTATTGTCGCCGCAGGCGCCTGCCGAACTAGTACTTCAATAATTTCATCGGTCTGGTTTACTTCTCGGCACTTTACATACCGGAGTTATCGAAAGTTATGGTTCGTAGATTCCTAGACTTCAGCTGGATAAGATGATACAAGCTTCGGTCACAAACTATTGTTATAAAATATTATACAAGCGATAAAGACGGATATAAGTGAATATATGTTTATAACCACATTGAACGTCACGGTCAATTTTTTTCTGTCTAATACACAATTTTTTGAGTGTAATAATTATTACACATTTGGTGTAAATAATTATCAGCATATTCTCGATTGAAAATCGCTTATAATCACCAATTCTGTGATAATCATTTTTTCATTGGACCTGTAATAAGATCCATATTTCATTCGAGGCACAGTTTTTATAACCGATGGTTTGTTTTTATCTCATTCGAATAACTGCACAAGGTAACCAAACACCGCTTTACTGAATCACTCATTTTCCACATTTTCTCATTCCCATGCGCATCTGTCTCCACATTTCAGACCAAAGAATAATAATTTTTTTATTATACTGCGAACCACAAATAAACTTTTCTTTTTTCACATTTCAGTTAAAGCATCAAAAGGGATTTTTGTATTATTACCAATTTTAATACCTGAACTACTTTTTATACATGGACGACAAACATCGAATCAGACTGTGATTCGCACTACCTAGGAAAAGTTATTGCGGTTTTGGATGCACATTCAGCCATACAGACGTATAGACATACAGAAATTAATGAAAGCATTTTTTTCATTTTATGACACTTAAAACAGACATTTAGACCATAACAGTCAATATTTTTTACATTACCAGTACTGTCTCTTTCCGATACTTCGTATGTGATGAGCCAGTTTCAATAAGTATTTGTTGTATTAGGAATCACCTTTGAATAACAACATTTTGCTATCTCTACTCCATTATATTTATAACACGAAACTAAAATCGCTTTAATTATACGTTAATATATCTGTTTACTTTCTCATCACACTCTTCTGAAGTGAGAAAGTATTGCACTGTAAAAAAATTTGATTCTTAGATTATAGTGTAAATACATGTTTTCAGTGTCCCAGAATACGAAAAAAGGATGCATGTATTTCTGTCTCTCCATCTATTGGTCTATCTGTACTGTCTGAAAACACAGTAACTTTTTAAAGAGATTTTGGATCATGACCAAATTTGGTATGCATACTCTACTAACAAGTCCTTTTTTAGTATTGCATTGCAGTATAATTGCACAACTACTTCTTATACCTTTCCTGAAATAGTTTAAAGAAATAATAATAATAAATTATCCAGCAGAAATGGGGACACGCATAAGCAAACACATAGGTTGTGACTGTATGCAAAAAAGCACCGTCCAATACGATGAAAATCCCCACCCTGATAAACGATTTATTAGAAATAAATATCATTTAGTTCGGACGAATAAATTATCTTATTTGTATATGGGCCTACTAGCATTTTATTAATAGCAAGTATACTTTTTTATTCAACTACATATTCAATGTCTACGTAGTAAATTTGTTTGTATCTAATAGGATATTGTAGTTGCAGCAAACACATTTCGTTTTTGTAGCAACAATGTATTTCTCTTTGAGTATAATATATATTTTATTTACCTATAGGAATATTGCTTTCTGGATTGATGCAAAAATCGAATAAAAAATATAATATTTGTTAAAAACGATGTTTGGTTTATTTACAACTGTATGAAAGAAAGAATTCGTCTTATTTTAATTACCAATTGCCACCGCGACATGCATGTGACTATGCTATACATAATACGTTTAAATTATTACACGGTAAAAATCATATTAAGTACGACGTCACAATTTATTTGGACAAAGTCGAAGAGGGCCATGTATAATGTATAGGATACATAATCGCTTCCAATGTTACCATTTAAAAGGGCGGCATTGATGTGTTAAAATAAAAGGCATAAACTTACGTTATCGTTGTGAGTACCGACAGCACACTCTAGTATCATAGTTGATCGTCGATCGGAACAATCAACAAGGACAGAATATTCCCCGTGATATCGGCAATTTCGTTAATTCCGATCTTGTTCTCTACAATTTATGTTGAACTGAGTATTGCGAAATTTAAAAAAAAACGAGAAACATATTTGAAAGTAAAATTATTTAATTCAATCAAATGAAAATTTTACAAAAAGCAAATAACATTTATTTGATTCCAACAAGACAAATTATTTGAATAAAACATGATTTTATTTAGTGTAAATAAATCGTTTGTTTGTACGAGAACAAAGCCGCGAGGTGACCAGACGCTTATCATTCGTTGTATTTGGCCCATTGTGTATGTTGTACATAATGATATTATAATTTCAATTTATTCTTTCAAACATATCTCTGTATACACTTGGCATTATTTAATATTCATTAACCGTTACTCTCAGTGGAGCGAAGGACACGTGGTAATACTGCACCGGTCATTTGAAGCATTTCGTGCACATATACAGTACGAACGATTAGAATTTACAATTACTTCCACATAAAGATTTCGATGTAGCTCTCCAGCTCCGCTTAAATACAGACGAAACCGTTTCGTGGTGGCGCGAGTTCACAGATGGGCCTGGTGTCATCGTGGTCGCGGACCGATCAGGTCCGCCGATGACTGATTGTAAGTAACGGGGCCACCACACGGAAGGAAGCGCACCATGTGCAAACGTCCCTACTACTCGAACTATAAATTGGCGGCTTCTATAATTTAAGTATAGCATCTATTGGATCGAAAGAAATCCTTCCTTGAATTTCCTTCCTTGAACTGAACGCCCCGTACGCTCAGAATGCTTTCAACGTGGCATATGTTACATCGTGCTGGCTTTTTCTATCAAGGTACCACGCACCGCAGCCGATGTTTATTCTATACCTAATGAGTGTATGGCCCAGTCATTCTTATGTAGTACCACGCGTCACCGTCGGAAAGTAGGGTCTTCCAGTTATACCTGGCGGCGAAAAACAAATGCGTTCAAAACTATTTGTTAGATGCATATTTCCAATTTCAGAATTTCGGTAAATCAGATGATTACTTGTAACTTCATGTCAGTAACAAATATATTGAGAAAGTTACGAGGTGCCAACATGCCAGTTACACTTTTAAAATATTTTCATTGGAGTTGGTAAAAGTTACATATTTTTTTGGTTCACCTGAATTTTTATGAAGGAATTATTTGAATTCTGACCCACAAAATGGATATCATTTTATATTAAATTTACGTGACACTTGAAGGTACGTACGTCTTTCCACAGCATATAGCATTACGAAATACATAATAATTTGATGAATAAACTATAATCTTTATTAAAAACTGGTTTGATAATTCTAATAAATGTTATAAATTATAGCTGCGTTAACAAATCGTTATTGATCGAAATTTTGTTCTTAGTATTTCTAGGGAGTCTATGAAAGTCAGCCACGGACGTACTTTTAGAGTTGTGATGGTACGTTTTAAAAACTAATGGCTATCTAGCTTCAAGTTGCCCTACAGTAAACACAGAGTTAGGTGTATGCATTTGGTACCAGTGTTGTACAATACACCATGCGGTTTCTTGGCTTGACGCGGGCGGTGATACATATTGCGCTGCAGCCAGCAGCAACAGCAGCAGCAACGAACGCTCTCTCACGCACACACATAGAGCCACTGAGAGAATTAAGGAAGGGAGCGTGAACAGGCGGACCTAGATCTACCATGCACGATTGCTCGGTTCTCTCGGCTGCATATAGACCGAGAAGCGCGAGCGGCAGCGGCACGTGATTACGCGCGCTGCCGGAAAGCAAAAAGACCAAGGAAATAAGCACTCGGGGTCTCGCGGGTACCGGCCAATCGCCGCTCCCGCGCTAATGAAACCGACCCCGCTCAGCCAATCCACGACACCGTAACGCACACTGGCGCGCGTTTCGCGCTGCACGTAAACCTCACGTTAGACCCTTTGCACGCTCCCCAAGCCCGGTACCGAGCCGCACGAGGGTGTCCGCCGGTACCTTAGCCGGAATTGATCGAATATGGAATCTCCCGCCTTTTCTTGTTTCGTTTTTAATCTATACTTTTTTTGTTATAGTGGATGGAGTGAGGCGAGAATGTAATACGAAGAAGAAAGAAGGAAGAAGTAAATAAAATGGAAGAAAGGAGGAATGAAAATTCTTATTTTCTCTTAATTAACTTATTCGAATCACATAAACGTACTTTAATAATCACATTTTATTTAAATAGTTTTATCTCAAGAAATAAACGTGATAAAACAAACTTTATTCAGATCAGATAAATGTGCACAAATATTTTTCATCTAAATTAATTTATTTCATGAAATAAATTCGATCTAAATACTATTTCTTGAGAAGTAAATTGAACTATATTTACTCAAATGTATTTACATCAAAAAAATAATCGAAGAAAAAGAGATACGAAAACGATTCATACCATTATTGTCCCATTATTGTATTTTGAGGGTCCTACGTTTATATATATGCAATTGTACGCCTGTAACAAAGAATAAATTAGCTAAAAGTACTATTGTGCAACCAATGCCCTTCAGCTTGACTAAACTAATGAAATGAAATAAGAACAAACAAGTTTTATAAACAGGCATCTGCAATTTTTCTATTCAACTCTTCCTTTCTAAATCTTTTCGTTAGCTTACATAGCTGACTGATAAATGCCAAGTTGACAATCACTGAATAATACCCAATGGTGTCGCAAGAAAAATGAAGGCACTGCTGCAGTTATAACCCTCGGTATAACCCCTTGCTGCTTAGTTTTCATGTTGTGGATCTTGTAGATATCGATAATCAACGCCGTGCAGACGCACGCGGCAATACTTCATCACGTCGTTTTGATCGCTCGAATAAGTAACCGAGAGTGTGATTAACACCGACATTGATAACCACAACATACCCGCTTGGAACTCACTTCTCCGAGTTCTATAGAGTCCTTTTAAATATCGCTGCCTTGAAGACGTTACATATAACTCACTCCTCCGAGTTCTTTAGAGTCCTTATTAATATTCCTACATTAAAGACGCCTCATATATATACAGCAGGAGCTCGCATACTCGATTAAGGTATGCAGTAGTAGTAATTTCTGACCCGATTTGTAATACTCATTCTTTATATTAATACGTACATTTTTTCAGCTGCAGCAATGTGCGTGAATGTATCCTTCAGATGCACGTTTGGTTCTGATACCGCAGCAAATGCGTGCAAACAAATAATAAGCTTTATTGGGTCTTCATTACAATATTTCGTGACAATTATTGTCATAACAATTTACTTTTTCCTGGTGAATAAAAAACGCAATTAAAATATAATAAAGAGTAACGTTTGCTTTGTGCAAGTCGTAAACGGAAACTAAAGTAAATCTGAATTGAACCTTTTTTTACTTTATTTTCACCGTAATTGCCGCTAGATGGCTTCTAGGATGAAGATGGCCCTGACGTTTCTCGCAAGCGATTTGGTATCTAGCAAGCTACTCCGATTATAATGCATGTGAATTTCCAAATTTATAGAACGCACGCCTATTCAGAAATCCAAAAAGATTCCAAGACGGGAGACGTCACCTTCCGTCATCATTCGTGCTTAATAGGGAATTAAAACATTTATGAAAACTTTATTTTTATCGCACCATCTCGCATTTCTCTTTCTCTTTACTTTCAATTAATTCGGTCTTGCAACCGTCCACTAGGGTTGAATCAAGGGATCGCACGACTGTCTCGGTACGTTCATAAATCCGTTTTCTCGTATAGCTTGAACAAGCGAAACCGCGAGAGAGCAGATAGCGAGGCAGAGCTGCACATGCACGCTTCGCTATTCGATGTACGTACATCGTGCCGAGCCAGAGTCGGAGGAACGCAGGGCTATCATTATGGCGGCAGTAGACACTCCCTCCTTATCGCTAGTTTCCAACGCGAGTCGACTCGGCTCCCTCGTCCCGGTATATACTCACCTTCGCCATCATTATATTTTCCGCGCAGCCCGAGAGACAGAGAGTGCTGCCAGTATGTATGTGTGTCCCAGGGATATGAAAAAAAAAATAAAAAAAGAAGAACTCGAAGGAGTGCGAGAGAGGTGTGAGTGAGGTAAGTGTGTAGGTACGTACACCACCCCTATATATCTTCTTCCAGGTCTCCTTCTCATTCTTACGAAAACGGGATTATGCTCCTTGCCTGTTTCTGTATAATAGCGATATACTGATATCAACGCAGGAACGCGGCCAAATCGAGGCTCGGTATCACCTGTGTGCAGAGGGGTACCAAAATGGCGCTTCAGCCACTTGCCATTATTACAGCTCGTGCGTGACGAAGAAAAAGGGTATAAAAAAGACTTTGTGGGTTGCAGGCACAGTGTTAGGGATATAGACTCGTATGACTTAACCCGTAAGAGAAAAATAAGAAAAATATTGGAGTTCGTACATGGTTAATTCATTTAATTATAATTTTATGAAATAATACCAATCAATGATTATGAAGACTGAAACTGTTTTACGACCGTGTTCATTAAGTGATATATAATGTGAATTTTCGATAAAAAAAATACCAACTGCTACTGATAATGGGTTGATAAACAATATTAAGAACTCAATGACAGAAAGTAGCTTACTCTCTCTCTTCCTTCTTATTTTTTTTTCCTCCTCTCTGTCATTTTACGAGTCTCTGGACTGCATGTTCCTTCTATTTTACGCCCAGAAGAGCCATGTGACTACGCTCGTAAAACTACCGAGAGTGCCCCACGGACCGGAATATCCGTAATTGTTATTTCGCTGCGCTGAGCTCCTGCTCACGGACTCCCCGACTCTTTGCCTCCATACTGAACTACTTCAAATGTATTAAAAAAATGTTCAAGTCATGCAGATAAGTTTTGCTCACAGCACTCGACGATGCATAACTCGAAATTACGATACTCTCCCCATTGATTTCTCATTATCGCTCCCGGCTGTTCTTGTATCCTATCATATCAAGTACTTACCTTTGTCTCAAGATATCGCTCTATTTTACGACGAACTAACGTGTTCACGTAAATACGTGATCAGCTTGATATTATTGCAGTACTTTTCGGAAAGAAATGTAATAATACCCAACTAGTAAAACTACGAACCTTACACAACGATCTAGTGCCAAAACTACCATTCCTTGTTACAGGAACAACTTTCTTATAGAACTTTCATTTGCATTTCTGACAATGCCTTGTTTTACCATTTCAGGGTATACAGACTGAAATGTTATTGCCTTAATATCCAAAAACGACAAGCAATAATATGTTTGAAGTGCAGGCAAATTAATTAATTAAGCGCTTCGATGTGTATGTATCGAATATTGACAGAATCGGAGGAATAAGATGATTAGGCGCCGCTCAAAATGTGTGTAGATATGGTGAAAAAAGTGCGAGGTCAGCCAGAGCTATACAACTATACGTGTTCACTGTGGTGGTTTCATGCTGTACGACGGCACGGCGCGATGTTCTTTCACTCACGAATCCATTTTTGGTTCTTTAATCACGTTAAAACAACAAAAGCTATAAACCCCAGAATAACTGACGCGGTACTGAGCAGGAGAATGTGTCAATCCGCTCGCTTCGAGGACCGAAGCGACTCTATAAGGTGGCTTCCATCCCCCAATAGGGCACGCGGCAACGGCGCTCCGACGCGGACCCGGCGCGCTGCAATCATTCCGATAATGATTGTCATTACCAGGAACAGGAGGGCGAAGGAGCAAGCGAGCGAGCTGAACAAACGCGAGGGACGAGATCTAGGCCCTCCACGATGGAGAAGGACGTAGGATTGGCCTGCATTGCGATTGCGTTTCCGCCTGGTTCCATTGGCCGACTAACCCTGCCACGACCGTTGTCTGTCTGCCCGTCTGTCTGTCGCGGTTCTTTGTGTTTTCCGAGTTCGACTGTGCACGACCTCCGTAGTACCTCTGGGGACTGCGGTCTGCAGTATTATTGTTGCCGAGACATGACACTCGGAGAATCCCTTTAGCATTAGTTTCAGGAACTTTAATCCGACGGTGACACCCATAGGGAAATTGTTATAATATTTCTGATACGTTCACCGGATGATTGAATTTGAGTTCTACTTTTGGGTAGAGAGTTGAATTCTTGGGGTTCTTTGTTATACAATTTTTCAGTAAAAATGGATCGGTATTCACAACATGCCTGTCAGAATTGCGATTAACCAAAGACGGAATAGAATCATTTATGTTTGCATTCAATTCCTGTTGATTATCAATATCTGAACAAGCTATGCAGGATAGTAGATTGCTCATAAAAAGTTGTTGTTTATTTAAATGTGTCGGTGGTTCAATGGTATTTAAAGAAGTAAACAGTAACTAATAGTAATTTTGAAAGCCTCTTTATTAGAAGAAGCAAGGGGTTTTCTAAATTCAAAAACCCCAACTGCAGCAATGATTGAGAATTGCATTCCCATTTGATACCAACTGCTACTGATAATGGGTTGATAAACAATATTAAGGACTCAATGACAGAAAGTAGAAGAATAATCAGAAAAAATTCGAAAAATTCATTCCATCAAACTGTAAGCCAGTATGCGAAACGGTATCCGTATGGCGAGTCTACCTCTCATGAAAGTATATAAATATATATCCAATATATATAGTTCAGATATGTTTTTCCGTTGCAGATATTTCGTATATATTCTAAAATATATTCGAGATATAACATTTTTCGTCAAAATATATCTTATATATGTGTGATATATCTTATATACATATCTTGCATATACTTTATTACCGTCGCTGGCTGAGCTCATTCTAACAATCATTATATTTGATAAACAAAAAAACTTACAAATATTTTTTGTATGTTACAGAAAGAATAAAAGCAGAAATAATTGTTTATCAATTAAAACAAATAAATAATTGAAGAATATGACTCACTCAGAAAAGTGAACATAAAGTATTGGTATTGGTTAATATTAAATTCATTTAATTAAAACTTGCTTGATATAGCAGTATTATATGATAGTTAGATAAATATTTACTTGAAACATTTATTCCTCGAGTGATAAAATAGGTAATTACTGTAAAACAAATAAAACATACTTGAGAAATTTACAAATTCTTGAATCTCTTCACGAATTTTAATGTTATCAAGCATTCACAAAACCCTCTCAAATGAAATAGAAGAGAATGCAGGAAGGTTTTTTATAAAGATGGACATTGCAATCAATGTAAAATAATGACATAAGCCAAAGTGAACAAAAATGGATTCTTCTTAAACAATTATTACATCCCAGTGATATTAGATAGCCGCTAAGCAAATGAACTGAAATCCAACACCTACGTATGTAATCTACTGCGTCCAAGTCTTCTCTATTCTTAAGAACACGTTAAGCCAAGGATGCTTTACCACGAACTTCAACATATACTGTGCCAAACAGTACCAAAATGGTGTCCTGGAGATCCTCATTCAAGCCAACCTCGCCCCTGTTAAAACTCGCAGTTTCTTCTTATTTCAAACACGAATAATCCTAAATATATAAAAAACAAACAGTGAAAGAAACAGCCACGAAGTGAAGGAATGAGAACGAAATGATGACGTATATGCGTCTTTTCTGCTATTAGGTGTTATATAGTATATTACTCTGATATTAGTTCTATCGTAATGCGTGCCATGTATCTCTCAGCGGATAACAACAAGTGGTGGGTGCGAGGGTTTCTATGAGTGGTGGGGATTCAAAATATTGAAAAAAACGCTAACAGAAAGAGAAATAGAGAGATGCATGCTTAGACGTCGAGTAATGGCCGCAATACAAAAAATGATAAGGCCCGATGAGAGCGTTATCGCGGAACGAAGTTTGCTCCGCCGAGGCGTAAAATTCGCGTTTCGCGAGTCGTATAAGTTATTAAGAAAATGACTGGTAGCTTTACGACCGCTCCAGCAGCACCGGGAGAAGCAGAACTTGCTCTGTAGTGTACCTTAACTCGTTACGTTTGGGAAAGCGAGAAAGCGCATGCACATACCGATAAAGAAGCTTACTCTCTCTCTTCCTTCTTATTTTTTTTTCCTCCTCTCTGTCATTTTACGAGTCTCTGGACTGCATGTTCCTTCTATTTTACGCCCAGAAGAGCCATGTGACTACGCTCGTAAAACTACCGAGAGTGCCCCACGGACCGGAATATCCGTAATTGTTATTTCGCTGCGCTGAGCTCCTGCTCACGGACTCCCCGACTCTTTGCCTCCATACTGGACTACTTCAAATGTATTAAAAAAATGTTCAAGTCATGCAGATAAGTTTTGCTCACAGCACTCGACGATGCATAACTCGAAATTACGATACTCTCCCCATTGATTTCTTATTATCGCTCCCGGCTGTTCTTGTATCCTATCATATCAAGTACTTACCTTTGTCTCAAGATATCGCTCTATTTTACGACGAACTAACGTGTTCACGTAAATACGTGATCAGCTTGATATTATTGCAGTACTTTTCGGAAAGAAATGTAATAATACCCAACTAGTAAAACTACGAACCTTACACAACGATCTAGTGCCAAAACTACCATTCCTTGTTACAGGAACAACTTTCTTATAGAACTTTCATTTGCATTTCTGACAATGCCTTGTTTTACCATTTCAGGGTATACAGACTGAAATGTTATTGCCTTAATATCCAAAAACGACAAGCAATAATATGTTTGAAGTGCAGGCAAATTAATTAATTAAGCGCTTCGATGTGTATGTATCGAATATTGACAGAATCGGAGGAATAAGATGATTAGGCGCCGCTCAAAATGTGTGTAGATATGGTGAAAAAAGTGCGAGGTCAGCCAGAGCTATACAACTATACGTGTTCACTGTGGTGGTTTCATGCTGTACGACGGCACGGCGCGATGTTCTTTCACTCACGAATCCATTTTTGGTTCTTTAATCACGTTAAAACAACAAAAGCTATAAACCCCAGAATAACTGACGCGGTACTGAGCAGGAGAATGTGTCAATCCGCTCGCTTCGAGGACCGAAGCGACTCTATAAGGTGGCTTCCATCCCCCAATAGGGCACGCGGCAACGGCGCTCCGACGCGGACCCGGCGCGCTGCAATCATTCCGATAATGATTGTCATTACCAGGAACAGGAGGGCGAAGGAGCAAGCGAGCGAGCTGAACAAACGCGAGGGACGAGATCTAGGCCCTCCACGATGGAGAAGGACGTAGGATTGGCCTGCATTGCGATTGCGTTTCCGCCTGGTTCCATTGGCCGACTAACCCTGCCACGACCGTTGTCTGTCTGCCCGTCTGTCTGTCGCGGTTCTTTGTGTTTTCCGAGTTCGACTGTGCACGACCTCCGTAGTACCTCTGGGGACTGCGGTCTGCAGTATTATTGTTGCCGAGACATGACACTCGGAGAATCCCTTTAGCATTAGTTTCAGGAACTTTAATCCGACGGTGACACCCATAGGGAAATTGTTATAATATTTCTGATACGTTCACCGGATGATTGAATTTGAGTTCTACTTTTGGGTAGAGAGTTGAATTCTTGGGGTTCTTTGTTATACAATTTTTCAGTAAAAATGGATCGGTATTCACAACATGCCTGTCAGAATTGCGATTAACCAAAGACGGAATAGAATCATTTATGTTTGCATTCAATTCCTGTTGATTATCAATATCTGAACAAGCTATGCAGGATAGTAGATTGCTCATAAAAAGTTGTTGTTTATTTAAATGTGTCGGTGGTTCAATGGTATTTAAAGAAGTAAACAGTAACTAATAGTAATTTTGAAAGCCTCTTTATTAGAAGAAGCAAGGGGTTTTCTAAATTCAAAAACCCCAACTGCAGCAATGATTGAGAATTGCATTCCCATTTGATCGAGCTGGACGTCAACATCTAAACAGACTACTGTGGTCGTAGAGATAACAATGGAATTCTTTGTAGATTGCGGATGACAGGATCGCTAGGTCCGGTTTCAAGCTTGGTTGTTACACGCTCTAACAACAATAATTACTACTAATTGGGAGGAGAAAAAGGAATTCTTCAAGAAGTTAGTTGTTATATACTTGAAGTGATATCAATTACAATCAATTGTAATTTTTTATCGCATTTAAGGATTATGATACACTAGGTAATGAGTGTATTGACAGAAGGAGAAGCGTATCCGTACACCTATTTTTTATCAGGCAAATGAAGAATATCTGTTTAATCCTTCGTTCCCACGACGGAAGAGATGAGCCCCATCGGTGGAGAATCCGTTCAACCTGGACTACTCCCTACGGTGTATGAAGTGTGTACTCTTGACGAGAAGAAGTGTATTGTAAGTAATCATATGTGCACCCATCGAGCGTAGAGTAACGCAGTCAGAGGCGAATTAACCTGGGATGCATCAACGACTTCTCTGAATGGAAGATTACCGGGTCCCCACGCGCTCGTCGAAAGACCATACGCGCTTTATGCGCCGGGCCTTGTCGTCATGATTCTACTATGTTCTTTACTGGCGTTGCGCCTTGTAGCATTATCTCACTCTGTGGCTCCTCAAACGTGAGAAATGTTCGTACACGTGCCGGCTAAAGAAGACCAATGTAACCGTAATGAATTCACGCTGTGATAATTAGGTGAATGGAGTCACCCTAAGCAGAACCCTGTACTTTTTTGTTTCAGAAAGACGTTAGCATTTTTGTTCACTGTTGCCTTGCTAACAAGGCAGAATTGAAATGTTAGTATTTCAAATTGTAAGAACGGATGGAATATTGAGAATATATGATCTGGATCTATAGTTTTGCCACGTAAAGTTAAGTAAAACGTTTGTATCAGAGCAGCGAAAAAGCTTCTATATAGTAACAGAAATAGAAAAGATGTAAATATCTTATAAAAATATGATCTGATTTTTCCTACTTTTGTTATACTTTTTTCATATTTTTGTTCTCCCAGAAGATTTACCATAATTGAATTTGAAAATTTGATTTCTTTATGCAATTTCAAATTTTTTCGAACAAATGTCAAGTGTAACATTCGTGCTAGGGCAGTGACGAAATGAGAGCACCGTCAATGATGAATACTGACAATATCTTGGAAAATGTAACCTGATTCAGGTCATATTTTTACACGCAAACAATTCAAGAGATAAAAATTGTCACCAGCGTTCTGACAATCTGCGGCTTTAGATAATTACATCAAAGTCACTCGGAGTCTTGGAAACCATACTTCTTCTGGTATGAACTGATCTCTGAGAATTCTTTTTTCCAGGGTCACGTTAGTCGCGATAGAAGAACGAGAACGTCTCTCGAAATTCCCTTGCTCACAGGGCATGGAGAGATACAGTGAGAGAGCAGAGTACGACGATATAGACTAGGAGGATGACGAGGTCGCGACATCAAAGCGGCCAGATATCACTGTGGGGCTTTTCACGGGTGGCATTATCGCGTTACTTCCGCAAGGCCGAACGTCATTTACCTCACACCACGCGATGATTTGAGGGCAACCGATCCACCGCGCCGTTGCTACCGTTTCGGCATACACCAACCCTCCATTCAGTGAACCCTCGGCCACCACGGATACGGACTGTGCGGAGCCATAGTACCGCTCCTAGTTGTTTTACGCTCCATGATGTATCGAGTACAACGCGCTACACCGACGGACACTTGGATACCACAGCCTTTTACCGACGCGATAGCATCCGTGTTCGTATATACTCTCGTTTCAAACTTTTACTTTATATTTGGAAGAACAGGATGCAATTATGGAACGTCATTTCGGTTTTGGCAGTCTATATGAGCGTACGTAGACGAAAACCAAACCTATCGGCCACAACAAAGGTGATACATTAAAAATGAACTTTTTGTTAAATTTTAACAATTTTTTTTGTACAAGCATCCTGGTTCTATTTAGCATATTAAATTATTTCATTATATTGAAACAGCTTTCAGTAAACGATTACTAAATCAACGACAATTATGAACAAACCAACAACCATAAAATAAACAGACGAATGAGCGTCGATAGAAGACGTATATTACCTGTTGAAGAGAACTGTATACTTGTAACAGATTCTCGATTGAAAATATCGATGCTACTGCAAAGCTCGATTCGTCGGGTGACTTTTCATGCATTAATACCGCGATGAGGAAACGGCCTAGTTAGTGACTTTAGAACACCCACTCGAACGTGATAGAGCGAACTAACTATTTGCAATAGACGATTAAAGGAGGTGTTGCTTTGGAGAGATGAAATTAAAATAACAGCAGAATTGAAAAATGGTAATGAGGAAATATGAAAGGTAAACCTAATTGCAGATAATAGCAATGGATCGATCAAATGAAATCGAATCATAATCTATAAATACCGCAGTTAAAACATTGGCCGTGGAATGAACTTATCCGCAAGTATTGCAAAGTATAACGTGTAAATATATTTCATCACATTATCCCATTGATTAATTTCATCATAATAATACCGTACAAATTTATTTTACCCTAATGTAGCTGTTAATTACTTGTCGCTCGGTCGGTAAAAAAATCTTGTTGTGATAGTTTTGTTAACTACCCAGCCTAGCTGTATGTAGTTGATATACGAGTCACTATACTAGTCACTAATTACAGCACACCGGCTTTCATGTGTACCAGTTTGCGATGTAGCTGCTTTTGGCGTCAAATTGAATTTGCGGTTAATTTGTCTTCTCGCGACATCTCTTTTGTTGTGACAATTCTTATGTGACACCAAGGAATCAATAAGAACACGGTAAATATCGCGTGGAAAGTATTGAAAAAGAATTTGTGTGGTGCCGGATCATAATGTACTTGACAACGAAGCATTAAATAATGCAGAATGCAAACACATCTACGAATTCCACTGATTAACTCACCAAATACGATATATTTATATGTTAAATCAGTAGCATCGTGATAAGTGGCAAGTAATTATCAAACTAAAAAGAAAAAATCGCGTACAGTTCTGTTGGCTCTGTTATAATATCCCAAGTAATATTGCGAAAAAGTTCGTGGCTTTTTTTTTAGTAAAATTCAACTGGTTTTCTTATAGTGTGAAAATGAATTTATTTAAACCAAATTTGCTTTATTATTATCGACAAAGTTTCGCCATTTTTTGGGTAGAGCCATGATGCCATCCGTGAAGAACTTCTGTGGTTTCTGGTTGAAAAACTGAATCAAGTGGTTTTCACATGCTTCTTTTGAAAGCAACTTAATTCCATTGAGAGCGTTCTGCAGAGATCGGAATAAGTGATAGTCAGAGGGTGCTATGTCTGGAATATACGGTGGATGGATCAAAACTTCCCAACCAAGCTCTCGCAATTTTTGACGGGTCATCAAAGAAGTGTGTGGTCGGGCGTTGTCATGATGGAAGACAACACCTTTCCTATTAATCAATTCTGGCTTCGCGAACGCTTGTGACGGCTCACCATCCCTTGTCCACGATCTATGACGCTTCCGATTGTCGTACGTGATCCATTTTTCATCACCGGTTATGACACGTTTCAGAAATGGCTCGATTTCATTACATTTCAGCACCGCATCGCAGATGTTAATTCGGTCTATCATGTTTTTCACGCTCAACTCATGAGGAACCCATAAATCGAGCTTCTTTTTGTAGCCAGCTTTGTGTAAATGGTTCAAAACAGTTTTGTAGTCAATGCCTAGCTCCATACCAATGTCGACACAATGCTTATCTTGCTGGACTTTTTCAAGAATTTCATCAGCTTTTTCAGTGATTCAACGACCGGAGCGTGACTCATCTTTCACATCAAAATTACCAGAACGAAAGCCAGCGAACCATTTCCGCGCAGCAGATTTTGATAAAGTACATTCACCGTACACAGCACAAATTTTTTCACAAGCCTGTGCAGCGTTCTTCTCTTTGTCGTAATAATATTGCAAAATATAGCGCAATTTTTCATTACTTTTCTCCATTTTCAAACGCAAACAACTTTCTAACCACTGCACCAATTTCGATGTTTATACAGTCAAAGTAACACTCGAAGTGTCACCTTTCCAACGAGCGTTCAGTGGTGACGCTGCGATCTGTATTTCCTGACTTATTTGTAATTGATGCCATCTATCGGGAAAAACGTCATGAAGTTTTTCCCATACCCAATATTTTTCTGTTTACCATATCACCGATATGGTGATATCTAAAGGGAGAAATGCACTGAACTCTTGGTTATAGATATCATATTGACAAATAGTTTCGCTTTCAAATTAATACCTCATGTTAAAAGCTGTGAACTTGGTTTTTTCTTTCTTGACAATATTTTTGGCATCACGCAATTAACAAAATTCGATGAGAGACTGCAAAGACTAGAAGATAGAGCCATGGGTGCTAAACCCAAAACTAAATAGAAATGACCAGTATTCTAAAAATTATGACATGGGATGCTAATGGTTTACTACAGCACCAACAAGAACTACGTTCAGTCCTTGATATAGAAAATATAGATGCGTGTTTTACCTCGGAAACACACCTTACTAATAAGCATTTCTAGTAATTTTATGAAAGTCGAAGAAAGCTAAGATATGGACTCAGAATATTCTCCAATAGTCTTAACCATAAGTCAGTATATCATTCAAAAAGATAAGAATCCAGTATTAATGAACAAATGTGTGGACTTGGAAAAGTTTAAGAAATACCTGGAAGAAAAATGCATCTTTTCTTCTTCTTTTCTGGTAGTACCATTACAAAATATGGTTCAACTGGAACTAGAAGGAGACAGTTCGTCACAGATATACAACAATCAGCATGGAGAATTACTTCTGAAGTAAAGAACGGATAAAAGGACATAACTATCTAAAATAAATAAATAAATAAATAATAAATTAAAATAAAATAAAATAAATAACACAAAAAAAAGTGACATCAAACTAGAACTCTACAAGACAAAAAAAGACTGAACAATCTTACTCAACAATTGTCAAGGAATATTCAGAAATTAAAAAATGAAACGATTAATTTCTACTCAAGTAAGTTGACAAATGACAGTAATACGGACTATTTGCTTTGGAAAGCAACTAAAAAGCTGAAAGGACCAATGATTCCGGTTCATCCTATCCAGAAATAGATGGAACATGGGCAAGAAATCACAAAGAAAAAGTCGAAAGATCTGTTGAGTATCTGGAAAATATATGTCAACCGCATCAATGTCAAATTGAAGAAACATTTGACGAAATCATAATACAGGAGCATGGAGATATCACACCTATTTCGTCATCTGAAATAGGAACCGAGATTAAAAATCTACACCTGAAGAAAGCATCAGGTTTTGATTTAATAACCGAAGAAATGCTAAAGCAACTACCAAGGAAAGCCTTAGTGATGTTAACTAATATCATAAATGCCGGAAGCAGGTTAAAATATGTGCCTAAACTATGGAAAGTGACTGAAGTTCATGATTCGCAAACCAGGAAAACTACCTCACCAAATAATACATCATATAGGCCCATGCCCTTGTTGTCGATAATGTCTAAACTCTTCGAAACGTTACTACTAAAAAGGCTCAAGCCGATAATTGAAAGAAACAACCTTATTCCGGATCACCAATTTGGTTTCCGTAATGAATTCTCAGCTATTGATCAGGTGCATAGGATAGCCAATATTATTGAAGTGACATTAGAAGAAAAAAAGGTCTGCTCCGCAGTGTTTCTTGATGTGGCTCAGCCTTTTGACAAAGCTTGGCATGAAGGTTTAACTCACAAGCTAAAAATAATTCTTCAAAAGCAGTACAGTCAAATACTAGAGTCATATATAACGTATCGATACTTCAGGATCAAGCATCAAGAGGATGAATTTTTCGAGTTTAAGGAAATCAAGGTAGAAATTCCACAAGGAAGTATACTTGGACCGGTTCTTTATTTACAATACACCGAGGACCTTCCAATGCCTGAAAAGAACACGATAGCCACTCGCGGATGACACCGCTATCATGGGAGTAGGTGACTGTTACGGGGATTATACCGATTCTTGCCTTTTTGAAAAGTTTGAGTAGTGACTCGTTTATTTATTCGTAGTAAAGACAGTGTTTTACAATCGTACAATCGTGGAGTTTACAACGTGGTTTATATTACGTATGTAAGGAGGTGCATAAGAGCAGTGTCCCGAGTAGACTGACTGTCGTGCGAAGGAGGATGCTCCACGCAAGTCCCAGAGGTGTCCGAGATGCATGAGTGGAGGGGTCTCTCTTATCTTAATTCCGAGGTGTCCGAGGTGGTAGAATGGAGGGGTATTTTCTATCTTAGCTTTACACCCCCCGGAGTAGATAGAACTTTCCCCTGGAAGTTCCTATTTTACTCGCGGTGGACGCACTGATCTGAAGAGCGGGTCCAGTGGTTGTTGGCAGGACGGTGATGGCCGAGCTGGTTCGGTTGCTGGTAGGCGATATTCAACTTGATACTCGCTACTAGGTCGGTAGTGGTTAACTATCTTACTGCATCCGAGTCTGAAGCAAAGTTTGGGTGTACAACTTTTTATGCATTCGAATAGTCCGACCTTGTTAAGGGACCAGAGCGTGATGAGTACGAGTGCGCCATATCCACAGAAGGTGAGTATGCTGAAGGCGTGTTCGCTCCATGACTGGACTCTTCTTCGTCCCTTCGTGAGGTCGATCTGTTGTTGTATTTCGTCGAGGTTGGTCTCCAACTCCCGAATTTCGTTTGTATCCATGTGATGTTGTATGGGGACAAGGTGTCGTCGAATTATTGAGATATCTGAGTCGTTTATAGGGAATGCATAATCTTTGTGGTATAGGATGTTCATGGTAGTGTTGAGTGTTGGTGCGATTTTAATTAGTGCGCCGTTCGTCGTTATAGTACAGTCCTCGTCGGAGTTGATCAAACTTGGCAATTCGATCCTGAGCATCTCCAATCTGTGTCCGCAGAGAACATCGAGATATTGACTGTCTTGCGGGAATATTAAATATCCTCGATTGGATTGTAACTGAATGTATGTTATGTCTTGTACGGTAAAAAGAGCTGTTTTACATTTTGGGTGCGTGATAGTTTTGATTTTTCTGTTTAAAATCTGAGTGTCGCAGGATTCTGTTTCTGCTAGCAGAAAGGATGGTTGGTTTCTTTTACAAATTTTTAAGCTTCCCGATTTGAGACATTGGTTGATTTGTTCTAATGAGCTTGGTATGTAGGAACTGTGAGCTTGATTGATTAGGATATATTGTGACTCTGGGATAAGCGCTGTGTAGGCTTCTCCTTGCTTCCTAGGGATGGGAATCACGTGTTTAATTTCAAATGTATCTTGTTCCCAGAGGGGGATGTCGATGATATAGGTTAGTCGTCCTTTCGTCAATATGATGTTTACTTGAGACATAGCGACGATGTCGTGGTAATTCTCGATTTTGTTTTCCAGACTATACGGTGTATTGGTCCGTTTTTCAAAAGATGCGAAGATGTGACTCTGGGATAAGCGCTGTGTAGGCTTCTCCTTGCTTCCTAGGGATGGGAATCACGTGTTTAATTTCAAATGTATCTTGTTCCCAGAGGGGGATGTCGATGATATAGGTTAGTCGTCCTTTCGTCAATATGATGTTTACTTGAGACATAGCGACGATGTCGTGGTAATTCTCGATTTTGTTTTCCAGACTATACGGTGTATTGGTCCGTTTTTCAAAAGATGCGATCCCGTTCACGAGATTTACTGGAGCAAAAACTTGTGGATGAATTATGCCGTGTTTAGCGTCCCCTATGGCGTTAAGCAATGTGTTCGTGTCTTCTTGGAGGTCAGCCAGAAGAAATCCGCTGATTGTTAGCTGGTTGGCCAAAAATATGTCTACCGTGTTATTATTTATTTTGTTTGCGGCTTTGTTGGCTTGTCTCAGATATTCATCTCCTCGTTTGCCTAATGCATACATATCGTGGTTTGCATTATTCAGAAGAATTTTGATGATTTTCGTCTGATTTGATAATCCTTGTTCCAGTGTATTAGTGACATCGTAGATCCTGTCGATCTCTTGATTGATGTGGTCGAGGTCTTCATCGCTGAGTGTGCCGAAGAGGGATTTGGATAAAGATCCGATGGCATTGATGAGTCCTCTCCTGACCCGTGTTTTGTTGGTAAGATGGTCGAGCAGTTGTATGTTATTGTAGGTTCGTTTGAGGCGTGTTCTCATGACATCAATTTCGGTTAGTTCGTGGCACTTTGCTTCGCAGGCGCGTGCTGCATCGTTTTTCATGTTCCATAACTGATTGTAGCGGGTATTTAATTCGGTTAGATCGATGGTTCCGATGACTCTCCACGTTTGATGATATACTTTGGCTTTTCCGAGGTCCTCGAGAAAGAACGTGGTGTCATTCAATGGCTGGACTGTGATTGCTGTTATCCAAGTTGCTAGTAGGAGGACTGCGAGGAGTATTGTTCTCCTCATGTCTGAAAAAAGGTTGAGTTCGATCTATATGGATTCTCTGTTTTTTACCGTTTTTCTCTATTTCTAAATTGTTATTTTCGAGTACGGCCGTGATCGTATAGGGGCCTTCCCATTCGTTGTCTAGCTTTCGTTTTCGTACTCCGTCCGTTGTCCAGACTTGTTCTCCGATTTGGTACAGCGGTTGCGTGCGACAGATGTTTCTGTCGTAATATTCCTTGCTTTTTTCTTTTGCTCTGATGAGTTTATTTCGAGCTCTTTCCAATGTTTCGTTGTGTCTTTTTTTCCATTTCTCGATCAGCTCGTTGTACGTTAGATTATTTGTGCTATCGATGGATGACGGGAGTCTCGCTTTTCGTCCGAACGTCAGTTCGAATGGCGTGTGTCCGTGCCCTCGTGGATTGAGGTGTTATACGCGAATCCAATAGTTTGGATGTTCTCATCCCAGCGTTGGTTTCTCTCGGCCGTTTCAAGTGATGTTCTAATTAGGTCTTTTATAACCGCATGTGTGCGTTCGAGCGAACCGTTCGATTGAGGGTGGTAGGCCGTGGTTTTTATCGGCTGTATCCCTAGGCTTCTTTCGAATTCCTGCATAACGTGGGACAGAAAGTTCGTTCCTTGGTCCGTTAAGATGTTCTTCGGTGTTCCGAAAGTGTAGATGTAGTGTTGGATTAAAGCGTCGGCAATATCCTCTGAAGTAGTTTGTTGTAGCGGTACCATCAGTAGATACTTAGTGAATGTATCCTGAATGGTTAGGAGATACTTGTTTCCTTTAGCGGTCTTTGGTAACGGGCCGAAGATGTCCATTGCGATTTTCTCGTTGGCTTCCCTGGGTGTATCGGTGACGATGGCGGGGGCTTTCGGTCGTATGCGGGTTAGTTTTGCTTGTTGACAAATGATGCAATCCCGGATGAACTGGATCATTTCCTGTTCCATTCCCTTCCATTCGTATTTTTCTTTTATACGCGCGATGGATTTATTTTCTCCCAGATGGTGTGTCAGTGATCCTCCGTGGTTTTCCGAGAGAATTTGTCGTTTCTCTTCTTCTGTTAATTTTCTTTCTTTACTGCAGATGCGGGTTACGACGTTATCTTTGTTTGCTAGGAAATTTAGCATATCCGTAAGAGTTTCCTTTTCGTAAGTGGATAAGGTGGCGTCTGAGATGGTGAACCGAGGGTCCTTCTTGTTCTCCTTGAAATATTCGACTCCTAGGTAGATTTCGTTTAGCCATTTCTTTTCGTCGTATGGTCCCAGTTCGATTTTTTCGTGGTTATCGTCGTCAGATACCTTGACGATGGGCATCCATATCCCCTTGTTGGTGTTGAGTAGTATTTTTACTTTATTCAAGTGATTCTCGAGTAGGCACCAAGTGGTGTAGTCTGATTAGAGTCGTTCCGGTGTCAGAATACTTTCTTCCGGTGACGCGATGTCTGTCCCTTCTGCGTTGTGTAGCATCTCTCGTGTAATGCATAATCGAGATAGGGCGTCGGCTGCACAGTTTTCCTTCCCTTTTTTGTACTCGATTTGAAATTCATATTCTTCGAGTTTGAGCCTCCATTTCATCAGTCGCGAAGAGGGGTCTTTGATGTTGAAGAGCCACACCAAGGCTTTGTGGTCCGTTTGTATGTTGAATTTTCTTCCGAGTAAATATTGTCGGAGTCTTTTGACTGACCATACGATGGCGAGCAGTTCTTTTTCGGAGGTGGTGTAATTCTCTTCAGCCTTGTTGAGTGTGCGTGATATGTAGCAGCAGGGGTGTCCATCTTGCGATAGGACCCCTCCTAGCCCTACGTTTGAGGCGTCAGTTGTCAGAGTAAATTCTCTTTCGTAGTTCGGATACCTGAGTACAGGCGATGTGCAGAGAGCGTTTTTTAAAGTTTGAAATGCCTCTTCTGTTTTATCTGTCCAATTGAATTCTCCTCCTTTCTTTGTCAACATCGTGAGAGGTTTGCTGATGGTTGAAAAACCTTTGATAAATTTGCGATAATATCCTGTGAGTCCGAGAAAACTTTTGACTTCGGTGACCGTTTTCGGTTGCTTGAAATTTTGCACTGCTTCGATTTTTTTTGGGTTTGGTTTCACCCCATCGGCTGTTATCAGGTGCCCGAGATATTCGAGTTCCGGTCTCAAGTACTCGCATTTGTCGGGTTGAAGTTTGAGTCCGACTTGTCGAAGTCTTTCGAAGAGTTTTTCGAGGTTTTCGTTGTGCTGTTGTAGTGTGGACCCGAATACCACGATATCGTCCAAGTATACGAAACAAGTTTTTCCGATCAATCCGCGAAGTGCGGTATCCATCATTCGTTGGAACGTCGCTGGTGCGTTCCTGAGTCCAAAAGACATTCGATTGTATTCGAAGTGCCCGTCCGGCGTTGAGAAGGCTGTATATTTCTTGCTTTCTTCCTCCATGGGTATCTGGTGAAAGCCGGAGCTCAAGTCGAAAGCTGAGAAGAATTTTGCCTTTCCCAAATGATCGAGGATGTCGTCGATGAGCGGTAGCGGGTAAGCGTCTTGATCTGTTTTTTCATTCAGTTTCCGGAAGTCGATGACGATTCTCCATTTCTTTTTGCCCGATGCGTCTGCTTTCTTTGGTACTACCCACACAGGTGAGTTGTAAGGTGATTTGGACTCTCGTATAATTCCTTTGTCGAACATTTCTGCCATTTGTTTGTTGATTTCATGTTTATGTATTTCGGGTGGACGGTAGCTGGCGTGGTTGATTGGTTTATCGTCTTTCACTCTGATTACGTGCTCCGTGTCTGGCGAACACGGGAGTGGGTCGCCCGGTAGAGTGAACACGTCATTGTATCGCGTTATGATTTGTGCAAGTGGTCCAGTTATCTTATCTTCCACGTGTGTAAGTCGAGTATTCTCCATGAGAAGCTTTATTCGGTTAACGTCATCTCTTGAATGTTTTGTCACTGAGTTGACGGTGACGGGTTCCGAATGTATTCCTTCTTGTCTGATGTGCATCGAAGTTTCCTGTGTATTGGAGAGCGGTACTCGTATTTGGTGGTTTTTGACTCGGTATACTCCTTCCGGAATCAGGTCATGCCCTGTTATTATGGCACATCCCTTTTTCTGGTTGGTGGCGATGTGGAGTACTTGGCGCGTTCTTGGCGGTATGTTGTATCCGCTGTCGACGAGTGTGTAGGTACGATCGTCAAGCTGCAGTCGCGTGTTTGTTAACGCAAACTGGAATTTGTCCAGGAATGGTCGTCCTATCAGGGCTTCCTCTTCCAACGGAAAGTCGTCAGGTATGATCGTGAAAGGTATCGGTATGCCATGTCGGGTGATATCGGCTTCGTGTGTGGTCTCGTGGAGGTCGTTGCCCATGTAGAAACTTCGTTTGCATGGCCTGATGAGGTGTCGATTTTCCGGGTGAATCATATGTTGTTTAATTAGATTCATTGATGCTCCGGAATCGATGAGGTATCGTCCTGGTCGTGCAGTTCCTCCCAGTTTCCATACACAGTTCCATAATCTTCCCCCGGTATTGAGGATTCTGTCTGCTCGTTCTGTTCGTCGCTTTCTTGATGCCATTGATCTTCCTGCGTCTCTTCCGTTATTTGGTTGACTCGTCGAGGTGGCCGTTTTTGGAATGGTCCCGATGGAAAACCCTGTTTCTTGAAACAGCGTTCCACCATGTGACCTGGTTGTTTGCATCCTGTGCAGAATAATTTCATTCTGTCGAAGAGTGGCTTGTTTTCGGTGCGGTTGAAGTTTCTTTCAGTGGACAGCGGGGCTGGTCTCTGTTGTTGCCAGGTGGGGTTTGATGGCCTTGGTTGATAATTAGACTGTCTTGTTGATGGTTGGAAACGATTATTTGGTGGACTGGGGCGTGCTGTTTGCATCGCTCGTCGCCGCTCGAGGAGGAAGGTTTCCACCTCGAGTGCCTCCATTCTCGCGTCGCGTAGTGTTTTCGGGCGTGTGCTGCGTACTTGCATGCAGATTTCGTCTCGCAACCCTCCGATGTAGGTTTTGACGATATTCCGTTCCTCTATTTTTAACGCGATTCGTGTTTCGGTGCGCGAAGTGTCTTCGTCTGCTTCGTTCTGGATCGTGTAACGAAGTTCGTTGTAACGTTCGATAAAGCGTTTATCGTAGCTGCGTACGTTTTCATTTAACTGCTTGGTGGACGTGAGTTTGCTTCTTGCTAATTCATACGATGTGGCTGCTGACACGTTGTCGCGGAGTGCTTGGAACAGATCACGATAGCTGTTTATCTCGATGCCTCGGATGCTGCGCTCGGCTTCTCCAACTACCTTCTCGTTGATAATGAGATCCAGGAGTCGCTCGGGCCTATCACACGCAGCGGATGCTCGTTTGACCGAGCGGATAAATTCTTCTACTCCGACATCATCGTATCCTTTGAGCGTGCGAACGTATTTGATAGCGTCTTTTGCTGGTTCAGCGTTTGTTGGATGTGGTTTCTCGCATTGTCTTTCCGGTGTGGATTCGGATGTCCCGCGCGTCTGTTCTCGTGTTCGCGAACGATTTTGTCCGTCCCGTGGGAATGCCGGTGGTACCGTGGGCAGTGGTGGTGCTTCATCTTCTGTGATGTCTACTTTAAAATGTGTCCATATATCTTTAATTTCTTGAGCTCGTCTCTCGTTTTCCTCTCCAAGTCCCACAATTCCGATTTCTACTCTCTCCATTCTTGCGGAAATGCTTTCCAATTTTTCTAATATGAGTGTAAGGCTTCGATCCTCTATGGGTCGCGTAGGTGATGTCGTCCTCGACATGGTCGGTGCCGTGTAATACGGGTTCTGTATTATCTCTATAATGTCGGTATCACTGTCTGTTTCTTCGCTAGTAGGAATCTCTTCGTTCCGTTCGCGGTACGTCGTAAAAGCCAGAATGGGTTTTTTTTTTTTTTTGTTTTTAAGTTATGTTGGACAGTGGTTGGTGTTAGCCTCGCCTCCTGCCTTTGGTTTATAACTTTTATGCTTCGCAAGCTGCTAAAAGCTTGTTTGTCATAGAAGTTCACAGTCGGTTTTTATTGATGAGGTTCCTAGTTCGCGGGCTAGGTTCCACAGTATTAATAAAAAAAATATATTATTTTTTTTTTTTTTTGCTTACCGGTGAATTTCGTTTGACGAGAAGTTTTGACGTCTCCTTGGTCCCTTTTCAATGGTGATGTCTCGCGTTGGAGGACGTCCCAGGGTTCGTTTCCAGATAGTTTCGATGTGACTCGATGAAAGTTCAGGGTCCAAGTCGTGACCAGTATTTAACGTGGTTCGTACAAGTGGAATAACTTCCTAATTAGTCGCGAATACTATCCTGGCATGATCGCCAAAATGTTACGGGGATTATACCGATTCTTGCCTTTTTGAAAAGTTTGAGTAGTGACTCGTTTATTTATTCGTAGTAAAGACAGTGTTTTACAATCGTACAATCGTGGAGTTTCCAACGTGGTTTATATTACGTATGTAAGGAGATGCATAAGAGCAGTGTCCCGAGTAGACTGACTGTCGTGCGAAGGAGGATGCTCCACGCAAGTCCCAGAGGTGTCCGAGATGCATGAGTGGAGGGGTCTCTCTTATCTTAATTCCGAGGTGTCCGAGGTGGTAGAATGGAGGGGTATTTTCTATCTTAGCTTTACAGTGACATTAACCAAGATACAATAGAGAACTTACAAGCAGACATCGATCAAGTACATAACGGGACTCAAAAATGGCGACTAATACTAAATGAAACACAATCTGTGCATGTCGACTTTATGAACAAACGATTAGTACATATGCCGGTGTTTATAAACAATCAAGAAAACCTCATACCAACATTGCCAAATATTTTGTCATGAAATAGACGCTAAGCTTCGCTGCAAAGGTCATGTCCAAAAGAAAAGATTTGAGTCGGGAATAAAATGAAAAAAAATCTATTGGCTGCTGAGAAGGCATTCTCATCTATCAACACTCAACAAACTTCTGCTTTACGAGCATATATTGAAGCCTGTTTAGACTTATGGCATACACTTATCGGGTTGCACCAAGTAAAGTAACACGGAGATAATCCAACGATTCCAAAATAATATCCTAAGAAACATAGTCGACACACCTTGATAAGTCAGAAAAAGTGACATCCACAAGAATCTAGGAATGGAACCTGTCCAAAGTCAAGTTGCATAATTTGCAAGAAGCCATGGAGAGCCGCTACTTCAGCATGTAAATACCGAGGTCATTCAGCTCCTGGACAACATAAACATAATTGGAAGATTTAAAAGAAAAGCCTTTGTATTATTGTTGTGTTAAAAAAAAAATTGTTCTAGTTTGCACTACCAAAGTGTGACCAAATAAAAGTGATAAAAATAAGACGGACATCAATGGGTTTACCCTTAAATGAATAATGAGTAGTAGTAGTTTAGGTTAGAATGAAATTGCTTATTAGTCTTAAGAAGATTGCTAGATTGTAATCGCAGAAAGAATTGAATAAGCCGTTTATGTTAAAAAAAGAAATATATATATATATATATATATATATTTGGCAGTAGATATTTAAGAACATTGTAGAATGAATAAGTCACTCTCCTCATCTAATAACAAATTGCAAATGGCCCAGTAATGAAGTAAAATTAAATGTAGGAGTTAAAAAATTTCATAAAATATAATAAAATACATCAGAGCCCATAAAAATAGATTATTTCCTTTAACCTGTACATAAACATCAATAATTATTTGTGAAATGATACAGAAAAGAGTAAGGAAACCACCTGATATGAAATCTCAACTGTTTCCTTCCTCTTTGCCTCGATGGCGATAATGTATCGGAGAAACCTTTTATCCCATACTTATGTATCATTACAAAATTTAAATTCCTTTTTCTGTCCACACCGAAACAATGCTATAATTCATTCATGGAGGCTTTCATCCATATTTATATATATATATAAATTATTTATTGTTCATGCACTTCTTTCTCGTTTCTCTCCCGTGAGAACACGTGATAATTTCTCGAAGCAGGAAGTGTCGGGAAGAGGATTCGAGGAAGAGGCACTCGACGCCACGACAACGGGGGTTGCTCACATCGACTCACACCACCCTCGGCAGGGCACCCTAGTCGTTCCTCCATACCTTTCACGCGAATTTTCCATCGGGCTATATGCCGCGGTCTTGCAAATCGCTGTCGCTTTCGCGCGGTCGGCGTGCGAGCCAGGCAGGTGGATTCGAAGGTCTCACGGTCGATTATCTCAGCGATGACGACGACGACAACGACGACAGTTACGAAACCATTAAGGTGGCGAGGATAACGTGGATCGACATCGACGGTGAATTCGAGAAGCGTCGGGGTGGCTCTTGCTGCAAGATGTTGCCACACGTGTGGTTATTTCACTCGTATATACGACGGGAGTGACGAAATGGCACTTCTCCTTACTACTCCCCCCGTGGATGCTGGTTAAGAGTCCGCTCTGCGCTTCTTCCTACTCAGCTCAACCACCGAGCTCAATCGCTCATTCTCTCCTTCCTTCCACTATCTCGCGTCCTTGGCCGCGCATTCTGCATTAAGCACTTCGCGACTACGACAATTTGCGATACATTTGCGCGGCCAAGTGCTGCCTCGCAAAAATCGAAGCTCCCTGATGGCATCAAGCTGTCAACAATTTCGGTTGGACAACATGTTTGGCTACATTCCTAGCATTTTGAAACATTTTTTTAATTGAAATGAAATATATGTGTCGTCACTGGATAAATTAAAAAAATAACAGATATCTTTTACAAAAATTAGTATTAGTAAGAATATAATTTTATAATTTTAGAGACATGAATTTAATTCTATTCTTATTTCGTATAAATTGAATAATTTGTCATCAAATGCAAATAAAAACTGTAGCAGTTCAAGGCTTTATTAATTTTATTAAGTTAAAAAAAACGATATCAAGATTCTATCAAAAGATGGAGCAATGAAAAACGGAGAAGTAAAACCATAAAATTTAACAGAAGCTCTAATTTGTATTCAATTAAAACTGAATTACAAAATGGAAAAAAATTGAATTGAATATTTATTTCATATAAATCGAGAAACGTTCTGCGTGGGGAGTTTGTATAGGCCCAAGAGCACTTATGGCGAATCGATCGTGAATTGGATTCATCGCTTTGGCATCGACAGACAGAGAGAAAGAGGCAGGAGGTTGGCGAGGCATTTCCGTCCGGTAAGGCTGCAAGTTGGTTCATCAGGGAGTCTATACCAGCACACGGGTACCGTTGTCATGGGGATGATCCGCGCTGCGAATACAAACGAAACGCCCCTCGCCTTCTCAGCCAACGGAGCAATCCTATGTGCAAGTCCTGTGCCAACGACTCTCTCATGTGTTCCTATTAAAGTGCGTAAAATATTCAATAATTGCTTCTATCGTCGCGGGATATCCGGTGATATATGGAATTTTTCGTTCATTAGAATCATTTAAATGTCCAATAATGAATACTTTTTTCAGTCAATTTTTTTTGTAAAGAACATTTATTGTATTAGGTGCGCAACTAAGTGCCCGCTGTTTTTTTTTTATGAAAATGCTATCAGGGGTACAAATTGAAAATGCGGGTTTGATAACAGATGGCGTTACTAACGCTATACGCATCAGGCAGTACTGTGACTATGTTCATGTCAAAGCTACGTCTTATAGCTTTAATTTTCAGTATGTGTCAATTTGTCGCAGTGTCAAATTCATAGTTTTTTTGAGCTCTCAATATGTCGAGTTTCGTGCCAACAAAACAGCATTTGCGGGAAGTTTTAATTTACTTCTTTAATTTGAAGAAAAGTGCTGCTGAAGCACATCGATTGGTCTCCGAGGCTTATCCGAGTCATGTTCCATCGGTTTCAACGTGCGAGAGATGGTTTGTGCGATTTAGAAGTGGTGATTTTGACGTTGAGGACAAAGAGCGGCCGGGCCAAGTGAAAAAGTTTGAGAATGCTGAATTGGAGGCAATACTCAATGAAGACTCGTGTCAAACTCAACAAGAGCTCGCAGATTCATTGGGAGTGACACAACAAGCCATTTCCCATCGTATAAAAGCCCTCGGAATGATCCAAAAGCAAGGACATTGGGTGCCGTATGAGCTGAAGCCGAGAGACGTCGAGCGCCGTTTTTTTGCATGCGAACTGCTGCTCGAACGGCAAAAACGGAAGGGTTTTTTGCATCGCATTGTCACTGGTGATGAAAAGTGGATCCATTACGATAACCCGAAGCGCAAAAAATCATATGGTTACCCCGGCCATGCATCATCATCGACGGCCAAACCAAATATTCACGGCGCCAAGCTCATGCTCTGTATTTGGTGGGACCAGCTGGGTGTGGTGTATTATGAGCTATTGAAATCGAACGAAACCATCACAGGAGCACTATACCGAACTCAATTGATGCGTTTGAGCCGCGCACTCAAAGAAAAACGGCCACAATACGAGCAAAGACACGACAAAGTAATTTTGCAACATGACAACGCTCGGCCACATGTTGCAGCGCCGGTCAAAACATACCTACAAACGCTGAAATGGGAAGTCTTACCCCACCCGCCGTATAGCCCAGATATTGCTCCTTCCAATTACCACCTTTTCCGATCGATGACACATGGCCTAGCTGACCAGCGCTTCCATTCTTACGAAGAAGCCCAAAAATGGGTCGATGACTGGATAGCAGCCAAGCCGGCCGAATTTTTTCGCGACGGTATCCGTAAATTGCCAGAAAGATGGGAAAAAGTTGTGGCTAGCGATGGACAATACTTTGAATAATTCATTTGTTACCATTTTTTCAGAATAAACGTTCAAAAATAGAAAAAAATCCCGCATTTTCAATTTGTACTCCTGATACTTTATTGTGAAAAAATGTTTACAAATGAATCATTCAAAATATTGCCCATCGCTAGCGACAACTTTTTCCCAACTTTCTGGCAGAGTTCGAATACCGTCACGGTAGAAGTGTTCGTCTTTTGAGGCTATCCACGAATCAAGCCATTTTGAGATGTCTTCATATGAGCTGTACTGCTGATTAGCCAGACCATGTGCCATCGAACGGAACAAGTAATAATCGGACGGCGCAATATCTGGGGAATATGGCGGGTGGGGTAGGACTTCCCATTTGAGCGTTTCTAAGTAGGTTTTAACGGGTTTGGCAACGTGAGGCCGAGCGTTGTCATGCTGTAGAATCACTTTTTCGTGCCTCTGCTCGTATTGTGACCGCTTTTCGCGCAGTGCTTGGCTCAATCGCATCAATTGAGTTCGATACCGTTCCCCAGTGATGGTTTCCTTCGGTTTCAACAGCTCATAATAAATAACACCGCCCTGGTCCCACCAAATATACAGCAAAATCTTCGCAGCGTGAATATTCGGCTGAGCCGACGACGTAGAAGCATGACCGGGCAGTCCCCATGATTTTGTTCTCTTTGGGTTGCTGTAATGAATCCATTTTTCATCACCCGTAACGATGCGATGAAGAAAACCCTTCTTTTTTGCCGCTGGAGCAGTTGTTCACAGGCGAAAAAACGACGCTCAACGTCTCTTGGCTTCAAATCATAAGGAACCCAAGTTCCTTGTTTTTGAATCATTCCCAACGCATGCAATCGCTTGGAAATGGCTTGGCGAGTAACTCCTAATGCTGAAGCAAGCTCTTTTTGCGTTTGGCACGGATCCTCATCGAGCAATGCCTCCAATTCAGCGTCTTCGAAGGTTTTTTGCCTTCCTTCACGCGAACGGTCGTCAACATCAAAATCATCGTCTTTGAAGCGACGGAACAATCACGGCATGTTGTTTCACTTAGAGCAGCATCTCCGTAAACTTTTTGGAGTTCTCAATGCGCTTCAGCCGCCGTTTTCTTCGAATGAAAGAAGAAAAGCAACACTTGCCGCAAATAACGATTATTTGGCACAAAATCAGACATTTTCACACAACCAAAAGTATATGACGCAAAAACAAAATCACTAATGTGTCAAAGCGGTTTGTTTACCATATGTCTAAGCTTGGTTCATGACGTTTTGGTTATGTCCCAAACGACCAGCACTTACTACTGAAGCCATCTCCTGAAAAACAGCGGGAATTTAGTTGCGCACCTGATATTATTATGATTATACGGAATATACTAAATTAGATCACATTTAACGACGTCGAATCTAGACTAATGAAATTCATATAAAAGTTTATTTTATTTGATAATTATGATCATTCTTATTCATTAATTTATTAACTGTATATATTTATTATGATACAAACTGTATAGATTTTTTATGATTACAGAATTATTCTCAATCCATTACAATCGCAAAAGAATAATCCTCAATTTTATGAATTTCACCTTGTTATGATCATCCTTATTTTATATGAATTTAAAAAATTGATTACAATTTCCGTCGTGAGTACTTTGCAAAAATTAACTTAGAAAGCAACTGTTTAATTTTCCTGCGTAATCCTGATAACCGAGAAAAAATAGAGACAAGTGAAGAAGCCGTAAGAAATCCTGAGTCACGTTAGGGTCGTCGAGGATAGTTGGAAGCTTCCTGAAAGTCCAAACCGTGCGTTTGACCAGTCGTGATGATCTGGTTGGGGAGTCAGTCCCAAGAAAAAAAGGTCCGTCATTCGCTCCCACTGTCGCTTTCTATTTATTTTTTACTTTATCCGTTATCCCAGGTGCCGATCTCGTTCGCACGAGAATATATCGAGATATCGATCAAGACCAGCGTACACCCGTAAATCTTATCTCGGCAACTCGGATTCGAAGATCTTTGAGAGAGTTGGTACCAGGGCTATGCTGATAGACTCCGGCTATGCTGATAGACTGATACAGAGACAAGACATCTTAATTAAATAATCTTTTCGTTTCTATATACGTACGTATATCATTTTGTATTAACAACCGACAGTAGTAGAAGTGTAGTTAGTGTGCGCCTTCGATAGTTTCCGGACCTAAGCAGCATTTCGTGCTGCCAGCAGTCGTACGGGTGACCACTTAACCGTGCGCTGGCTAGCGCATCGAATCATGGAGCGAGAGGTCATTTTTCCGAGTCTAGTGATCCCCTATAGAAATACCTTGGTTAAAAGGGCCAACTGTATAGGCAACAGGTTTTCTGGGTAATACGTTGTTTGTACAGTTTCCAGCTGAAGACGTCCTCGACACCGGACACCCAGCTGTACACGAGTTTGTTCAAAAATGTAAAATTGTTTACGATGAAGTTCTATACGTCCATGCTCCATTCAATACGACGATATTGTGCACTCTACCGACTCGACACAGCCAAGTTTGATGTACTCCCAATTAGACACAACAAAACTGAATATGTCTCGACTCAATGTAGACAATCCCTCCAAAGCATAACTGCACATGTCCAAACTCTACACGAGTAAAGACAATACGATTTTCCAGGAATTAATTTAGCACCAACTCTACATATACACAACTGTACCCAATTCTAATACTTTACAATTCCAGTATGGTTCAACATAGATCCGTAAAGTACTGATCGCCAGATAAGTAGTAAATCGGAATAAGACAGGCTCTTACCGCCTGAAAACGCTAAACACGTACTCCGCTACGTCCGTCTTCTCACACATTTTTAGCCCACCACGGTATTCACTTCTATTGAACCACGTTGTTCAGGCTTATGAATGCGACAGTTTCATACGCAAAAAATAAGTCTTCGAAATATATTCCAATCGCTAATATAGTTTTACATAAAGGGTGTCCCAAAATTCACGCAAGAAGTAATTTTGATAGAAAATACACGTTTTTAATTAAAAATAGTGAATTTTTTATTGATTCGTAAAGTATACAGTATAGGGTTATGTATGGAATAGTATATCGGGTAAATGGCCTCCACGGCTTTGCTGGCACATACTATATGCATTCCTTTGTCGAAATTTTCCATGACCGTTTTACATAAATGTGGCTGAATTTCGTTGATACAGCGCTCAATTTCCTCCTTCAAGACGTGGGTGGTCGTGGGTTTGTTGGCATAAACCTTAGACTTCAAAAAACTCCAAAGAAAAAAGTCCAACGGCGTTAAATCGCAGGATCTGGGCGGCGAATTCTGATTACCAAAACGGGAAATTACACGACCAGGAAATGACTCATGCAGTAATTCAATTATTTCTCGAGTTGTATGGCATGTGGCACCGTCTTGTTGAAACTACACGTCATCCACATCCATACCTTGCAATTTAGGCACAAAAAACTGGATTATCATGTCGCGATAGGGAGCACCATTAACTGTTACTGCCTGATAAGCCGCATTTTCGAAGAAAAATGGTCCGATGATGCCTCCAGCCCAATATCCGCACCAAACAGTGACACGTTGGGATGCATTTGTTTCTCAACGATCACTCGTGGATTTTCTGAACCCCAAATGCGACAATTTGGACGATTAACGAAGCCATCAAGATGAAAATGAGCCTCATCGCTGAAAATGATTTTGTTCGAAAAATCAGCATCCACTTGTTGTCGTTCCATAATCTATTCAACGAACTCTCTTGGCTATACGTGGTCAGTAGGCTTCAGTTCTTGAGTCAATTGAAATTTATAAGCATGAAGATGCAAATCTTTCGTGAGAATACGCTATAGAGAGCTTCTCGAAATGTCCAATTCTTGACCACGGTGCCGAATTTATGTTCCAGGACTCTCAGCAGTACTGTCACGAACTGCTTCGATGTTTTGTGTTGAAGGACTTGTTGAAGGACGGCCAGAATGGCTAAGATCACTAATTGATCCAGTCTCCCTGCATTTTTTAATTAATCTCTTCACAGTTGATAAATTTAAATCACTATTCCGACCATATTTTGTACGAAAATTGCGAACTGTAGCTGCCAAACCTTCATTATTTTAAAAATATTGCCCAACAATGAAAACGCGTTGTTCTTCCGTGTAGCGCTCCATATTTAATAACCCTGAACTGTCAGCTGTCACGCTGTCTTTTTTTTTCGTCGTCAACATTTTACCGCACAAACAGCGCAAAATTCAAATCTTGCGTGAATTTTGGGACACCCTTTATTAGCACAACGAAGAAAATTATTGATTCAACTAAAAAAAAATGTTTACACACAAACGTAAATGTTCATTAATGTATGATTGGAAATAAAAATAGTGTGGATACTTGTCATTAAACTACATATACATAGTCTTCAATTGATATCACCAGGTTCGGACAAAATTTTTGGCACACTCGCCAGACTGAGGTGGGGAAGAAGATGCTGCACACATATATAACATTGGGATGACAATATAATAAACTCGGTCTTTATTATAAACTGATTCATCTGTCCATTCCAGGAAAAACAAATAACAATGGTCCCAGAAATGATCGAAGTACAATAATACGGATGAATTTAAAGTTGCTGGGCAGCAGTTACTTATCGACATCATCACCATTCGTTGTTGACAATGAAAAACCTCTACTAAAAAAAAACCAGAATAGAAAATAGAATAATATCTTACGTAGGATGGTCCTTATATAATGTTATTTCGAATTCTTCATGTTTCGTCCCTCCCGCCATCGCTTCTCTTTATTATTTTTCTCCCAAATGGCTTCTCTTCATTATTTTTTAAAAATATGTATAAGATGGAGTCCTATCGAATGACGTAAAAGCGTGTCGGCTTGCATTTGAAGATGGGTGATTCCGCACAAGATTGAGTTTTCCGTCGAACCTTTCAACTGTCTTCAAATTCGAATGTGTTATACACTTCATTCCAATAAATTTTTTAGTCCAAATCAAACCCGCACCCCCACATTTAAAAAAAAATGGTATCTAGTCAAAGTTTTGGTAAAAAAATGTTCAAATCGATACAACATGCAATGTATCGTTGATACGGCAAAAATCATATGGACTTTATTTGTACAGGATGAACCAAAATTTGTACTCTTTTTTTTTATTTCGCAAGAAAAATTGTTGTTTTTTTTTAATATATAATTTTATTTAAAAAAATCCAAATAGCAAACGTTCTGAAATTAGACAAAAAGTCTTCATCCTAAGAAATGTGTGCACCGTCGAAAAATTTGGTGTTGAAAGTACAAACGTCGATGTTTCCGTCTATTATCATTAAACATCGTATATATAGCTTGAAATAAATCAATTAGAGACCATGAATATATGAAACCCTACTCTTGGCCGGTCCTGCGCAGAAAAAAGTCCCAGATGAAGTCCCAGAAAGAGAAAAGTCCCAAATAGAATCCCGAATTGAATCTCAGATAGAGTCCCGGATGGTATCCCAGATGTAGTCCACGCAGTCCCAGATGTAATCCACGAACCCACATCATGCAGCATTTTGTGTTGCCGTGCAGCACAAGGGAGACGGGGGAAACTTCATTGGGTGCTTCGCGAGACTATCCACGATTCACTCAAATCGTGAGCTTCATAAACGAAGGATCGTACCCTCGAGCGGACTGAATCATCGACAACCACTCAAACGCACTCATTTATTAATGATTCTAATTACAAAAATCAGTCAGAATTTTATGTCCATTACTCTCCGTCATGCAGAAGATACTTGTGGCTTAATGTGCGTGGCATTTTTTTTAGAACGGATTGCAATAAAACTTCCTGTCAGTCGGCATAACGGTTTGTAATACTTACAAGTCCAGTTAACTCAGCACGGGTCAATACTCAATCATGCTTATAAGTCAACTGACATGCAGACTAATAAAGCGGGCCTTTATGTGCATTAACTAAACTAATTACAGTATACCGTGTCTACCGGCTAATGGTCGATCAGCTAGTGATCTCGTATAAGACACCCCATTGGTGTGCTGGTCAACACAATTTTTACTATCTGACAGTAATGAATTTAACCATTATATTATGTTAATTATGATTTCAGGTAATAGCTGTCTCTCGGTTGATATGTATGATCTACGATTGATTTATTCAAACTTATATAATATGATGTACAAAGGTAAGAGACGGAATCATCGATGTTGGTATGATACTTTCAACACAAACATTTTCAATAGTGCGCACATTTTTTAAAACGCAATAAATACTAAATAAATAACAGGTTTGTCGATTCATTTATTGTCGTAAATTTGAATGATAATATAATTGTTAATCTCCAACAATGCTCGAGATGATAAACTTTGACGGAGATTGTACGAGCCATATGACGGTCGACGGGCAAGGATCCAGTGCGGGCCGCTTACAGCCTATGCCCGAGCAGCGGTCCAGACGGGACGGTGCGTGCAACTTTATATATTTTATCGTGAGTATTAAGGGGAGGCGAAACCTCTATACTCGCACGGATGTACTGTTTCTCTCTCACTCCGCCGTGAGTGCCAGTTTACATGTCTTTCGCACTCATGGAGGCGGTAAATGAATTATTGTGTCTTCAGTATGAAATTAATTAAAATGACATCGGAAGTTGTTTCGTCCTTTATAGATTTATTTTCATATAAAAACTTTTTAAAGCTAAAGTCCTGTTTATTATAGTTTTTGCAGTCGGGAGTTTAAAAATAAAAATAAAAAATTTATGTAGATGTCAGACTCAAATTTGGTTTACAAGTGGACTACCAAACACGGTTATGTATTAAATTTGGCGCGAATCCGTCCAGAGGTTCAAATTTGATGCCATTTTCAAATTCTTGAAAATACCTCTCTGTCCTCTAGCTCGCGCAAATGTATAGATATCGGACTGAAATTTTCTATACAAATGGACTAACATTAAATGATTATTAGTATCGAATTTGTTTAAACGTCTTGATCGAATCGATGAAGGCGTTGAAATTTTATGAGATTTTCAATTTTTCTTCATTTATGAAAATCTATCAATATTATGAGTCTGTTAAATCTCAAGCTATTGAGCTGAAATATTGTACAAATCTTTATTTTATATCAAACTTTAAACAGAGTAAAAAAATTATCAGGATTGAATATCGTCGAAAATTGACAATCGCAATAGCATGATATATATGTATAATATCAGATAATTCGCATACATCATGCGTACACATTTTATGGCTGATTACATTTTTGGAATCAATTGACTGCAAGTAATTTCCGAATAATTCCGCTTCATTTTTAGCTAATTAATTTTAATAAGTACATCGAGGGTTGCAAATGAATTCATACTTTGTTTCCCAGCTGTTTTTAGATATCCCCTGATACTTTCATTTTTTATAGAATTTTATATTTTGGAATTTCGCTTGTAAATTCAAGTATTTCCCAAAAGTTCAAGAAGTTATGACCTGGTATTTTCCACATTGATCAAATAGAATTAATGAATGATAGATAGATAAATAAATAAATGTATTTGATTAATTAAGGGTTATTGTAGACACTCAGTCTATGCTTGCTATACGCTGTAGTCAACGTCTTATACTTAAAGATTAGTAAAAAATATTGAGTAGCATTCTCGTCTTATAGTTAAACTTAATGATTTTTCTAAGTATCGCGTTTCCTTCACGCTTCAATTCGATAGTACAAAAGCGCTGAGTTTACAGTACGCTAGTAAGTATAAGGTACATTTTTTCATTCTCTACTTGTCTCTACTTTCCAGTACATTAGGAAATTGTTCACTTCCTACATACTTCGTTCGAAATGGCTCGTATATTGCACAGTCTAGTATGTGATGTTGTAGCGTGTCCGTCTTCCATTCATTGCAGATTGTAACGTTATTTTATCCTGTACCTTATGGTATTTGACGTATATTTACCCAGCCGATATTGGACACTAATCGAATTAGTGACAATGGGATATTTCATTCAAGGTAGTTCTTGGTTTGGAGTTCATTTAGTTGCTGAATTTCTTAATATAGAAGGAAGTATGTTGATCGTAAGGCTCTGACTGCGTGAGACTGAAATTGTCTCTGTATAATAGTTTCGACTAGAGGGTTTATATGATTTGTAAGTGGCTTTGAAGTTACATCGTCCAATAGATATGCCGCTTCAGCATTGTTCAATACATTTCATCGGCAAGAATACCAATTAAGTTTCTGTACATTATTTTCCGTTGCATGTAGAGTATCCAGTTGGTTCAGGCAGATGCTATGAAAACACGTTGACGTCATTTCAAGGATTTTATTTAAGAGGGGAAGCGTCCTTTTTATTATAAGCGGCGCAACTGTGGAGCTCTCCGTTTCCAGCCTAAGCATATAGCTTGGTGCATAACTGGCCAACGCAAGTAGGATTGTATAAAATCGACGTTGCATTATATCTAGCTCTTCACAATATCTTAGGCCCTAGATATCGGACGCATTTACTGTTGCTCGTATTTACTTTTGCCCCAATCATTGGTTTCCAAATAGTGCACGTGGCAATTCTCGATTTAGTTATGGCTTTTCTACAGGCCTCGTTTTGCAGACCAAATCGCACAAAGGGCACTCTCAAATATGTGTCATTATCGACAAATTTTAGCACCGTACCTTTGTACTTGAGCGGGTGAATCTTTTTGATACGACCCGGTTTCTGGAAAACCATAATCTTTTTTTTTTCATTAATTTCAAGACAGTTTCCGTTGCAGTACTCGGTTAAAGTATCTAGTTTATTTTGTCACTTTAGAACATTATTTGCCAGCGGTATAAGATCGTCGGAAAAGACTAAGACCTCTATCTTCTCTATTTTCTCATTCATTTTTTTACGCCCGCGAGCAATAAAAAACTTGACAATGTTCGATACCAACAACGAAAACAACCTTAGACTAGCCGGATCACCTCGCAGCACGCCCTGCGTTGCTTCTATATCCTTCGTTTTTTCGCTATGCCTTAGTGTTACTTTGAACGATGCTGCTATATAGAAGTTCTGCAGAGTATTAATTATGTTCGTGTTGATTCCTACCGCATGTAATTTCTCCCACAGTACCCCGTGCACTACTGGGTCGAAAGCTTGACGAGAATCTACGAAGCTTAGCTTAGCGGCACAGCTTAGCGGCACATAGCTTCCCTCGTGGTCATAACAATGCTACCCCGATCCTAGCATTGAGCGTGAAAGTATTATCATTACAGAAGTGTTTGGTACGGAACCCTGCTTGAGCTTCCGGCAATGTACTGTATCTCTCACACTGTTACGCGGGAAAATGTTATATCGTGATTATCACTTCAAATACGAACTGTCGTGACAGTTCGTCACTGATTTATTCACTTTGATAAACAATTGTGGGTTGATAGTACAAATGCAGTCTGCTGACCGTGGTCGAGCAGAGTGACCAAGTAGTATGTTGGAGAGTACTAGTCGAACTGGCTCTCATCATTAGGAGCTGCACCGCGCCGGTGAGAACTGCTGACGAGGTCCAGGGTGATAAAGACTTCTCGGTAGGACAATTTGTTACAGCGTTACACCCCCCTGGTTAGACTGGACTTACCCTTGGAAGACGAGGGTTGATGCGCTTTATCGGTCGGATCATCGATTCCGGCGTTGTCAATTCCATTATATTGTTTCGATGGTCGCAACGATGAGATTCGATGAAGTTTTCGGTTACATTGATTTGTTTGTTACAGCAATTTTTGAAACATAATTTTGGCATACATTTTCCAATCCAGTCGAAAACTCCAATTTTTTTTAAGGACCATAGAGTTATTAAGCCTAAGGATGCATACCCTAGATAGGTTAGAATACTAACAGTGTTTTCGGACCATGAACGTGTTCTGTGTACATTTTTATTACTATTAATAGCTCGCTGGATATCGTCAAGGTCGTGATCGAGTCCACGTAATTCTTCAGGATTAATATTATGCTGCAAAGGTATTAATTTATCAGTTATGAGATTGAGATCTCTATCGGAATTTCTAACGAGATGTTTTTTCTATATTTAACGTCAAGAGAATGATTGCTTGAAGGACTCAATTTTATAGTGGCTCCTGCACCGCTTAGAATGCAGTCCGTGTCTGCCTCTATGAGTGTCGCTGAATTTATCGTTACTTGCCCTCCTTTGTTGGAACAGACAGTAGTGAATGTCATCTCGTGCTCTGGAATAGCTATGTAACCTTTTTCGTTCATTAACGTGAGGTAAGCAATTTTTCGAATTGTAAACAAAGATGTTTGACATTTAGGATGAGAAATTAAATCGGTTCGTCGATGCAGAATTTGATTGTCGCATGAATCGGTTTCGGACATAAGTAGCGTTGGTTGAGTGCGTTTGCATATACGTATTGCGTGAGCTTGTCTACAATCGTTGATGTATTTTTGGCTTGCTGCTATGTAATTGGTGTACTGTGCATTGATTAGCATAATTTCGGATTCAGAGTCTGAATGGTATCGGGATAAGTCGCTGAATTTCATATTCGTCGGGTTCAAACAAAGGAATTTTTGAAATATAAACTAATTTGTCTTTCATTAAATTAATCGACTTTTCACTAATGTCGAGTATTTTTTGATAGTTGTAAATCTCCAGTGGAATCGAGTACTTGAGGTAAAAATGTTGTTCAAAATATTTTATTCCTCCCATGAGGGTTTCTGGAGATAAGACTTGAGGATGTATTATCCCATGTTTTCCTTCGCCAATTGCGTTTAGAAGTGTGTTCACATCTTCGTTAAGTTCGCTTAATGTCATGGAGCATATCGTGATGTGATTCGAAATGAAAATGTTCTGAGTGTTGTTATTTACTTCGTTTCTTAATTTATTATCTCGTCCTTTTTTAAACAATAATGATATATCTTGTTGTACTGCGTTCAAAATGACTTTAATGATTTTAGTTTCATTAGTAAGGCTGCTTGCCATAGTATCTTGATTGGCGTAGAGCTTATCGAGCTCGGTGTTAATGTAACTCAAATCGTTTGCGTCTAGTGTCCCAAGTAAAGTTTTAGAAATAGTTCCGATGCCGTCTATAAGTCCGCGTCGTTTTCTTAAGCTGGTGTTGTCTCGTGTCAGATGTTTAATTACTTGAATCAGGTTGTAAACCCGTTGGACCCGAAGGCGCAGCATCTTGAGTTCGATGATTTCTTCACAGATGGAATTGCAAAGTTTTATGGCGTCCTCAAGAAACCTCCACATCTTTTGATATCGTGGTTCTAATCCGCTGGTATCAATGGCGATGACTAGTCTCCATTCTTCGTGGAAAACTTTGGCCTGTCCGAGATGCTCTGAATAGATGGTGGTTTTATTCAGCGGCGTCAACCGGAGATTCCCTTCCGCTGGTTGGTGTATGACCATTAATAGTAGGAGTGGCGGTAGTAGCATCATCTGCAACAGGTTTGTAGAATGGTTTTATTCTGTCAATATGAACTCTAACTCGTTTGGTGTCATTATGAGCTATCGTGACGTTATTATTGTCATGCATTTCGATCACAGGAAATGGTCCAAGCCATTCGCAGTCTAGTTTCTTCAGTCTGCGTTCGTTGTGCAACAGGACTAGGTGTCCTGGTTCATAGAGCCGATGAGTCCTCGTGATTTTCGAATCTTGTTACTCTTTCGATTTTTCTTTTGCGGCTATGAGTTTTTGTCTAGCTCGCTGTACGTTGAACTCGTGATGTCTCGCCCATTTCTCGATTAATGCGTTGTACGAGATCGTCGGCGTTGAAGAGAGCGCTGATGGTAAGTTGGCTTTTCTTCCGAGGGTGAAGTCGAAGGGTGTAAAACCGTGACTCTCGTGAATTGAGGTGTTATATGCGAAAGCTATCGCCTGTAATACTTCGTCCCAGAATTGGTTTCTTTCCGTGCTTTCAAGACTGGTTTTGATGAGATCTTTCACCACTGCATGGGCTCTTTCGAGACCTCCATTCCCCGGTAGGCAGTTGTCTTGATGTGTTTAATTTGAAATACTCTCTCAAATTCCTTCATAGTTCCAGAGATGAAGTTTGATCCTTGATCGGTTAGCACATTCTTCGGTGTTGAAAAGAAGTAAATATAGTGCTCTAGTAGTGCGGTGAATACTTCTTCCGAGGTGATGCCCTTTAGTGGACATAGCATGATGTACTTGGTGAGTGAATCTTAAATGGAGAGGACGTAGCGGTTTTTCTTTTGCGAGAGTGGTAGCGGTCCAAAGATGTCAAGTGCGATTTTGTCGTTTGGCGCTGATGGCGTGTCAGAGATCATAGCTGGTGCTTTCTGCCTGATGCGTACTAATTTTTCCTTTTGACATTCTTCGCAGTTCTTGATAAAATTGGTCATGTCTTGATCCATGTTCGTCCATTCGTGAGCTTCTTTTAGTCGTTTTATTGACCGGTTTTCTCCAAAGTGTTGTGTAGCTGGCTTCCCATGGCATTCCGCTAATAATTGTTGTTTCTGTTCACGTATGAGTTTTTCTTGGGAGGCGAAGCAGATTTTAATGGTGGTCTGATGTTTGTTCGCGAGGAAATTGAACATATCTTTGATGACTTCCTTTTCCGATTTGGAAATCGTGGGATCATTGACCTTGAACTGATAAATTTTGCTCCCCTTTTCCTTGAGGAACTCTACAGCCAATCCGAGCTCAACTATCCATTTCTCTTCATTGTAGGGCCCAAGTGAAGCGATGTTATCTTCTTCAGTGATATTCTTGGTGACTTGAAACCAATCTCCTTTATTCATAGACTGGAGAATTTTTATTTTCTCGTCATAATGAACGATATCATTCCACACGGTATATTCGTCGTAATAATTAGTCATTGTTCAGGTTGATTCGTTTTATTCAGGTGAACTGTTTTCTTCTGATGCTGTTGTTTCTTCGTGGACGTCTCTCGCTGGTAATACTCGGGACAGTACGTCGGCGGCTTGGTTTTCTTTGCCTTTAACGTCCTCGATTGTAAAGGGTGTCCCAGCAAGAGCGCCGGATTTAAATTTGCCGCGATTTTGTTAATACGAGTTGTACGGTGATTATTTTTTGACATTTGTCACGTACAGACCACGCGATTTAAGAATATGGAGAAGTATTCAAACCAACAACGTTTAATTATTGTAAAAACACATTACAAAAATGGTGAAAGTTTTGCGAAAACAGTTCACCAATTACGTCAAGTTTTTGGTCGCAATAATGCGCCAAATGAATCGACAGTGAGGCGTTTAATTACAAAATTTGAGGCCAAATTTACGCTGATGGATCAGAAGATTATTGTTCGTTGTCGTCCTTGTCGGTCACTCGAAAATATAGCCACAGTAACGGAATCTGTGGCCGAGAATCCAGGAACTTCCATTCGGCATCGTGGTCAACAATCCGCATTAATTTGATGATGTTCCAAAACCCAATCAGCAAATTCACGGCACAAATTCGTTGCATAGTGCTACTGGAAATGTTTAATTGTTGACCACGATGCCGAATGAAAGTTCCTGGATTCTCGGCCACAGATTCCGTCACTGTAGCTATATTTTCGAGTGACCGACAAGGACGACGACGAACAATGATCTTCTGATCCATCAGCGTAAATTTGGTCTCAAATTTTGTAATTAAACGCCTCACTGTCGATACATTTGGCGCATGAGTGCGACCAAAAACTTGACGTAATTGGCGAACTGTTTTCGCAAAACTTTCACCATTTTTGTAACGTGTTTTTACAATAATTAAACGTTGTTGGTTTGGATACTTCTCCACATTCTTAAATCGCGTGGTCTGTACGTGACAAATGTAAAAAAAAATCACCGTACAACTCGTATTAACAAAATGGCGGCAAATTTAAATCCGGCGCTCTTGCTGGGACACCCTTTATAATCGTATTCTTCAAGCTTGAGTCTCCAGCGGAGTAATCTTGATGATGGATCTTTGACGTTAAATAGCCAAACAAGAGCCTTATGGTCACTTTAAATTTTGAATTTCTGTCCCAGTAGATATTGTCGTAGCCTCTTCACAGACTATAGCCAGTAATTCTTTTTCCGTTGTGCTGTAATTTATTTCTGGTGCATTGAGTGCTCGAGAAATGTAACAGCATGGATGTCCATTTTGCGATAACACTGCTCCCAATCCCAATCCCACGTTGGATGCGTCGGTTGTCAGCGTAAACTCCTTCTCGTAGTCCGGATAATAAAGTACAGGTGCCATGCAGAGCTTGTCCTTCAACGTATCGAACGCTACTTGATATGCCGTAGTCCAGATGAAATCTTGATCTTTCTTAGTGAGATTGGTGAGCGGTTTTCCGATTGTCGAAAAATTCCTAATAAATTTCCGGTAGTATCCAGCTAGCCCGAGGAAGGATTTCACCTCCTTGGAGTTTCTTGGTTGTTTACACTCCTTGACGGCTTTTAACTTTGCTCGATTCGGTTTTATTCCATCCTTGGTGATGAGATGACCAAGGTATTCCAGTTCAGGTCGAAGGTATTCGGATTTGTCGGGTTGTAGTTTTAATCCGGTTTGTCGTAATCGATCAAACAATAGCACGAGATTTTCGTTGTGTTCCTTTAACGTGGATCCAAAGACTATGATGTCGTCCAAATATACGAAACATATCTTGCCGATTAGTCCTCTCAATGCAGTATCCATCATCCGCTGGAAAGTTGCGGGCGCGTTTTTGAGACCAAAAGGCATGCGCTCGTACTCGAAATGTCCTTCTGGTGTTGAGAACGCAGTGTATTTTTTTGAATTCTCTTCCATTCGTATCTGGTGAAACCCAGAGCTGAGATCGAATGCTGAAAAGAACTTCGCGGTCCCCAGGTGATCAAGAATGTCGTCAATCACAAGAATAAGCATCTTGATCCGTTTTTTCATTCAATTTTCTGAAGTCGATTACTATTCGCCATTTCTTTTCTCCAGATGCGTCACTTTTCTTAGGTACTACCCATATGGGTGAGTTGTATGGTGACTTTGCGTGTTTGATGATTCGTTTGTTTAAAATCTCGCCGACTTGTCGAGATATCTCACGACGATGGCATTCTGGTGGTTTATATGAAGCGCTGTTCATTGGCTTATTGACCTTCAAAGTGATGATGTGCTCAGTAGTTTCTGAAGAAGGTAGAGGATCTCCTGGTAACGTGAAAATGTCGTGATAATTCGAGATAATTTTCCAAAGCGTTTTGCGGTTGGTATCTTCCATGTGGTCGTAGCGGGTGTTCTCCATTAAGAGTTGAATTCTGAGGCTTATCTCGGTCGGTGTTAATGTCGTAATTCGAGATTTTCGTACGTGGACATGTTCGATGCACATTTCTTGGTGTTCTAGATGTATTCCTTCTGTCGAGTCGTTGCTGATAGGTACTCGTATCGTGTAGTCTTTGACGAGATAAATAGAGTCAGGAATTTTTGGATGGTCGAACATGCTGACGTGTCCTTTCTTCATGTTGCACTGGAAATTCAGTATGCGAGTTGAACGACCCGGGATAAAGTATCCGTCATTATACAAGCGATGATGAATTCCGTCAAGTGAAAGGACATCGTTGCTGAGATTGTACTTGAGGGATTGTAGAAGTGCTTGTCCGACGATTCCATCTTCCGGTATAGAGAACTCGGGAGATACTATGTGGAATTTATGTTCTTTTCTATGCAGCTTCAAGCTGACGGTCTCGTGTGATACGTGTTTGTCATTTCCCAACATAAATTCCTTTTCCTCTTCGTGTCGCGCTGTGGTGGGTGGGACGAGTGTTTCTTTGATGATATTTATTAAGGATCCGCTGTCGACGAGGTATCTTGCTGTTCCTCCTGTTCCTCCCAATCTCCATTGACAGGACTGTAATCTGGCGGAGATTGCAGTAACTCTATCAGGTACATTTCCTGCAGCTGGTCGACTAGCTCGTCGTCCATTTCGTCGTTCCATTAATCCTGAAGCGCGTTGACCCGCTGAGGTGGTCGTGTCTGGTTTCGATCCTTGCGAAAATTTGCCTTCCTGAAACACTGATCTTCTGTATGGCCTGGTTATTTGCAATAATTGCAATTGAGCTTCATGCAATCGCTCAGTGGCTTGTCATGGTTTGGTAGATTGTCGTTGCGTTTGGTGGGTGTTCGTTCATTTGAACGGCGTTCGTTATCCGTCTTGTTTCCACTGAAGCTGGGTCGTGATGACTGCAGCGCAGATAATCGCCTGCGACTTCCTTTTTGACGTAGCCACACTTCGGTTTCCATGGCGTCGGTCTGCGCTTCGTTTATGTCACTTGGTCTTAGACTTCTTACTTGAGTGCCTATATCGTCGCGTAAGCCCATGATGTATGATTTTATTGCGTGTCGTTCTTCCATTTTCATGGCTACACGCCGCTCGATCGATCGTACTTCATTCTGGATTGCGTATTTAAGTTCGTTCAATTTTTGTCTGAAGCGGTGGCTGTACATCTATACGCTCTCTGTGTTTAGTTGTTTTGTCTGTGCCAGTTTTGCACGTGCTAATTCATATGATGTTGTACCGCCCACATTCTGTCGAATTGCTTGATACAGTTCTTCATACGTGTATATGGGGGTAAAGCGAATAGCGCGTTCTGCATTGTCCTTTATTTTTTCGTTTAAGATAAAGTCCAGAAGCCGTTGAGGTTCGGAGCATTGAAGTCGAGCTCGCTTTGCTGATAAGATGAATTCTTCGACTCCTCCGTCATCACTTCCTTTGAGCGTTTGCACAACGCGAATAATTTCTTTCGCTGGGCCGAGCTCCTTATCTCTGTTACCGTCTCCGTTGCCGATCGGGTTGCGTGAGACTCTATCGGGGCTGCGATCCGGTGTCGACTCGGGCGTACGTTTGTCACCTCGCTGCGTTTTCAGAACTCTCTTTTGATCTTCTGTTTCGTCTTCGGTAAATGCCATTCCCAAGTGTTTCCACACATCTTTATTCTTATCCGATCGTTTTTTATTTTCTTCGCCTAGTGGGAGTATGGACACTTCCAAAGATTCTATTTTTCGCATAATTGCCATTATTGGTTCATCGTTTTTGACGATGAATTTCTGCGGTTAAAAATGGATTTTGGATTCTATCGATCACGTCAGTGTCTGAACTGACTAGGCTTTCCGTAGAATAGTCTCGAGTAACGCGATATTTGTTGAATGCCAGTTTTATTTTTATTTTTCTTCGTTCTTCTTTTTTCATAAGTTCTTTTATTTATTATTTAGTAATGGTGGACAGTGGTTAGTGATAGCCTTGCCTCCTGCCTTTATTTTTAAACTATGCAATCCGCGTAAGCTGCTAATCAGCTTATTTGGATATACAAAAGTGCGTTTCGATTTTTTTTGACGAGAGATCTGGGCTCGCGGGCTCAGTCTCACGAATTTAAAGACTTTATTTTATTTTATTTATTTATTTATTTACATATTTATTTATTTATTTATTTATTGATTATTTTTTACGATATTTACCTTATCGTTGGGTCCTGAATTCCTTGTAGTATAGCTCAGGGACTGTATTGTAGATGACAGTGTGTCTACACCCTCTTCAGTGTTGATCCAAGGTCCGTAATCGAAGATAGGTCCGTTCGATCGTTCAGGGTCCACGGTTTGATAGAATAACGTCACGTGAGTCTATCCTGGCAGGATCGCCAATTTGTTACGCGGAAAAATATTATATCGTGATTTTCACTTCAAAGACGAACTGTCGTGACAGTTCGTCACTGATTTATTCACTTTGATAAACAATTGTGGGTTGATAGTACAAACGCAGTCTGCTGACCATGGTCGAGCAGAGTGACCAAGTAAAGGGTGGTTAAATTGTAAGGGCCGATGTTGAATGTGAACCACACCTAAACGTCAAGTTTTTTTCTGCATTTCATTTGACATTTCTCAATTTCAGACTAACTCAATTTGAACCATGGAAAGATACACAATCGAGCAACGCGTTAAAGTTATTCAGGCTTATTATGAAAATGGGCGTTCAAATCAAAATGCACATCGTGCACTTCGTGATTTTTTCGGTCAATTTAATCGTCCAAATGTGCGTACAATCGGAAAAATCGTGCAAAAATTTGAGCAAACCGGGTCTGTAGGAGATATTAAAACACCAGTGCATGCTCGTACAGCTCGTACTGCAGAAAATATTGCTGCTGTTCGCGATAGTGTGGCTGAAGAGCCGTCCACCTCAACTCGTCGTCGTGCCCAACAATTGCACCTCTCACGCTCGTCGTTGATGAACATTATGCATAAAGACTTGCATTTACACGCTTATAAGGTGCAATTGACTCAAGAACTAAAGCCTCTTGACCATTCCAAACGTCGTCAATGGTCAGAATGGTGGCAAGAAATGGCAACAGTGGATGATCAATTTTCGAAGAAAATCATCTTCAGTGATGAGGCACATTTTCACCTCAGTGGATTCGTCAATAAGCAGAATTGCCGCATTTGGGCGAATCATAATCCAAGAGTGATTGTCGAAAAACCAAGAGTGACTGTTTGGTGCGGTTTATGGGCTGGCGGCATCATCGGGCCGTATTTTTTCCAAAATGAGGCCGGTCAGGCAGTTACTGTGAATGGTGTTCGCTATCGTGAGATGATAACGAACTTTTTATGGCCCGAATTGGAAGATATGGATGTGGGCGATATGTGGTTTCAACAGGACGGTGCCCCTTGCCACACAGCTAACGAAACAATGGCTCTTTTGCGCGACAAATTCAATGGCCGTGTTATCTCACGTGGTGGCGATGTCAATTGGCCGCCAAGATCGTGCGATTTGACACCGTTGGACTTCTTTCTTTGGGGTTATTTGAAAGAAAATGTGTACGTCGATAAGCCAGCAACAATTCAAGAGCTAAAGGATGAGATAATTCGGCACATTAACGGCATAGAACCTCAATTATGCCTAAGCGTCATCGAAAATTTGGACCATCGGATGGAGGTGTGCCGCCAAGGTCGCGGCGGCCATTTGGCCGATATTTTGTTCCATACATAATTGAACCATACCATATTATCATAATAAAAAGAATTGACAATAATTTCCTAAATAATTTGTGTTTTATTCAAAATCAACATCGGCCCTTAAAATTTAACCACCCTTTAGTATGTTGGAGAGTACTAGTCGAACTGGCTCTCGTCGTTAGGAGGTGCACCGCGCCGGTGAGAACTGCTGACGAGGTCCAGGGTGATAAAGACTTCTCGGTAGGACAATTTGTTACAGCGTTACACACACCATGTATCAAGCCTATTCGCGATCAGTGTAGTGAATCACTGAGCTATAGAGTTTGGCAGAGCGATTCTTCTATAGTTAAGAGGGTCGTTTGCATCCTCCTTGTAATATAATAAAACTATTCCGGATTACCTCCAGGTGGACGGGATTATAGCAAAAGCAAGAACTTTGTTGAATAAGGTAGTAACCTAGGTAAGAAAGACCAGAACCAAGCCATGGTGACCAGTACAGTATCAACTTTAGTACGAATGTCAGCGTCTACATAGTACCGTAATTTAATTTGACGCTCCGATTGAGGTCTGGGTCAGTGTTGGTAAATCAAGCGTTGGCACACGACCTCTCTCTCTCTCTCTCTCTCTCTCTCAAAGTTGAGACGTGTGTCAAATGCGCTCCGTCTTTGAGCCAATTTTATAGTGAAATATAAGACTATAATAAGGATAAAAATATTACGAAATGTGCGGTTTTGTGTGATGAGCATTTGGAACGATAGATGATTCTGATAGCTATCGAGATCGCGGTATTGTGAACAATTTTAGATATTGAAGTTCGTGTGAAAGTGGTGACGGCGACCATTCTCGCTGCCACGGTGACACGACAATAGCGCATACCACGGCATTATTGCGAACACGGACGAAATGGATAGCACGACTGAGTACGATGAATATCGATGCTCAGCGTGCAAAAAAAGCTGTAAAAAGCCAGGTAGTGCGATGCAAGACGTGCCCGAAACTGTATTATCATCCGGGATGTGTGTGTAAACATAAGGTGTACGATAAAAACAGAGAACTAGTGCAATGTAATGGTCCATTCAATAAATTCGTAGTTGACGAAAGCCAGAGGACGTTGACACCTGGTGCAGGTAACAGCAGAGATCGATCGGGTTCGACTGGATCATTTACTGGAAGCAGAGGTATTAGCACGACGGCAAATATCGAAGGAAAAATAGATTGGTTGGTAAAAAATGTGAAAGAAATAAAGGACGAAGTTGCATGCAAGAATGAAGTTAGGGTGATAATTAAGGAAATAGTACAAGAAGAATTGAAGGGCATGAAGATCGAAATGGAAGAAATAAAAAAGATGATACAAGGAGGAGTTCTAGGTACAACAAGGGAAGTAACAAGAACCTATAGTGGAGCAGTCAAAGAAAAGAAAAAGGAGACGGTTATAATGGTTACGCCTAACGAACAACAAGAAAGTGAGGCCACGAAAAAGAAGATCAAAGAAAAGATAGACATAAAAAACATGGCTGTGGGAGTAACAAGGTTAAAGAAAGGCAGTAATGGAACTGTGATTTTGGGCTGTGAAACGACAGAAGAAATAGAAAAGCTAAAGACCATAGTACAAGAGAAAATGGGCGAGGGATTTAAAGTTATGGAAACAAAGCAACAAAAACCAAAAATTAGAGATTAACATGGAACATGATGCATTAGATCGGGAATGCCCAACGTATAAAAGAGCAATCCAAGAAGAGAAGAGGAGAGCAGGATGGGACGATTAGCAATTACTGAAGGAGGAAATGCTATGGTATACAAATGCACAAAGTCTGATAGCACATAAGCATGAAATACGATACCAAATAGTGGATAAAATGAAACCCGCATTCATAGCGTTATCAGAGACCAGAGTGACAGCTGAAATTGGTGACAGTGAAGTGTATATGCCGGGCTATGGTGCAGTCAGATGTGATAAGGAGAATAGGAATACAGGTGGTGCAATCTTATACATAAGAGATGATATTAAATATGATATGATACCAATAAATAAAATAGAATCAAACTGCTGGTGTGCTGGAAAAGAGGTCAAGGATAAACATTATAAAGGAGTGATAGTAATTGTGTATCATTCGCCAAGTGCGTCGGATGCTGAGTTTATAAGACACATAGAAAACATAACTGAGGAACTAACAATAAAAGGAGACTGTTTGATAATAGGTGATTTTAATATAGATGTTACGGTAGAAACGTTCTACAAAAAGAGGTTGATAACAGGAATGCTGAATCTAGGAATGAAGCAATACGTTAATAAACCAACAAGAATAACGCAAGACAGTCGAACTACTATCGATTTATTATTTGCTAATAGGTGTGCACAAGTGCAGGTGAAACATGAGCCAAAGATAACGGATCATGCATGGATAAAAGTCATATTAGGTAACAGGAAGGAAAGGAATGAGTATAGAGAATATAAAACAAGAAACTATAGTAAAATTGATGTGAAGGAATTTACACGGATGTTAAGCATTACCACAAGACAAGTTCAAGAGGTAGAAGTATGCCAAAGAGCAAGGATGCTCGTTGATAACATAGTGGGTGCTCTAGATAGGTTTGCACCCAGAAAAATAGTGAAGATTCCAAGCGTATGGGAAGGAAAAAAATGGTATTCAGAAGACATAATAGTAGCTGCAAGAAGAAGAGATAAGGCATACGGAGTAGCAATTACTACTGGTTTGGAGGAGCATTGGCAGCAATTTAAAGTAGAAAGGAATGAGGTAGTTAAATTAATAAGAGAAAAGAAGAAGGAATATTATGAAAAGATGATAGACGATAATAGGAAGGATCCGACAAAAATGTGGAAAACGTTAAAAGAAGTAATTAAAGGAGAATCAATGGGTACTAGAGAAGTAGAGAATATAGATTTTGAGATATTGAATGACATGATGGGAGGTAGTATAGCTGATAAATTTAATGTGTTCTATGTGCAAAGTGTAAAGAATATAATTAATTCAATGCAACGGGATACGTCTGGAAGTCCAAACCGACGAAGAATTATAACAGGGATAAGGATGAACAATAAAAGTATAATGGAAAACTTCAATCATATTGAAATAAAGGATCTGGAGAAGATAGTGATGGGACTCCCGAAAAAGAAGGGAACGGAAGAAGGAATATCAAGTGATATACTAAAAATGGCATTCAGTGCAATAAAAGAGGAATTTGTGGAAATAATAAATGGATCCCTACGGGAGGGATGTTGCCCGGACAGCTGGAAAACTTCTACAATTATACCGATCCCAAAAATAAACGAAGCCACAAAAGCAAGTCATTACAGACCAATTAATATGTTGCCATTATACGAAAAAGTGCTCGAATTAGTAGTAAAAAATCAAATTGAAAAATATTTAGAAACCAATGACATCATAACGGAGCATCAGTCAGGATTTAGAAAGCAATATTCGTGTGAAACGGCGATTCAAACTGTTGTAGATGAATGGAAAGTGTACATTAGTGAAGGAAAAATGGTAGGAGTAATATTCATGGATTTAAAAAGAGCGTTTGAGACAATCGACAGGGATATATTATTAGACAAATTATACCAATATGGAATTAGAGACAGGGTATTAGAGTGGTTCAGAACGTACTTAAGAAATAGAACACAGCAAGTTCGATTCAATGATAAATGGTCGGAAGTTATTCCCAACGAATATGGGGTACCACAGGGGTCAGTACTAGGGCCGTTGCTGTTTATTATATATATAAATGATATAGTTAATTTGTGTCCAGAGGAATGTGCAATAAAAATGTTTGCTGATGACACAGTGATATATGTACCTGGAAAAAGCAGCGCGGAAGTGGAGAGAAAGATGAATATGTTATTGAGTATAGTAGAAAAGTGGATGGAAAGAAAAAAATAAATTAAAAATGAATGTAGAGAAAATAAAATATATGATTGTCAGCAGTGTAAGGAAAGTCGTGAGTAGGAATATTGTACTGAAGTGTTTGGATGGAACGAAACTTGAGAAAGTAGAGTCAATAAAATATTTCGGTATCATTATTGATGACAAGCTACGATTCAAAGACCACTGTGAGTATATGTTAAAAAAAATAGGGAAAAAAACGAGCTTTCTAAACAGAGTAGGGAATTATGTATCTGCGTATACGCAATGTGTGATATATAAAGCAATCATAGCACCTCACTTTGAGTATTGTGCAACACTGTTAGTAGCTATGGGTGAAACAGAGTTGAAGAAACTGCAGATCGCGCAGAACAGAGCAATGAGGGTTATATTACAATACAACCGCTATACGAAGGTAGAAGATATGCTGAGCGTGGTACAATTTATGTCCATAAGGCAAAGATTGTACTATAACGTTTGTACATTTATCTTTAAAGCCGTGAAGAATCTACTGGCAAAAGAATTCAAAAATCGGCTACACATAGTAGGAACGAAGAGTGGTAGGGAAACAAGGCAAGCGGAAAATATAGTAATACAATTTAGAAGAACGAGAAGTGCACAAATGAGTATGTACTATGAAGGAGTGAAAATATATAATGCATTGCCAACTGAACTGAAAGGTTGCGAAAAAATAGAACAGTTTAAACGAATGTTAAAGGAGTATGTTGTGTCAACAGTAAAGTAAGATGTATGTAGATATAAGAAAAATATGTAACACTGTGTATAAAATAGCTGAGAAAGCTAATAAACATCAATCAATCAATCTCTCTCTCTCTCTCTCTCTCTCTCTCTCTCTCTCTCTCTCTCTCTCTCTCTCTCTCTCTCTCTCTCTCTCTCATTACATTTTTAACTTTCAAATAAAACTTTGAAAACTGTCACTGCGAGAGTACTGGCTCTCACCGCGATGATCCTTGATGCATAGACACATTAATTGTCATATACGTGCAAAACTGACATTTGCTGGTGTAAAATCATCGAAACAGTCTTGTTTACCTAGCGTCGCCAACGTCTTCGAGTGACGGTTTGAAAGTGCAAAATCATGCCTATCTCTGAAACAATATTTGGTTTAGTTTTTACTAACATGGAAATAGATATTGAAGTATGCCATGAACCAAAAATAACGGACCATCAACGGTGATGATATTGTATATTGGAATAGAAAAGAGATAGCAAATGAGAACAGGGTGATTATACGTTGAAACAATAAACGTATGAATGTAGAAAAATTAAGGGAAATGGCTGATGTACATCGAAATGCTATTGTAGGAGACGATATTAATGTATTAGCAGACGCAGCGATAAGTACGATTGTTAAATGTCCTGTTGTTACTGCACCAAAAAGGATAGGGATAGTAAAAGATAAGTGGCAAGGGAAACAATGGTTCACTGAGGGTATTTATCAACTTATAAACAAAGAGATCCGGCATTTAAGACAGCTCGTATAAGTAAAAACAGTGAAGACTGGTACTTATTTCGACAGCAAAGAAGTAAAACTTTGGATATATGGAGAAAAGCGAAAAGAAATTATTTGGAAAAAAAATTAGATAGTACTAAAAAAAATCCGTAGCAAATGTGGTAGACGTTAAAAGAGATGTTAATAGGTAATCCAAATAATATGGAGTATAAGGAAATAAAAATTGAACACAAAATCATAAATAACAAAGAGGAGATAGTAAATAAGATTAATTGTTACTTTGTAGATAGTGTAAGGCTCCTAAGTAGAAATGTACATATCGAATTGGATTGTTTAGGTAATGTAAGAAAAACTGGAGGAGAATTTGTAACCTTCCAAAAACTTGAGGAAGAATATTTATGTCGCATAATACAACAATTAGCAAATAAAGCAGGTTCTGAAGAGGGAATTAGAGTAGAAATAATGAAACTTGTAGTAGAAATAGCAACTGAAAAAATACGTTATATATTGAACAGGTCATTAGAAGAAGGAATATTCCCTAGTCAGCGGAAAGTAGTGATAGTGGTCCCGGTACCGAAGGTACGCAAAACGATCGAAATTGAGGAATTTAGGCCGATAAATAAGTTACCAATTTATGAAAAAGTGCTAGAGATAGTGGTCCAGAGGCAGTCAGTGGAATACCTAAAAAAAAAAATTCCTTGTCGAATGTCAATCGGGTTTCAGGGCTAAGCACTCGTGTGAAACCGCCTTACAATGGGTGATACCTAGTTGGAAGAAAACTATAGGAGAAGGAAAGATGATTAGTGTGATATTTTTAGATTTAAGAAGAGCTTTTGAAATAGTAGATAGAAAAAAATATCACGTGGCTGAGAGCAGCAAATGTGTAGTGTCCAAGAAGGCCTACCTGGCGCTCATGCAAAAACGAGGATGAGAGTACTATAAGTAAACCTGACCCACTGTGAGGCACCGCAGGATCTGTACATGCAAACTGTGTGGGAGAAGAGGGTTGATCTCGGAACCGTATAGAAACCTCGACTACCAATACTGTGATGTGGATATAAAGGGTAAGACCGTTGTCTGGGCTTGCGGCAACTGCTCCTTCCAGGAAATCATGGGGAGGCAAAGGGATGGCTTTATGAAGGTCAACATAAACGGTGTCCACTTCTACAGCTGCTATACCCTACCGAGCATGACGTTAGAAAACTTCGAGGGAATTCTGGATCGGTTGGTCAACGACGCTGAGAAACAGTTTCCACACGCGATTATGAGAGACTTTAATGCCTGGGCATTGGATTGGGGCAGCAAAAGGACGAACAAGAGAGGTGAAGTACTCTTGGAAATCTTGGCTGTATTAAACTACGTCCTGCTCATCGATGGCAGGCTATCCATATATTCATGGGAGAAGCGACTTCGGTGATACACCTCACCTTCGTCAGCAGTGGTCTCGCAAAGAGCGATACACGCAGGCAGGTAAAGGACATCTATATACACAGCGACCATCGTGCTATTACATGGGAAGTGTCGAGACAGTAATGTAAGCGACGGCCATTGGGTTGACCGAAAGTCCTTGACTGAAAAGCGAACATTGTTCGATGCAGAAGTGTTTCGCGAAGCTTTGGACAGCAACGAAATCAAAGATCATAGGGCAAAGGCCAAGACCTAGGAAGTGTTTAAGAGGGTAGTGAGGGTATGCGATGTTACAATGCCGAGAAAAGGAGGCGGTAATCCTCATACTCCGTTATACTGGTAGAATGATACATTGCCGGGCTACGTCAAGAGCGCCCTGAAAACTATTAGAAAATTAACCCAGTAAGCCAGGGGCAGGAACACACATCCAGAACGGAAGCCGGAACGGGAACAGGGAGTAGAAGGCAGCATGAGCCAAATTAACACAGGCAATCAAGCAGAGCAAAAGGCAAACCTGGACCAAGCTTCTCAGTGCAGTCGACGGCGATCCCTGGGGTGGGTTCCTTATAGGGTAGTCATGATTCGCCTAAAGGGGCAGTCAACACAGCTGACTATTCATAGACGTGTCTAATGCATGCTTCAGAGAAAGAACCGACCCTGATCGATGGAAACGGCAGATACTTGTTTTCTTGCCAAAGGCCGCCTGACGATCCACTGTCGTATCGCCCTTTATGCATGTTGGACACTTCAGAGAGAATGTTGAATAGGATAATCCACAATCGAATAGAAACCGCTATTAGAAACTCACTGGCGAAAAACCAATACGGCTCCAGGAATCCGAGATCGACCGTACATGCCATAAACCATGTAGTCAACCAGCAAGAGAAGGAATCTCGAGTGCAAGGTAGAGAGAAAGAGCAAAAAAGTATTGTCTCGTTGCCGCCCTGGAAGTCAAAAACGCTTTAAATTCAGCCAGGTGGTGTAAAATCTGCCTTGCACCAGACAAGTTTAACGGGCCACTGATGATATTATGTCCCAGGCATGTATAAAGTACCCGGAAGTGATGATACAGGGGGCCAATACAGGAGAGAAGGAAGCTATTGACATCAGTGGGCACTTCTGTCTTGACGTACGGCATGGCTAATTGGGAAGATGTTCTCAAAATGGCGAAGTCTCAACGGACGGCGGCAGCAGTCTATCGGTTCAGTGTCTTAAGAGTTTCCGGCGCATTCTGCACAGTGTCGGAAAAAGCGCACGCTTCCGGGAGGAGAGAAAGGAACTGGAGGAAGCGTTAATGACGATGTGGAATCCAGATACAGTGGTGGAGCACACGATGACATCAGAGACGGAGTGGGGGGCGATTAGCAGTTTCGCAGACAGCAATAATCGAAATGAGATCATACCAGAGATGATACCAAGATTTTGCGTACACGGACATTGACCTCTAGGCAATCTCAGTTTGTAGCATATCGATTTCAACTTCCTCACAACTTTACTTACACGCGCACGCCAAGACAATGTCCGCTCTATTACGATGCCCAGGCAGGAAACTGGATCCAACGATGGAATCACAGAACCCCCTATAATGTATTGTGGTACAATCAAGTCCTACTCATGTGAGTAATGAGAAGTACCTATAATTATCGCTTCTGTTCTTGTGGAATTTAACCTAAGTCAACATCGTACAGCCCACTCACACACAGCCTCTTCAATAATGTCTGCCGGATAACAATAATAGATAAATCTGCATATCATCCGCATAAAAATTATAATGGCATTTAAACACAACCTCGCCAAACCGATGCAAAAACATTGTGAAAAGTAGCGGACCAAGAACAGAGCTTAGAGAACCGAGAAGAAAGATCCCCACATGGTCCTATGCCCCTCACGATCATAAACAGTCTAGCTCTTTCATAGAGGGTAAGCATGAAACCAATCCACATCACTTGAGGAAAAATTGAGATTCAAATAGCAAGAGTTACCATGAATCTGTCAATAGCTTAGTGCGCATCATGAATAATACGCAACAAGGTGGACTGCGTCCTATGATGCTGTCGAAAAGCAGACTGGTACGGATCCCGCGGACCTTGCTCATCCAAATAACGCCCCATCTGCACGCTTAAAAATTTGAGAGAAAATGCATAGAAGTGAGATCGGCCGATAGTCCTTCGGAACAGAGCAGACCAATACCCTCTTTCACTCTATAGTGAGCTCCGAATACATTAAAAGGGAATATACACCTAGAGACGAGAAAAATAGGTAATGTTCGCGAATTTTTTTCAGGGAAACTCTTAGAAGAATCTCATTGGATTTTTTTATCAGATAAAAATATACATTTTGAAGAATGTTTACATTTTTTTTATTGAACATTTTTGCAAATTCACATGGTTATGAAGTCGCAAACAAGGAACCGCTAAAGAATCTTCAAAAATGGTACTTAGCGTGACTTCACCAAAAATCATCTAAAACAAAAAATCAAAGAGGATATTAAAATAAGATTTTACTATCTCGTCCTTGCCATGGCCGATTTTCTAAATATCGATTCTTGACAAAATGGCAGGCGCTTTAATTCAACGTAGCGATTTTCAAAAAAAATTTCGTTTGTTTTTTGCCCAAAAAAAACTAAGAATCGTAAAAAAAAATCCCATAACAAAGACTAGATAAATATATATACAATAACCACAATAAATTCCAAGTCAATCGGTCTAATGGTTTTCGAGATATTGTGGGCACGAGTTTGAAAAACGTGATTTCGAGACAAACTTACACAAATTCATCGATACCAGGTCCATAATATAACTCTTCTACAGTGGATAGGATGTCCATATTGTCTAAATTTTGTTGTCAACGACGTAATCGCTTTTCTTTTGTCGATTCCTGCGCACGTACCTCGGCTTGCGTTATGCGGCGATCATCTTCGGATGAAGCATACTGATGAGTGTTCGGTCTAATAGAGATCTCAATGATATTGATTATTTGCAATAATGATGTCACTTCATTGTTGAATATGTAAGCTGCATGTGCAGCAATTCCAACAATCTCAGCTTCGCTCTATATTTTTTTTTGCAACAATTTTCCAAACCAGTTGACGAAAGCTTTCGTTGCTGTTCTGTGTATAGCCACCAACACAGCGCTCCAATAACGTATTCTTGCTGAGGTCTTAGTATATTGGTTTGATGACGTTCAAAACCGATTCCGGTAACGCAGAGTAAGCGTGACGGAAATTACGTAGTTCCCATTTTGTTTTTGCTTGTTACCACTTGAACCACGACACGGAGCCTTCGGGGTAATATTCACGTTGAATCTTGCTGTCTACGGAGCTGTAGTGGTGAAAAGTTGCCCATATTGTTTTCTTCATCTCATTCTTTGAATCACTGTTTTTGTGAATAGCTAAGCCATAGTAGATACTCAGCTTGTCTATCAACTTCGCAGTCAATTTGTTTCTGCCCGGCGATACCTGGATTTTTTTTCTTTCATTCACGAAGACGGCTTCTCATGCGCTATTGAACGTAACCCATGCACTCTTTTTTTATAATTGCAGTCCCGCCATACGGTTTCGTATTCATTATACCCGTATACGTTTTAGAATCTCCATGTAGTTGGTGTATTTCGCTCCATTCTTTTCGAATGATCTCCGAAATGCTTCCTTCATCGCGTCAACTTCTATCTTGTCTGCCGATCCTTCATGATTCGCCAAGCAATTTCTTTCGTGTGTAATTTTCCAATTATTGTATCGTTCAATATTGGTGTGTTTACTCCAGTAATTACATTTAGTACAGAAACTGAACTTCACAATTAGATCTAAAACTTTTCCTGAGAAGTGACCAATGAGAACCACAACGTCAAATAATGAGGAATAACCACGTTTTCGCCACGTACCGTCACCTGAAACGGTTAGTTCTGTGCTATCATTACTCGGATTGTGTTTACGTGTTTCTTCTTGTTCTTTCTTAACGTTATGAATATTCTTCACTATTATATCGTACGACGTCTGTTGAACTGGCGGTGGCAAATTCATGAGTCCACAAAACATTTTTCCTCCATTCCAATCAATCTCTAATACACGCATTGCAAAACAGGATCGTGCATTTATGTCATAAGCCGTTTTGATGTAAATACATAAAGGTGTGGAAGTCGGCTGGCATGATGAACAAAAAACTTAAAATTTGAATCCTAGTCCATGGATGCTTTCCGATTTGAATTCCACGTCACCTCCGCACGTTTCAATTTCACACATTCTGACAATGCAGAAAACACTGTAATGAAATTAAAAATTCAATATCCGAGGTTCTGTTCTACCGGTACGGGAGGTTTCTGACACTCTTCAATTTTTTGGCGCTGGTACTTACAGTTGATTGGTTTTTTTATGCGTCGTGTCGATTTGTAGGCGGTATCTTCTTTTTTACATGATCTTTCCGAAACCCTTCAGGTCTCCGTCATTCTCTAAAGCCTTTTTTCCGGTCTATTTTTACTCGTGAAAACTTTACACTCTCCAATGAATACTCCCACATTTGCTCTACCGTACAGCTACACGAACGGCAAGCTACTGACGAAGCACGCTAAATTTTTAATGAGATAGCCGTTGTGTTCAAAATATGCGACCCAGACAGAGTCCCCACAGGAAAATAACAAGCGTTATACCAAGAAACACAATAGATCCGAACATAATAAGACCGAAGGGACGGTCAAACCATACTACCTGGGCGACGCGACGCGGCGCGGTACCCGTTCAATGAACGCATGTATTCTCTGGGCTATAACTTTGTCATTTTTTGGAATTTTCTCTTGAAATTTTACCAGACATTCTTGACATATCAAACTTTGCGAAAATGTAAAAAATGAAACATCGATTTTTTGGACCCGGTTAGGTGTATATTCAACCTTAAAGAGTGATTTAAGAGATGCAAGACAGGATCAGCAATTACAGACCATGCAATACAAATCGAGACATCAGATATCCCATCTACTCCAGCAGCGAGAGCCCGAACATTAACCACGATTTTTGCAAGTATCTCCGGCGTGATATGAGCAAAGTGGAAAGCAGAGTCCCGGATATCCCTCCGGCCTACCTATGGTACAGAGGTACTCATAGCTGTGGCACGCGCCGACATAATTTTTGCATTCAATTCATTAAGTCCGAATGCCAACTCAACCGTGGAGTACCTGTCTGGCAGAAGCCCAAACCTCGGCACAAGGTTCCGCATGTCAGCTGAGTCCTTCACGGCCGCAAAACTCGCTCTGTAATAACTATTTATAGCCTTATTAATGTACCGCTCAAGCTCATTCCGAACCACCCTAAACTTCTCAGGAAGACGTGCAATGTCTCCTTTTAGCCTTCTCATAAACCCAACGGAGATAATCACGATGCCTCATAAACTCACATAGCTCTAATGTCAACCAAGGAGCAGGCCGCCACTTCACATTAACCCAACTCTCAGGCGCATACAGATCAAATGCCGATTTAATAACCTGATTTGGAAACTGAACCTTGTCATACACAGATACCATACGATAGTATGACGTCCAATCAAATATATCAAGATAGCATAGCAGAGAGTTAACATCGAGTTGCTGCAAACTGCGACAGCCAAAAAAGTAGGCTCTGGCGACAAGGAATTTAAATATTATACTGCACATGAATTAAATCATGCTCGGAGAAAAACGGAACCGGAGATTGGCCATACGTAACCACACTAGAAGAGTCACTGGCTATGCAAAGATCTATACGCGTACTAGAGGTCGCGGTATGATGCGATGGACCATGTGCTGCAAGATGCAAGCCATTGTGCGTAATAAACGCTTATAAACGTAGGGAATCAAACGTATTCAAACCAGGATTACAGTTGAAATTACACATAATCAACACATGAGGAAAATTCCGTAGCAGATGCACAAACGCTTCCTCAAATCTAGATAAATAACCATAATTCGGGGGCCTATATCCAACCGCGAGCAATATCTTCATAGCTCCTGGTACAATGACACTGAGTATACTCAGGCTCACGGCATTACATATGCGGTAACGTGACAAGTACTTCTGTACGCAAAGTATTCTACACGTAGATTCCTACCCTACCAGCCGATTTTCCAATACGATCGAAACGTAATAAGTAGTATCCAGGAAGATGAAGAAAAGTTTTTGAAATTTTAGGCTGTAACCACGTCTCACTCATATAAATGAGGTGATATGACTTACTTTCCATATGTACCCGAAATTCACTCAAATGCCGACAAAACGACTGACAAAGAGTACTGTATTCGACGCGCACTATCCATGGTTTGTAACCTAGCCTTCTCCGTGATCCTCCTCCGGGGGATCGGACATACCGAAGCATCCATCGCTGAGTGCTTCATTACCGTCAGCCTGACCGCAGCACAATTTGTACAAGATGGAGGTCCTTCTCGTTTCACACATCTTACTGTTCTGCTTGCCGGCATATGGCCGCACCGCACCTCATGGATATACTCACTACCTACATGCCCAACATTCTGGTAATTGTAGCACTGCGTAACTCTAATGTAATCTGCAACAGTACAGGAGGTCCACTCAAAGGATACTTTCAGTAACGCTAACAAATGCCTTTTATTCTCTGAAGTAATTTCAAGGGCACAACCAGTAAAACGGCGCCCATAAGAAGGGTATACATATATGATCCTAGCATCCTTCAAATCACACCCAGGCAGGTTTAGCTAGAACAAATTCACAGGATTTAACTGGACATCGTCATTATTTATACACTGCAGATCCGCGTCCTTCAGACTCTTCAAATCCATCACTTTTTGTAGGTCACCCGCCGCGCGACTGGATACGCACCCCATTGTTACGAACAGGAGAAACGTGAGGTATGTTGATGCCAAGCCCAGCCGGGTTTATAGTACTGTAAAGTACCTCTTCAATAGCGCTCGCCGAGGTAAAGCGTTCGGCCTCCGAGGTACGAGGTTCAACTGTCACTCGATTTGCCGCTGAATTTGATACAGCACCGTCAGCCCTCGAGGGTACTGTACCAGGTGTATGCATAAGTTTTTTCTGGTTTAACTAAGAGATGGCGCCAGCGAAAAGTACGCAGCGTATTAATTTGACACATACGTCATTTTGTTCGTCTGACATTAACCTACAAACAGACACAAGTTGAGTCCGCCAAAAACTAGCGTCTTTGTTTTATCGTCCAGTGATCATGTCGAGTTTTGTGCCTGAAAAAGAACATTTGCGGCACGCATTGCTTTTCCTATTTAATCAAAAGAAAAAGGCTGCTGAAAGTTAACGTTTGCTGGTAGAAACATATGGTGAACACGCTCCATCGATTAGAACATGTGAGACATGATTTCGACAATTTAAAAGTGGTGATTTCAATGTGAAAGACAGTGAGCGCTCTGGTAGGCCACAAAAATGCGAAGACGAGCAATTGCAGGAGTTATTGGATGATGACCCAACTCAAACTCAACGGCAATTAGCAGAAGCATTACATGTGTCACAAGAAACAATCAGCAGACGTTTACGAGTAATGGGGAAGATCAATAAACTCGGTAAATTGGTCCCACACGATTTGAATGAACGTCAAATAGAAAATCGCAAAGTCACTTGTGAAGTGCTGCTTCAACACCACGAAAGGAAATCATTTTTGCATCGAATTGTGACGGGTGACGAAAAATGGATTTATTATGAAAACCCGAAGCGGAAAAAATCGTGGCTTTCACCTGGCGAAGCCGGTCCTTCAACACCAAGGCCAAATCGCTTCGGCAAGAAGACCATGCTCTGTGTCTGGTGGGACCAGAGCGGTATTGTGTATTATGAACTCTTGAAGCCCGGCGAAACCGTTAATACACAACGCTATCGCCAACAAATTATTAATTTAAACCACGCATTAATTGAAAGACGACCGGAATGGGCCAGAAGACATGGCAAAGTGATTTTGTTACACGACAATGCGCCGTCTCACACAGCAAAAGCAGTGAAAGACACCTTGAAATCGCTTGGATGGGACATCCTTCCGCACCCGCCGTATTCGCCAGACCTGGCGCCATCTGACTATCCCCTCTTCGCATCAATGGGGCATGCGCTCCCAGAGCAGCACTTCAGCAATTTCGAGGAAGTTGGAAAATGGCTCGACGAATGGTTTGCCACAAAAGACAAGCAGTTTTTCTGGCATGGTATTCATAAGTTACCTGAAAGATGGGCGAAATGTGTAGAAGCCGATGGCCAATATTTTGAATAAAACAAAAATTAATTTCCCTTGAAAATTACGTGTTTTTTTTACCAAAAAACCGGAAAAAACTTATGCATACACCTGTTATACGCACGCCTCTATCCCCACTCATGATGCCGGCATACGTTGTACGTTGCCCAAAAGGAATTTGGGTCTCGTGTGCAAGGTAAAATCTGCTGTACTTTTAGTACGTAATCCTTTTTCCGCGACTTAAGGACTAAATTCTGTTTTCGAAGATTAGCAAACTTCTTTTAGAACATTTTTTTCTTTCTTCCAATTTCGGTAGCTGTGATTTCATCGCGATTTCGTTACGCGGCAATCGTTATTGAACCAAGGCCTGTTAATTTTTTTCCGTATTTTCGGATGGTGAACCATACCTAGTTTATTGGCAGCTTAACCTATTGCTTGGACTCTTCTATTACTGACTCAATCGGTGCAATCATTTATAGTGTCTACGTAAAACCTTTCCCCCATTTGTAGTCTGTGGTCCTCGAATTTTTCTAAATCCCATTTGAAAACAGGGGTGGGGTCCTTGTTCGAGAGTTTCATTCTCCGAAGGAATAGCGTAAGTGTCAAGGTCAACAATAAGTGGGAGTCGATCAGAAGTACCAACATTGACCATGGAGAGATCGGTGCAAAATTCAAGTACCGAGATGATAGTCCATGAGTAGTCTATAGTCAATGCACTTTTCCCCCAAAAGGCTCCCCATTTTATCTGATAGAGAGCGCCCATGCAGTGTTATAGGTCCGAGCTCTTCAGAATTATAGAGTAATGCTATGCTGTTTCGATTGATCGTTTTATCACAGGCTTCTCTAACTTTAGTGTATTAGCCTCCGCGGTCACGCTTCCATTCGGTTCGTTTCCTCCCCCGATTCTCGCATTTAAATCTTCATCTATCAATGACGGTCAATCACACGTTTGTGATAGGCTTATAATAATGCCTATCTTTATAATAATAGTCCCGCAGGTATACATTAATCACAATAAATATTCTGTCATTTGCCTTACATTTCGCAGCTATCCAAATATCATTGTTTTCCAAAATAAAATAATCCGAAATTAGCTTTTTTGTGTGGCATATAGACAATCTTCCACTCGCTCTAGCTACAGCATAATCGCGTGAAGCCGAACTCACCACTGCAGCAAAGGATTCAAGTTTTTTGGAATACTTACCATGGTATTTCTTCGTTCAGACATCAAGTTTAGCAGTGCAAATCAAAGCTAGCAGATATACGGTCACCCCCCAAATTCGCTTCCTTATCCACGAAAGTCTGATTGCCCCGCACATTCCAAAATAATACTCCGCTATGTGGTACTTGCTCAAGTCTTTCGCCTTTCGCTGTGTTGCTTTTCTCGGAAGTACAGGGTGCGCCATCTTTTATGTCGGTATGTAAACATTGAATAAGTTTAAAAAAAAATAACCGATTTCCATATATGAGGTATTTTTATTTAATTTGGTCCTTTACAATTTATTTGGAGTAGTTTGTGAATACAACATCAATCAAGTGGCCGCCTTTATTGGCCAAAGCAAAACGTGCCCTTTTTGCTGCGTTTTCCATCACTTTTTCGAGCATCTCGGGCGATATAGCGATGATTTCGGCACGAATGTTGGCCTTGAGCTCGTCAATGGTCTGAGGCTTGTTGGCGTACACTTTGCTTTTCAAATAACCCCACAAAAAGAAGTCCGGAGGGGTCAATCTGGAGATCTGGGTGGCTAGTCAATGTCGTCATTTTTCAACATCACACGTCCAGGGAATTTTCGTTGTAGAAACTGCATTGTTTGATTTGCAGTGTAGCATGGCGCACCATCTTGTTGAAACCAGTAACCGTCCATACCTTTTTCACATATTTGTGGGCAGACATAATGAGCCAACATCCACCGCTATCGATTCCCATCGACTGTCTCGCCTTCTCTGAAGAAAAATGGCCCAATGATGGTTTTGGCGCAAACGCCGGCCCAAATCATCCTTCAAAATGCGCCGCAAAGTGGTTCCACTGCCGCTAAATGCTGAGCGCGGTGACGATACGACACATGTGGGTTCTCGGCAACACTCTCTCTTACCGCTTCAACCAGTTCATTGGAACGCCTTGGGCATTGATGAACGGCACGTAGACGATCTCCCACTGTCCCGTGCTCAACAAAATTCGACACCAAACGACGAATAGTGTTGTCAGACGGTGCTTGTTGGCCACAATATTTTCGACAATATGCACGTTGAGTTAACACAACTGAACGACTATTTTCAATGTACAGCGTCACTATTTCGGCGCGTTGTTTCCGTGTGAAGCGATTCATGGTTAAAATTGTACTGAATTAACGTTTCAAACATATGTCTACTCAAGTCAATCAGTTGATAAATGTCAAAGTTATTCAATGTTTACATACTGACATAAAAGATGGAGCACCCTGTATCTGCTGCTACGTCTTCGTTCTGCGGGAGTTGGATAGGGAGTTCTTTTTTTAGTAAGTTCTCTCTCACTCTGCCAAAACATCTCCTGCAGGCCGTGTCCATCCTTCCAGACAAATGTGCGATCGTTTATTCATAGTTTTCTGTATCCAATCTTCACGTCGTTCCTTTGGAATTCCTCCCCTTTAGCAGTGCGAGCTGAATATTTCGCTGAATGTCGCGTTCCATAAATGCCGTATCTTGATTAATCGAAATTGGCATGCCCGCTAAATCTCTTTTGTTAGCCATGAGTTTATTCTTGATCGTTGCGTTGCCTAGTTTGACGATGATCACTATTGCTCCTCCTGCTTTCTTTATCGGAATAGTTTCTATTATCGCATCCGAGATTTTTAGTGTGTCAGAGAAGAGATCTTGTACTTTCTTCTCGACATTGTGTTCATTCGCCTCAAGTCCCCGAATTACGACTTTGTGTATCTTAGCTTTTCGTTCACGACCTTCATCGTTCCTCTTTACTTTGAGCAGTCTATTTTTAGTACCTCATTTTCAGTTTTGAGTTTCAGCAATCTCGTTCTACATTCTTCGTTAGTCTTGTGGAATTTATCGAGCGCTTTATGATCGAGGAATGTTCGTTCTTGATATTCTTTATGTTCGTCGCCAGACTTCGAAACATGCTCATAACCTCACTATGATCGGACAAGGATCCGCTTACCTGCGGTCTCGTTGAGGTTTTGTCGCTTTTAGCATTGAAGTCAACTGGACTATCATTTCCTGTTTGCGCTTTTATTATTAAGTGCTCAGTCATTTTTGTCCGAACTTGTGAGTCCGTTTTTGGTAGGTAGTAGGTCCTTTGTCATCCATGCTGTCGTTTGTGCAGGCTTAATCTTACTTTTCATCGTCTTTTATTTTACTACTGTTATTGTAGTCCCGACTCCTGTACCCACTAAGATAGTTTAGCAGGTGTACAAGTGTGAAATGCGGATTTTTTTTCTAAAAAAACATGTTAAATTCGGAAGAATAATAAAACGTGCTTTATTCAAAGTATGTTCCATTGCTTGTTATACATTTTTCCCATCTTTCGGGCAATTTGTGAATACCACGCCAGTAAAAATCTTCCCCTTTTGCTGCGAACCATTCATCGAGCCATTTTTTCATATCTTCATACGAACCAAAGCGCTGCCTAGCAAGTGTGTGACCCATCGATGCAAACAAGTGGTAATCGGAAGGAGCCAAGTTTGGTGCGTAAGCCGCATGGGGTAGAACTTCCCAGCTGCGTGCTTCCAACGTGTCGCGAACCGGTTTTTCCTTATGTAATGGAGCATTGTCATGAAGAAAAATGACTTTGTGTTGCCACTTTCGGTATTCTAGCCTTTTTTCAAGTAGCGAACAGTTCAAATCGGTCAATTGTTGTTGGTAACGTTTAGTATTAACCGTTTCCCCAGGTTTTAACAGCTCATAATAGACCACGCCCCTCTGGTCCCACCAAACACAGGGCATCATCTTTCTGCCAAAGCGATTCGATCTTGCGGTCGATGTGGATGGTGCGCCTGGGTCTACCTATGATTTTTTACTCTTGGGATTCTCAAAATAAATCCACTTTTCATCCCCATGTGGTACTCATCTACCGGTCTTCTGAATCTTTCCCATCTCTCTTAGCCGACTGGAAACAGCTTGTTGACTAACGCCCAATTGCTAGGCGAGTTGTTTTTTTATTTGCGAATCATCTTCGTCCAACAATGCTTGCAATTCCACATCTTCGTATTTTTTTGGCAGCTTTCCACGTTCCTTGTCTGCAACATCGAAGTCACCACTTTTGAAACGCCGAAATCATCGTTCACACGTATCTTGCGATGGAACATAGCCACCATAAGCTTCTTGAAGTAATCGGTATGTATCAGCAGCAGTTTTCTTCAAATGAAAACAAAAAAATTAATGCTGTCTGCGAATGCTCTTTGTTCGGTATAAATTTCGACATTTGAACACAACAACACAACACTATGCACACACTTTTTCAATTTATCACTCATGCGCATCTGACACTTGTTGATGACACAGCAAAATGGCGCAGTGTCAAATCTTTATAGTACAAACTGCATTCGTGTGCCAGTTGACTGAAATCCGCATTTCATACTTGTACACCTGGTACTCTCGTATTCAAGTGTATCTGACATTGCGTTACTACTATAAATATTGTGCTTTTATCCATTATGCGAGTATTTACGGCAATTTTCTTCAGAGCGCCATTTACGAATGAACCGTTACGCTAGCGCGGTTTACCAGCCCTCCACAAACAATTAATGTTTGACCTTTTTTCAAATTAATTAATTAATCAATACGCGGTCATATGTTTCTTTAGAGTGATAAATCTAAGCGACAATGTTTTTGACCAATTTTTATAATGGAAAATTTCTGACAAAAATAATTATTGATTCGATTGTTAGAGATCAAAAATATTCCATCAATTGGTAACGTACCAGGCTAGAATTCTGGAGTTCCCGGTTCAAACCCGGGCTGTGGCAATATTTTTTCACGATTTCTTTAGAATTTAAAAATCGTCAGGTCTGGTTGCCTCATTAATTCTTAATGAATGAGTGAGGCAATTAGAGCTGACAAATAATTAAAGATTCGATTGTTAGAGATCTTTCTGAGATCGATAACACAGGGATCCAAGCGGCGCTGACTCTAACCGGGTTGCGAACTGCCAAAAATGTTCCATCATAGAAATTTGGTCAATAACATTGTCGCTTAAGATTTATCACTCTAAAGAAACATATGACCGCATATTGAATAATTAATTAATCTGAATAAAATTGTTGCTTAGATTTATCACTCTAAAGAAACATATGACCGCGTATTGATTAATTAATTAATCTGAAAAAAGGTTTACTATTTGACATTAAAAATAGAGATCGTGAATTAATGTTGCCAGAGCCGCGGTGGCGTAATTGGTAACGTATCAGGCGAGAATTCTGGAGTTCCCGGTTCGAACCCGGGCTGTGGCAATATTTTCTCACGATTTCTTTAGAAGTTAAAAAATCGTCAGGTCTGGTTGCCTCATTAATTCTTAATGAATGAGTGAGGCAATCAGAGCTGACAAAAATAATTAATGATTCGATTGTTAGAGATCTTTCTGAGCTCGATAACACAGGGATCTACGCGGCGCTGACTCTAACCGGATTGCGAACTGCCAGAAATTTTCCATCATAAAATTTGGTCAAAAACATTGTCGCTTATGTTAGATGTATCACTCTAATGAATGTTTGATACTATTCATGGTCACAACACAATAAGATTGAAAGCATATGTAATTTCGAATTTTCCAAAAATTCTAAATGATCGCTCTATTCTTTTGCACTATCTTATATATAAAAATGAATGTTTGTCTGTCTGTCTGTCTGTTTGTCAGTCTGTCTGTCTGTTTGTCTGTCTGTCTGTCTGTCCGGCTATACAAAGCTACACGCGTTGACCGATTTCAGCCAAACTTTATACCAATATTGTTGAAGACCAAAGGAAGACGACTGTATATATCTCACCCCTAAAAACCACCCCCTTCATCCCCTAAAAAAAATTGTTAATAAAATCCACACGCCTTCACCGATTAAAACCAAACCAAGCACAAATATTGTTAACAGCCTAAGGAAGGTCACTGGATATATCTCACCCCTAAACCCCACCCTCTTCACCCCCTAAAAAAAGATTCTTCAAAAATATTCACGCGAATCAACTGATTTCAACCAAACCTTACACAAATATTGTTGAAGACCAAAGGAAGGCGACTATATATATCTCACCCCTGAAAATCACCCCTTTCATCCCCAAAAAAAAAATTCTTACTAAAATCCACAGATGAATTCTACAATTCTTTCTGCGGTCGCCGAAACAACTTTAAAACCTTTCCTCATACGAAACATCAGGCAGTTCTTTAACAGAACGTTATATTGATTCAAAGTCGAGTCTGTCCAGGACGCTAAAATAATGTCTATCGTGGCATTTGCGACTGTTCTCCTCGTGAGCGCTGCCGTGACAACTTCCCTCTCACAAGGAAAATATTTCAAGCCAAAGGATGCTCAATCGATTTACACAGCACTTGTAATAGTTCAAAATACGGATTAAGCCCTAATAGGTTTTCTATTAGCAACGATTCAAAGATTGGATACTAAGGCTGACCCGAGTAGAAATTTCATCAGGTTAGAATCCGGCCCATACTTGAAGCGCCGGAGAATTAACTCCGGCCCGGATATGGCACATCGGTATGGCCATGATCCGTGGTGTAACGCGCACGCAAATCCGGCCCGGATAAAGCGCCTGATCTGGGCCTGATGAATATGCTATCTTTTTTTCCTTATCTATGCCTGTTGCGTATAAATAAATAAATTTAATTAATTATTTATCACTTCGCTTAATTGCGACATGAATATTATAAAAATTGGGAAAGAGCTAGAAAAAAAAAGTCTCCGCACGGGGAATCGAACCTGCGACCATCGCATTACGAGTCCCAGCTCTTAACACTACACCAACCGCTGCTTGGTAATTATATTAACATAAATGGCTTTTACCGTGCCAGAGCTGCGTCAAAAATTTTATTTTCTAAACGCTTGGCCATCTGAAGTTTTTACTTTGGGTATTTTCATTTCTAGCCAAGCCCTACATATGCTATAAATTTGAGCGAAATCCGTGATGACGAGTAGGCGGCCTCTCTTTGTAAGAATTAAGAAAGTTAAATATAAATCGTTCATTATTTCAAGCAGAGCTCCTAACAACGCGGTTCTTTTACGTGATGGAATGATTTTGGAGATAAACGAAAAATGTAAATTACCAGAGTCAAACGCCGTCAAAGTGAATGGTAAAATTTTGCGCATAATCAAATCGATGTTCACATATCCTTGTGATTCGGAAACATTTAAAATGTGGCAAGTAAAAAAAACGACGATTTTAAAAACACGGTCGTTGTCATCGATCGATTTGAAGCTTGTGATGCTCAGTATCCACGAAACGACATAGAAGAAAAAATGTATGTGATTTCTCTTTGGCATTAAGAATTGCACACTTTCTTGAAATGGTACGTTGAAAAACTGTTACGAATACTGCTAGGATCTGTACAAAGTTGCAAATAAAAACTGTTCGAAAAATATATATCACAATATTATAGATACCCGATCCTTTCCTGATTCGGCCCTGAACTGAAATGATACAAGTTTTAGTGATCCGGTAAATCTAACGGACTTCTTCTCGGGGCCAGATCTGGCGGCATCAAAGATAATACATCTGGCGTGCTTTATTAAATCCGAAAGTGGCCCGGTGGAACTCCGGCATCTGATGTTGCCTGCCTTATTGGTACCTGAACTGGTGCACATCAGGCAATAGTCCGGCGAGCCTGAACAGGCCGGCGGACTCATACCGGATGATGGCCTGATAAAACATATGGCAGCCGGAACATTTTTTACTCGGGGAGTGGACCAACCTCGAACTACCATGACCTCCTCATCCTTATCAGTTATGATTTTTCCTAACGTTTTTAATACAAGACCAAATCGGAGAATCGCATAGAAAAGCCAATTCGAAAACGAAATCGTAAAGGCATGTATCTCGATAACATTAAGGTCCCTGTACTATGAACAAAAATGATAACATTTCTTGTTTATACGAGTCACGAATAGATTAATTTCCGGAGAGTCTAAACGACGAGTAACAGTTTTCTCGAAAGCATGTTCATTCAGTTTCCTATAAATATAGTCTTTTTTTTATATAATCATACCTTGTCTTGTCACATTTAACAAGACAACTTATTGAATTTTGGATACTGAATCCCACCTATTTTATTAATGTACGACATTGCCGTCATGTTATCTATTCGTTATAATATCTCGGAATCGCTGAGCTTCAAAACAAAATACTTGAGGGCTATGAAAAGGGCTAACAGCTTTGGGACATTGTTGTGAAAAAGACTTTCTGGTTCTGACTACAACCCGTGTATCTTGATCCCTTCAAACAACATCCCAGCCCGTAGTGAATGCATCCGTATAAATCGTTAATCGGTACAGCGACTGCTTTATCGGATAGAAAGCCATGGGAATTCCGCTTTTCCTCGAAATTAAATCTGATGTAAAGCACGTTAGGATGTTCATTTCCTGATCGTAATAGTTACTAAGCATGCCGAATCAAATGATCCAATAAGCTTAGCAAATTATTGAATTTCACACTTTGCACCGAGAGAAAAGAATTCATTGATTCGAATAAATCGACACATTAACATTTTTTTCATTGCATCAACTAAATATTTATTTGATTTAATGAAAATAATTACTTGATTCCAATGATGTAATACATTTGAACCACGACGAGGATATTTCATTACCTTCGAGTAAACATTTATTTAATAGTACTTACTAAAGAAAGGATTTATTTGATTCAAATGAATAATATCTTTGAAATCACCGTTTTAAAGAGATATTTATTGGACGTGGAAACGTGATTTGTTTTTTCTAATAGTTTTGTATCCTAAGCGCGAAACCGGCGAAACGCCGAATTTTAGATTGTTACCCAAATGGAAAAGTTTTTAAAGGAGGCTGATATCCGCGAATACGTAACTATATTCGAAGGTATATAATAATAAATGAACATTAAACGTATCCTCGAACCTTTTCTCGGTTAGTACGGAAAGCATGCAAAAATGAAACATAATCTATAATGTAATCATAGAGGAGCATCACGACGTATTTATAGACACATAAAAAACGTGCCATGGCATGCAAAACGCCTGTATCCTCTGACGCCAAAATACCATGATAGTATTTGTTTATTTGTTTGTTTGGTTGGTTGGTTGGTTGCTCGTGTGTGTATATATATATATATGCGCGCGCGCGCGCGTGTGTGTGTGTGTGTGTGTGTGTGTGTGTGTGTGTGTGTGTGTGTGTGTGTGTGTGTGTGTGTGTGTGTGTGTGTGTGTGTGTGTGTGTGTGTGTGTGTGTGTGTGTGTGTGTGTGTGTGTGTGTGTGAATTTGGTGAAATCCGCTCGAGAGATTTAAAATGTAAGATTTGAATGAAGTATATCCTACTATCATTATGAGACTATGCAACAAATAAAAGTTTTATTGAAGTAAATAGAAGAGCTTAGTAGGCTTCGTTACAATTTTCATTAATTCAAGGTCACTGCATGTTATACAATTCGCGTTTAATTAAATAAAAGATAGTATTTACTTAAATATATTTTTTCATGGACGCAAATAAAAGTTTCATAGGCCAAGATTTCAATAAAATATCTTTGATTCAATGAAACTTTTTGTCTCAGTGTGGATGCCAAAAAAACTTATTAATTTACCCAATTAAGCTAGCTTCAGGGTTTTGGGTTGTAGGGTTAGTTCTAAAACCAGAATGGCAAAATCCAAGATAAAACCCAAGTATTTGCATCTTGTTCTTGGGATGAGACTACCCTTTTTCCATTAATTAATAAGGGTATACCATTAAATTGGCATTATCTTAGCACTTACAAGGAAGGATAGTTTGGTGTCCCCCTCCGATTTTGATGAAACTTACGTATGTTGTAGAGCATTGAAAACTAAAACACACGTATTTTTTTTTATCGGCGGAAAAACATTTCTAAGGGGTGAAATCGCCCTTTAAAGTTAAGCATGTCGAGGGGTGATTATGCAGTTTCACCTAGAAGGCGTCAACCGATTTTAATGAAACAAAAACCAAAATACTCCTCATTGAAGACAATAAAAATTCTCGTGAAGTTGAAGAAAAAAATTCATTTGCAGGGGTGAAACTGCATAATCACCCCTAACTTTGGAGGGTGATTTCACCCCTTAGAAATGTTTTTCCGCCGATAAAGAAAAGACGTGTCTTTTAGTTTTCGATGCTCTACAACATACGTGAGTTTCATCAAAATCGGAGGGGGACACCAAACTATGCTTCCTTGTTAGAATAACTGCTTCCAATACAAGGTTATTGGTCATTCAAATATACCATAGAAATAAATATGTTAGAACGGAATGCGTTCAAGACCTACTTCATAATCTTTGTGAACATTCACAGGCTTACTGACATACAGTTTATTAAGCACGTAAAGTTAAAAGCTTGATTTTCAAACCTAAATCGAACAAATCATCTACTATATTTGTGCCAAGAAACCGAACTAACGCATCGTTTAAATCTATTGAGGCCATAAGTCTTGTAGTGGCAATAATTTTATGGCCGTTCGTAAGTCCTCCATTGTCGAATGGTCGGTAAATGTAAACTCATTAAGACGTGTTAGACATAAAATGAATTCATGCGAGCTATCTGGATTCGGAATGAGAAAGTATGACTTCAAGAATTTGTTTCAGAATCATCGCACTGCATAACGCTCCCAATAGCTAACAAATCTTCAATCGCAACTCTTACAGAGTTAGCTGCCCCCGCTGATCACTGTGGCTCAACTCGAGACAAAGGATGAGAAAACTATTCCACAAACAGGATCTTGAAACCCTTAATAGCTTACAAGATAAATCCACCCGACGTTACCCTTTGCCACTTAGCCTTGTATTGTCTCCAATATCCAGTATTGACATTTACCTCTATCTCTTCACTGACCGACATATTTTGTCCGATCTATCCTGATTCTCTTTTCTTTGTGGTTTCGACTGCTTCTTGCACCGACAGCGACGCGGTGATTGATTTTGTTAGTGATCATCCAGAGGCGCATTATTCTGCTATCTCTCAGGTGGGCTTTTAAAGTTTAAAAATGTATTTTTCTAATGTATTGAAAAAAGGTTTTTCAGCTAGCCGCTTGGGAGGGATTTTAACCTTCAAATCACCTTCAACCTTGACGATAGAAAATATCTATCTTTCATGTTTGGCTGCAGATCACATCCGTACAAAAAACTGTCCGGTTTTGTTACGTCCAGCATAGAGGGCAATGCCCCGACTGTTTGTAATTAATTGCAGCTACCAACTTTTCTGTATTGTAGAGATTTTCGATCAGCTACAATCAGTCGATGTCAACATCGCCATTTACTAGCAGCATCGTAATTGCTGAACTAACGCGACCATATCCGAGACACTCATCTTTTGAGACTGTACAAAATGCTGTCTATTTATAAGCTGTAACCTCAGAAAACGTAGCCTCGATTTCAACACTTAATTTTACTTCTTTAAAAATCACATGCCTTTTCATCTTTGTGCTAAGTTCGCATGCGAGGAAAACTACTCGGACTCATCCTTAACTGGGTCTACGCTCAGGTGCTTAGAAGTCTATTCATCCAAAGATCGCTTGAAATTACTCTTAAAATGGAGACTCCTTGTCTGATATAAATGGGGAAACATTACTTCATTTTTCCAACGATGTGCTGACTACCAAGCAAAGAGACTTGCTGGTAGTTAATTTTCAATTTGACATTGTATCACTGATTACGGCTATTTTGATTATTTAATTACGTGCGTTAGACCGAATATATAACTTGTTTAAGTTTACTTTGCTCGCCAGTAAGAGACATTTTCCATACACAGGCTATTCAATTATACCGGTAGGTATTGTTACGTCCAGAGAGGTCTGAACGTATTTAGGATACGTGTGAGTTGTACGATCACACAGAGGTTGTCTCCAGAGTTTAGCCCAGAAGTTGGTTTATCAGGAAAATTGGGTGATCATTTGAGCTAATATCAGGTGAACTACACGTGATGATTTGTAAAAAATAAAATATTCATAATTTACTAATAAAGGATAGAATTAGAGCGCAAAAGGAAATGTATAAGTGTGTGTATAAACTGAATACCGTCGAGAACTCGAATTTAAATATATAAATGTGTTTAACGCGAAGGAGTATCGAGGAGCTACAGTCAAGATCTTAGTGCCCGGTGCAAAATAAAGGGAATGCATTGTGAGAAAGGTACCTATCGTAGTGCTGAGGAGCGTCGTGACTATCCGATCTGGGGCTGTGCCATGTTTTGTGACAGTGACTGCGATGCAATTATCCGTAGCCCTTGAACTACCACATTCTGCTCGTATTTATATAAACTAAATTTTGACAAAATCGGAATGAGAAAGAAATTCAAAAATTGAAAATACTCTAAAATCTCATTGCTTTCATATATTTTAATGAAAATTGTAGCCAATAACGACAGCTCATTCCACAGTTCAAGTGATTCTTAAATTTCAGGTCTGTCATTCTTCAAGCTCTAGTAATCTTAAACGAAAAAATTCAATGTTTTATCAAATTTGAAAGCCTGTATCGATTTTGATCAAATTTGACATCACGCACATATTTGAATAAAGTTTTACCTCGATTTCTTAATGTTTTATAAAATTTGAAAGCCTGCATCGATTTCGATCGAATTTGACATCAAGCACATATTTGAATAAAGTTTTACCTCGATTTCTTATATACTTCGTGAAATTTATAGCAGTAACAAAAATGTAAATTCAAAAACCCAAAAAATTTGAACCTTTGTACCGATTTAGTACCGATCTAAAATACAGTTAAATCGATCAAAGCTTACGTAAATTAGCATGATCACATTTGTTTTTTTCAAAAATTCAATATCCGACAAAATCTGAGTCTCTTTATAGATCCGGCTCAAATTCAATACCATCTATCCTGGAACGTTACTTCTAAGAACTATTTGGCCAGATATCTCCAAATTTGCGACAGCTAGAGCGTCGACAGAAAATGTTCAGAAAATAAAGAATGTCATTCTTAATTCTGAACCGCTGAATGAATTTTTACAAAAATGACATTAAATAAAGAGGTCGTCGTATATTCATATTTTAAAGTAATTTTAAAAAACGTGGCTGCGATCAAAAAGGCTGATATTAAGTTAGAATCGATGGGCGATCCTATCGATAGGATCTTTATCTATTAAAAGCTTTATTGTTCACGATTGAAAGATTTACACAGATGGTGGAAGAGGAACGAGTATCGATGATACTCTGATGTGGGATCTTCGCGTAGTGGTTCCTTGGTCGTTGCGGAAATAGTTACTCGAGGAGTTACACTCGATTCACATACGCACTATTCGCTTGAAAATGGTAGCGCGATCGTACATTTGGTGACCGAAATTGAAAATAATGTTCATGTGATTATTAAATCATGCGCAGAATGCTTGCGTAAAGTCGAGAATCTACCGAAAGCTCAACATAATGTATGGAACTGGTCTCATGGTAACTAGCCATCCCACTCGTGCATACTTCCTCGATCAAATAGAGAGGATAATGTATTTAATAATCATGGACGCCTATCCTAAACCGATTGATGTTGAAGAAATGATAGATATTGTGTTGAAACAAGCAATCAAAGTATTCTAAAAAAAATAGATATGCACTTGGGGAGATCGCTCACGGGCAATGGTTTCCGTTCTTAATTAAGTCTTAAAGAAATTTCTTGATTGTAATGGTATGTTTGACGATATTACCGCTCCATACTAATTCGCGCGCAATGTACTACAATTTTGTGGATCTCTACGATCTTCATTACATTTTATTAAGCTGTTGGTGCGTGAGTTTACATCGAAAGTAAGCAAGATGAATAAAAGCGATTTCTCCGTGATAATCGCAAGATTCAGTTTAAAATTAAGGAATCTGGAATGGCCAGGGTTTATATCAATATTTATTCGTGCAAGGCTAAGGTACTCGAACGAATTAACTTAATTACCTACGAAGTTCGTGCGATAGATAATCGGGTGTAGGAAAGGTTTCTCGATCAATTGAGACTGTGTGGTCTAAAATTCGATGCATCTTGTACTGCTCGATAACTAGTCAATGCCATGAAGAATAATTATCAATCCGAGATTGTTCTCGAATGTATACTAAAAGTTCCTATTTATACAGCGCTACATCCGATTGAGGTTGAAACATTAATAACAAGACTGAAACAGTAAAACCTGATGTATATGGAGTATTTCACGTCAAATTGACATGCTTTTAATCTCTGGGATTGGGTCCACAAGTTTTTATATTGTTGTTACAACCCTAACATTTACACATTGTTGTTTCAATCCTAAAAGGTATGCAACTTTTTTGTAGTTTTTTTTGGTAGCACTTTTTTGAGAACGATTTTGTAACAAAAAACTACACGGAATAAAATATTGGTCAATTTTTTAAAGTTTATAAAAATCTACAAAAACCTTGTGCAGAATATAAAAATGTGTAAGCCATATCCCCGAATGGGCCAGCGTTTATTTCTGTTTTTTTTGCGTTTCTTTGTTGCAATAATTAATTTCAAACACAGAATTGACTGCCAGCCCGCTCCAGTATATGGTTTTTAAATCGTAATATCTACAAGAGATATACAATATCTCTATAGACAACATCGTCAAACAGCGTTTATTATTAACCTTAGTTAATGCTTCCGTCATTTTTTTAATACACATCGTACTAGACCGAATTCATCAAGATTCATAAAGAGTTTTCAAAGTTGCACCGATGATTAAAACGATCATTCAAGACTAATTCGGACATTCTCTTCACGAGATTGTATATTGATTTTCACGTACAGATCCCTTAATGATCATACACACTTGTAGTAAATCTCATATCTCAATTGTATTTTTAAGGTAACAGTTTTTGAAATTATGATCTTTCAATATCGGTTTATTAATTTCCAATCGAGTATTTGAAAATCCCCAGATGATCTCTATTTTCGATGGACCAGCTCAAAAAAAATCAAAGACGACGCTGCTTTTTTTTCAACTGCAGTAACTTGAATTTTCGATAACTTGAACCACACATTTAGTACGCATATATACCTTAAATTCCAATTCGAACATTCAATTTACCAAACAGTATATTGATTCTCATACTTCATACGTATTTAGTTTGTGACTTTCATACAGTATTTTCTAATACATTTTTTATCATTATTATCAGTGTTGTACGTTACTTACTCACACATGTTGTGACCGTTTAGTGTCACGTGGTTTTTACGACATCTGAATAAATTAATCTATCCACGTACTAGATAATTGTGACAACGATTGTCCTATATATAGAGAAACGATCACGCTGAAGGGAAGAATGCATCGTTTCCTGTCGTCGATGAGCTCGGCAACCTGTTGTGGAGTTCTCTCGAAGTGAGGAGAACTCTATCTTCGGCCTCGCCCACTGAATAGTGTACATACGGTTCCGGCGCCAGCACCGGACGTCTCTCTATAGACGCTCGCGTCTCTATACCGTCCCGCGGGAACTACTCTCTCACGACCTCGCGTAGACTGTCTCCCCGAAAGGCGAGGACGTCGATGAACACCCCCAGGCCACTCCCTTGTTCTCTAATGACTATTTATACAATTTACATACACATGCTTACGTGCATCCTCTCCAATCTTAATTTATGCTAATTTCCCGTATATAAATTCTTGTATAGAAGAGCACGGTTGAGAAGTATATATACATATATGTATCTGCTAGTGGATTAGCATTCAAAGGAAAACTATTATCGTTCGACATCTTGCTATGACGAAGGCTCACTCGCTCCAGCTCGTGCTTGGCATCTTTGCAAAAATTATCCTGTTCCTGCAAGGATGTTAACCACCATGGTTTGCTTTTCTTTTAGTTTTCTTGTTTTTTTCTCAGTTAACTTTTAAAATTGCATAATTATTATTCGCAAGTATTCTTGACGATTCTCGGGTGTAGTAAACAGTCAATTTAATATTGTTTTCATTTATATGAGTTTGCGTGATCGACATTTTTTGCTGTTGTTGCTCAGTAAACTTTGGTGAATTCCTCAGGTATCCAGAGATAATATAAGACGATTCTAGGTTACAAAGAAGACATTACTTTATTATCGGCTTAATATTTGTCTCTCCTATTTTCGTTATTAAATTGTTTCGGTATTGCACGAACCCGGGTTGATTTCTTAAGCATTTAACAACAATGTTCAAAGGTTCGAAAACAGAGATAAGAAATGTTTATATAAAACTTTGAAAACTAATCAAGTAATTTCATTAGTAATGCACAAGTTTTTGAGATTTAATAAACAATTTTAAATATTCTTTTACAGAAATTGATGATTAAGAATTCATCCACACTGTCAATTGGAAGTCGCAATAGATCTACAACATCTAATAACTCGAGTGGGTATTTCAATACCGATATTGGAATATTAAGCCCCCATTTAGTTATTTCATGAACCAATATTGTAAAAAATTCGGTTTACCACTGAAGCATATAAAACATGTTAATTAATTTGTCGAGTTATTGCGATGTGTCTAAAAATGGACAAAGAGTTTATTAGTACCGAATTCTATTAAAATGCGAGTGTATTCTAAAATTCCGCTAGTGATACTTGGAAAACCAAACACGAAAGTTATTACGAAATCTTCGACGTTGGTAAATTTAAATATGAATGGAATCTATAATGTCCCAAAATTCGATTGGAAATACTTGTATTTGGAACGTAAGGACTCGTTTTGTCGTTTCATGCATTGGTTTTGCAAACTTGTATTATTCCATGGAATACTACAAACCTTGTTAAATAACCAGGCAATTAGTACATAAGTAAAATTAATAAACAATTTGAATTCATGCTCCGAAAGCAACATTAATGCACCGTAATAAAAATAAGTACACATATCATTACTTTCTGTAAACAAATTACGTTTGATTCATACTATAAATTTCGGAAAGTCAGACTCCAAAAATCAAATACGCCGGGCATTCAGAATTTTTCTTCACGGGCAATTAAAGATCGCAAGAACGTGTAGAATCCAAAAATTTCAATGAAAATTCAAACACTCGTATTGCACATTGCAAATGCTTTTTTCAACTGAAAGGATGTCTCAGAATCTATAAGACTCGAGCTACTCGTACTTGCATATGAGTAGAACTGTCAAAGCTGACTGAATCATCAAGATGCTATACTCCTTATATATTGTAACTGACGTTTTTTATTTCAAAATCCATCTTTCGTTATTTAACCACTAAATGACCGCATTGTATATCTATATGCGGAAGCATCGACTGTTTTCGCTGCTGTGAAAAAGTGAAAAAGGGTTTTTCACCCCATGCCTACAAAGTTGTGTCTAATAAATAATAAAATGTCCATATAACTATTCGCTATTTGCTGTAAGTTTACTGTATTTACAGTTTTTTTTAAACATGCTGCTTGTTAAACGTGGTTAATCGTGTATGAAATTCCGTTTGTAGACTACACTATTCACAAAAATATGATATGCGGATAGTAAGTACCTAGATACAGTAACGCAACCATTATATCCATATTATACACATACCGTTATTAAAAAAATTAAAAACATATGCGTTTGAAAGCTAAGATATAGTTCATGCATGAAGCTTTACATGTAATAAAAATGTATTTTATAAAAAAACGCGCACGTTTATTGACTTAAATGTATCCTGTTGTAGTAAATTTGCTGATATCTGATCTTTTTAAAAATACTCATAGTTAAAATAAACACCACAAGTTCGTTTGAATTATACAATTGGGTTTATGAATAAGAACTTCCAGTGGTGGTATTATGATTTTTTAGTGATTTTTTAAATTTCAGGAGTCTCGTCTTTTGTTGTTTAGAGCCGAGTTGGGCAATGAGAGAGCACGTTCGTGTCCAGTTGTGCCACGGGAGAGTTTTTCTATGTAGAATAGTCGATGTGTCAAGTTTTTCTGTTAGATGTGTACAGTTAGATCTGTGTAGGGTTGGAATCTGTAGAAACGAGGCACTGTCGTAGGATTTAAGAGCATTTAACATTTTTCAAGTTCTTCATCGTTCTATTTTGTCAAACTTTAATTTTCATAATTACTAGCATAATGTGGTAGCTTAGCCGCTTTCTCATTATTTTCTACTTTTGCGACAAAGCAATTTCTATGAGGAAGCTACAATTGATCCCCACACTTGCTCATAGAAGCAGCTTTGTAAAAGGTGGATAATAATGAGGAAGCAACATGCAAGATTCTACTTTGCATTCTTGTTTTGTTATTCAGTAAACTTTTGCCAATACCTGATGCATTTAACAATAATATTGGAAGGTTCTTCAGTTCAGGAAATATTATCGCTCGGAAGACTCAATTTTTTCTCTGGATACTGTCGAGTGTGTATGAGTCAACTGTTTGCTCCTTTTTCTTATTTATTTTTGTTCCAAGAAATTTGCAATAATCTTGGGCGATTCTCTAGTGCAGAAGACGGCTCAGTATCGACTTTATTTTTTTCCTCTCATTTATGTCGACAGTATATAGTGGTCTCTAGGCAATGCGTGTTGCAATGTTGCGCTTGAGGCCACACATGCGAAGTCTCTCCTTTTTCTAATCGAACGTCTTAACGATCTCCAATTAGTGGCAATGTTACGTTCTTCTTCGAGCTAGAAGGAACAACTCCATCGTGCACTTCCGTGTGTGTGTTTAGCAAAAATCTCATCTACGCCAAGTTCCCTATCATGAGAAGCGGAAAAACGCGACATCTTTCTTGCTACACTTGCATGAGTTTTCTCGGATATGCGTACAAAATGTGTAATACCGTGACGGAAGTCTACTGTATTGATGCTTACAATGTAGTCTGCGTTTACTGAAGGTACGAGTTCCATACAGTGACTGAACTAAACACTTGGCCTAGGGAAATCGGCGACTGGAACGTGTCTAGTTCACGGTTCTGTGAAGTTCATTCCATGTTACATAGTAGCGCAGACTCGGCATTATGCATGTAGGCACGCTTTGGCAATAATAAGCCATTTTACTTCTCCGTAGAGAGGGCTTTGTTCCTATAAAAATGATTTTTTTCCAAATTTTCATGTCTGAATAATCAAAGTGGTCTGATGCATCCAGAAAAGTAGCTTAGATATTTAAATAAATCATTTTTTTTTAATCCCGACTGTAATTCACTATGAGCAGTTGCATATCAAATCGGTAAAGAGTTTACCTCATATTTTCGAAATCGAATGAAACTTTTTTATGTGACGTACATGCAAAAATATATATATATTTCTTTTCCATAAAATTTTTTTTCGTGAAATTGTGATAAATTCAATTTTATTTAAACATGAGGGCACAATAGACTTAAAACATTAATATCTACGGTACTATTCATCATACAGAGATGAACCGAGGCACATTCCAAAGTTCATGGATTCTGTTGTTATAAACAATTTAATCGTTTGATAATTTTATTCAATAACATCACTCATCAACATCGTTCATAACTTAAGTCGTATTGATGACAATTTTACCAAGTTTCCAGAGTTATTCGATAAACAGTCACTCACTGTCTGCATACGACTGTTCCAATTATTTCTTCATCATATGCAGATTATATTAAGCCAATAAAATTAATTATTCCTTGATATGTTTTGCAACGACTCAAGTTATAATTGGCACTTGAAGGTTTGCAAATCGTTTTACCACTGGACTACTATTATTGTTTAGACCACCCTCCCTTTGAAATGTTCAGACTGCTCGATCCACTTCAGATCTTCTCGGAACTTGTTCTAGCACTCAAAAAATGGGCGCACTACATTCACTTTCGGAATCAGAAAGATTATCATAGGTATTCTTTTCTGTCCCGTTTTCGGGTTGCCTAATATTATTTTCATTATTCTCGGCAGATTCATTGTCGCTTTCATATACTGAATCAAAACTGTCAAAATGTTTCTTATTAAGTTTTTGTTTTCATTCAGACAAAGAACGTGTCGCCACCATTTAAGCCCAAATAACTTTTTCGTCTGTAATATTAATATAATCTGTATTACTGTTGCAGACCAACATGTATCATCTTCGCCACGCTTTGGAAATTCTATTTATTATTATTTGTACTTAAATATATTTTTTAATTGTCGAACCCGAAAAAGACCAACATTTATGTAATTTGGACATATTTCCACCCTAACTCTACCTTTTTCTTTATTTTCCTAATCCGATCAGAAACTCAGCACATCTTTATCGAAGAAACCCACTGAACTCTTAAATATACTAGCTGTCGTCATATTCATTCCATCGATACCATAAAAAAATATCCTAAGTTCAGCGCTTTATTTCCCAAAAGAACTCCCAATAAACCATTTTAAAAAAAACCTCATTGACACGTCTTACATTTTGGGAATTTTCTAGATTTTTTGCATATTCTTTATCTGCCTCCCCACGCATACATTTTCACCAATGAAAATTCAAATTTTCCTGTCTTCCCGTTCCATCACTTCTTCCAACTTGGTCTCACATCCTAATTTTTAGTTTAAGAAATCTCAGTCTGATACCGACAATCGACATGAAAGAAATTGTTCTCGTTTTGTAACGTGCATTTCCCAAATTAAGGATTTGCTTTTGATTTTTAACCTTTGTATAACTTCAACAATCATCTGAATTATTGAATAAACTGAGTTTGTCTATATTTATTATCAAACTGGTATTCTTCTTCAATTATTCATGCCCTACTAGTAAAACAAAGAACATATTCAGCGTATTACAGTTGCAATCGCAGGTGAGATGATCTTTCGACTGGAAGGATTTACGACTCTTCCATATATATATATATATTCCATATACATATTTATATATATATATCAGGAGTACAAATTGAAAATGCGGGATTTTTTTCTATTTTTGAACGTTTATTCTGAAAAAATGGTAACAAATGAATTATTCAAAGTATTGTCCATCGCTAGCCACAACTTTTTCCCATCTTTCTGGCAATTTACGGATACCGTCGCGAAAAAATTCGGCCGGCTTGGCTGCTATCCAGTCATCGACCCATTTTTGGGCTTCTTCGTAAGAATGGAAGCGCTGGTCAGCTAGGCCATGTGTCATCGATCGGAAAAGGTGGTAATCGGAAGGAGCAATATCTGGGCTATACGGCGGGTGGGGTAAGACTTCCCATTTCAGCGTTTGTAGGTATGTTTTGACCGGCGCTGCAACATGTAGCCGAGCGTTGTCATGTTGCAAAATTACTTTGTCGTGTCTTTGCTCGTATTGTGGCCGTTTTTCTTTGAGTGCGCGGCTCAAACGCATCAATTGAGTTCGGTATAGTGCTCCTGTGATGGTTTCGTTCGATTTCAATAGCTCATAATACACCACACCCAGCTGGTCCAAATACAGAGCATGAGCTTGGCGCCGTGAATATTTGGTTTGGCCGTCGATGATGATGCATGGCCGGGGTAACCATATGATTTTTTGCGCTTCGGGTTATCGTAATGGATCCACTTTTCATCACCAGTGACAATGCGATGCAAAAAACCCTTCCGTTTTTGCCGTTCGAGCAGCAGTTCGCATGCAAAAAAACGGCGCTCGACGTCTCTCGGCTTCAGCTCATACGGCACCCAATGTCCTTGCTTTTGGATCATTCCGAGGGCTTTTATACGATGGGAAATGGCTTGTTGTGTCACTCCCAATGAATCTGCGAGCTCTTGTTGAGTTTGACACGAGTCTTCATTGAGTATTGCCTCCAATTCAGCATTCTCAAACTTTTTCACTTGGCCCGGCCGCTCTTTGTCCTCAACGTCAAAATCACCACTTCTAAACCGCACAAACCATCTCTCGCACGTTGAAACCGATGGAACATGACTCGGATAAGCCTCGGAGACCAATCGATGTGCTTCAGCAGCACTTTTCTTCAAATTAAAGAAGTAAATTAAAACTTCCCGCAAATGCTGTTTTGTTGGCACGAAACTCGACATATTGAGAGCTCAAAAAAACTATGAATTTGACACTGCGACAAATTGACACATACTGAAAATTAAAGCTATAAGACGTAGCTTTGACATGAACATAGTCACAGTACTGCCTGATGCGTATAGCGTTAGTAACGCCATCTGTTATCAAACCCGCATTTTCAATTTGTACCCCTGATATATACTTATAAAGGGTGATTTTTTAAGAGCTTGAGAACTTTTTTTTAAAAAAAAACGCATAAAATTTGCAAAATCTCATCGGTTCTTTATTTGAAACGTTAGATTGGTCCATGACATTTACTTTTTGAAGATAATTTCATTTAAATGTTGACCGCGAATGGGCCCTAGAAAAGTTGGCAGAAAATCCGCTTTTTTATCGACAAATTTTGTTCAGCGATGAGGCTCATTTCTGGTTGAATGGCTACGTAAATAGGCAAAATTGCCGCATTTGGAGTGAAGAGCAACCAGAAGCCGTTCAAGAACTGCCCATGCATCCCGAAAAATGCACTGTTTGGTGTGGTTTGTACGCTGGTGGAATCATTGGACCGTATTTTTTCAAAGATGCTGTTGGACGCAACGTTACGGTGAATGGCGATCGCTATCGTTCGATGCTAACAAACTTTTTGTTGCCAAAAATGGAAGAACTGAACTTAGTTGACATGTGGTTTCAACAAGATGGCGCTACATGCCACACAGCTCGCGATTCTATGGCCATTTTGAGCGAAAACTTCGGAGAACAATTCATCTCAAGAAATGGCCCGGTAAGTTGGCCACCAAGATCATGCGATTTGACGCCTTTAGACTATTTTTTGTGGGGCTACGTCAAGTCTAAAGTCTACAGAAATAAGCCAGCAACTATTCCAGTTTTGGAAGACAACATTTCCGAAGAAATTCGGGCTATTCCGGCCGAAATGCTCGAAAAAGTTGCCCAAAATTGGACTTTCCGAATGGACCACCTAAGACGCAGCCGCGGTCAACATTTAAATGAAATTATCTTCAAAAAGTAAATGTCATGGACCAATCTAACGTTTCAAATAAAGAACCGATGAGATTTTGCAAATTTTATGCGTTTTTTTTTAAAAAAAAGTTCTCAAGCTCTTAAAAAATCACCCTTTACTACTGTGTTAAAAAAGTAAGGTGAATTTTTAATTTAAACTTCCCGCGTTAACCGAATCGGACAAATGAATTTTTTTTTCAAGTTGGTAGGACTGTTAGTGACATCTGTGATAAATTACATGTCAATATCATCATTAGTTTTTAGTTTACGCTTGGTTTTGTGAACAAAGAAAAGTGAATTTGGCGATTTTTACGGTGTCGAATTTTGTTGAGCAAAGAAGTGCTATTAAATTTTGCTTGCGGAATGAAATTTCCGCCGCTGAAACGTATCGAATGTTACAAAAGGCCTTCGGTGACGAGACTATGTCACAGAAAAATGTTTACAAGTGGTACAAAGACTTCAAAGAAGGCAGAGAACGTGTTGATGATTTGGAACGCTCTGGACGACCATCGACGTCAATTGATGAGCAACACATCAAGAAAATCAAGGAATTGGTGCTCGAAAATCGTCGATTAACAATTCGAGACCTTGCCGACATGCTTGCAATATCAATTGGATCAGTGCAAGCAATTTTGAAGGATCATTTGTGCCTCAGAAGAGTCAAGTCGCGTTTGGTGCCAAAATTTCTCAATTTTTTCGACTCCACTCCACTCATGTCGCTCCACAACCACCGTATTCGCCTGATTTAGCACCGTGTGACTTCTGGCTGTTCCCAAAGCTCAAGAGACAACTCCGGGGAAATCGTTTTGAGTCGATTGAAGAGATCAAACGTGAATCGCTACGCGCATTGAAGGCTATACCCGAGGACGACTTTTTAGCATGCTTCAAAGATTGGAAAAAACGTTGGCATAAGTGTATTGTAGCTAGGGGGGGATTATTTTGAGGGGGACGAAATCGATTTGGAAGAATAAATTTAAAAATTTTATTTTAAAACAAAATTCACCTTACTTTTTGAACACAGTAGTATATGTATAGGGTATCCGCGTGACGCAATATTTTTTTGGCCCTTCGAGCACGATCTAAACTCAGTGTGAACAATAGAAGCATAATTGTTTGAACTAGAATATTTAGTGCGTGACTGTTGACAATTCATTCTAATCACGTGCGCATTGTTAACAATCTATGTGGGTCCACTCGATAAATGCTCTCGCGAACTCCACCTAGGACACATCGCTCCAATCTCAACAGCTTCACGTTGACCTGAGCCCAATCAACCTCGCACAATATGACGAGCATTGAGAGCCTGAAGGGAAAACGCTCTATCTTAAAGCCACGACTGACAAAAACAAAGGGTTGGCTAGACGCAGAGGGTGAAAAGGCGGACATCGAGCAGCTGGGGACCAAAATTGAGGTAACCGTAGAAAAATTCCACAGTTGGGAAGAATTGAATGCGCAGCTCTTAGAAATCGATATAGAGACCATCACTTTCAATGAAAATGAGGCTGACGCTATCGAAAATAATGCACATATCATAATTGCATGCTTCTGAAATCTTATTGAAAGTCATACCGAAACGAACAATCACTCCAATAACCAATTAGTCGAGAATAATAGGAACCCAGGGATTTCGAGTAGTTAGAACATAAAATTGCCTGAGATTACACTACCACAATTTGACGGTAGATTTGAAAATTGGCGAATGTTTAAAGATCAATTTAAGGTATACGTTGGAAACAATACTAACATTCAAAACGTAGATAAATTTTAATATCTCCAGTCATGTCTCACGGGAGTCACAGCTCAAGCGATCGGGGCTTTGGAAACAACGGAGACGAATTATACGGAAGCCTGGGAACTATTGGAAAAAAAAATCGATAACCTGAGATAGGCTATGCGTCGGCATTGTTCACTCCTACTTCAACTCCCGCAAATGCAAAAAGAGTCAAACACAACTTTAATCAGTTTAATAAATGGAGTGACACAAGAACTGATGCGTTCTTGCAATACAATGCCCTCATATCGAAGACGTTTGGACTTTTTGGAAAAACGTAGTGTGTGCACAAAGGCAGCTGACCCTATAAAAACAAATAAAGTAAGGACGATAATAACCGGAAAAAGGGACAACAGCAGGGATCGAAATCTTCAAACGCGCAACTGCAAACATCATATTATAAGACTCACGCATTCGCCATAAGGAAATGTCTAGTATGCAGCGAAGATCACAATATTTATGCATACCCTACTGTTGAACAGCGAATAAAATTTGTTCAAGAAAACAAGCGTTTCCTCAATTGCTAAGGAAATGGTCATGTGCTCAAGAAATGCAAATCAGCAAGTTGTAAGATTTGCGAAAAAAGGCACCACAGATTGATTTATGAACCGCAGGACACGCACACGAATACCGAGACCACTTCTGCATGACTAGAAACAAATTCAACAGACATTCGTTCTATTATCACGCTAGCATCAAACTCTAAAGAAGACAATTAATAGAATGTACACGACATTCTGATTGACACAGGCTCCACGAAAAATTACATAATGAAAGATTTGGCAAGGTCACTGAACCACACTTATTTAGAGAAATAAGTGTTCGATTCTCATCGGCACTCTCAATCAGCTGTCAACTCTAGCTCATAACAAAATATTTGTCACAATCTCTTCTAAGTACTCTGGATTTTTAAAAAACATTGTTATTTCTCGTTGCTCTAAAAATTCCGTCATTAATCCCTGGTGAACAAATGGATCGAGATCTTCTTGACATACCTCAAAACCTCTCACTCGCTGATCCAGAGTTTCACAACCCAGCTCAAATTCAAATGTTGCTAGGCCAAGGACGTCTATTTCGATACTCAGTGTTGAACAGATAAAATTACGTAACGCCACAGACGTTTACTTACAAAAGACGCTTCTCGGTTGGATCATCTGTTGTTGCATTAAGGATGATTTGGATCAACTCCTCGTAATGTGTAATTTTTTAAATCTAATAGAAGATTTTAAGAGATTTTGGGAGATTGAAGACCTTAAGACTACTAAAAAATATCTGTCGCCTATCGAACGGGCCTGCGAAGTACACTTTTGTCTGTACGTATCACGCACAACAAAGGGTAGATATATTGTAGATCTACCATTTAACGAGAAAATGGCCGAAACTGGCAAATCTCGTCTCCAAGCGAAACAGCGATTCCTTGCGCTCGAACGCAAATTCTATTGGAATCCTAATTTATCCCAAGGATACGATGCGGTCATAAACGAATATCTACATCTCGGACAAATGAAAGGAATCGATGATGAATCGGACACTGGTTTCTATCGTCCTCACAACGCTGTAGTCAAAGAAACAAGTCAAACAACGAAGGTTCGCGTTGCGTTTGATGGCTTAGCCAAATCTTTCTCTAAACTCTCACTCAACGACGCTCTTATGGCCGGAGCCACACCGATTCAGATTACATAAATACGTTTTCACAGGCGACATCGAGAAAATCTATCGCCAGATTCTCGTTATATCGGAAGACATAAAATATCAACGTATTCTCTGGTAAAAGAACGGAGAAATCAAAACATTTAAACTGCAAACGGTAACCTTTGGCCTGGCCTCTGCTCCATATTTCGCCGTACGTTATTTACAACAACTGGCGGATGACGAGCAAGGAAGATATCCTTTAGCATCTAAAACATTGAAGGAAGATCTTTACGTAGATGACGTCCTAATAGATACAGATTCCTTGGACGAGACTATACTTTTACGGGATGAGTTGAGTAAGGTGAGGAAGGCAGGTGGATTGGGCCATAGGTAGTGCGCGTCAAACTCTGCAACTATTTTACAAGGATTACCTGACTGTGCCGTCAATTTACAACTCTTAGGGGAAGATAAAGATACTTCAAAAACTCTCGTAGTACATTGGGACTCTCGGCAGGATTCTATCATCTATACGGTTAATTCAATGTTCATCAAAGCAAAAATTACGATGAGGATCATCGCCTCGGATGTTGCTCGAATTTTTTATCCTCTTGGATTATTGAATTCTTTCACCACACACTCAAAAATCATTCAACAAGAACTTTTGAACATTCTGCTACGCGTTGCTGGACTGTGCACTGCAGGCTGGCGTGGGTAACTGCTTACTGTTGCTGCTTGGGAGCAGCACCTCACAAGGCCCACAGGGGCAGAAAACTCGCACTGGGTCAGCGTGCCAAGCAACACGTCGCTGCGCGTACGCGCTCTACGACTGCTTGGCGAGACAACGGCTGCTTCGTATAACGTAGCCAACTTGCGCTTCGCTCTTGCACGTTTTTTTATCGCCACCGTGATTCGTGCGTGCTCAACTTAATTCTGTGCATCTTAATAATTCTCATCGTTCAACTCTGCCGACCTACAGTCTCTACAAAACTCAGCCATCATATCAGCATGGATATATTGACGTCGGCCTACTAGTACATCAAGATATTAACTCATCGTATCGTGCACCCGGCTTCAGCTTCACCGCGAGGCCCGATCGTGACAGCACATTTCATCAATTATACCGATTAATATAACCGTGTGTGGTAACAAGCTCACCTGATTTTATTAACTCTTTTATTACGCTTATTTTGATACATTATTTTCTATATTTCACTTGTTTTATTTATGTAATTTCGTCCACGGCATTTTGACAGGTGGAGCAATAAATGCCACTGTAAACCACATCTGTGTACTAACTATTAATTCACCTGCTACAATTTTACAGTCCACTTATCTCCATTATCTGAATTCTCGAACATTTGGTCCTTCGAGCCGCATAGCAGTACCACTAGCATCGTGCTCTAACAGCAAGTGCGTTGATGCACTCTCAGCTAGCGCACCCACTAGGAACACGTTCCACCAACTCACCTCGTCGGAGGACGATCCGACAGTTCAACGAGCACCAGCACTCATAGCGGAGCCTACCAGCCTAGCTCCGCAGTATAGACTCTGCACATAGAATGGCTCATCGCAGCTCTACATCTACATCGTGGGGTATCGTACAACTCTGCGGAGTTTTATTTTTCTTATTTCTCTTACTTTCGCATTAACAGTGTTCAAAAGTGTATCGCCTATTGCTAAAAGTGTCAAGTTTGCTCAAATCTAACTAGTATCTCTCTCGTAGTATCATGGTAGATAAATCAAAGCCAACTTAAGGCGGTGATGGAAACGAGCAGGCTTCTGCAAGGAAGTTGCTGGTGCCACCACCTACTATCGACCAAACATCCACATGCACAAGCTCGAGCTCGAGCTCACCTGCTCGACTAGCCAGCGAGCTTATTTTCATGGCTCAATCGCAGCAGAGCCGTATCGACGCCATCAAGCTGGTGCACCAGGCGCTACCGCAAGAAGCAAATGAGACGTCTAATGAAGAACTTGATTCGCTGTGGGCTCAAGTCGACGAGCACCACAAAGCCTTCGTCAAAGTACACCAGTACTTCGAAGTGACGTGGCCAATTGCCCTCGCTGAACACGAATATTTCAGCTGTAGTACGCATCTAAAGGAGTCCAAGCTCACACTCGCTGTGAGGATGGCAATCGTATCACTGCGAAGTCACTTGCCACGTGACCAACCATCTGCTGCACCTGCCGCACCACCTCAAGCCAAAGCGAAGCTACCTCATATCAATTTGCCGCAGTTTGACGGGAAATATTCCGATTGGCTAGCCTTCAGAGACATGTTCCAATCTTTGATCATGGATCAGCAACAGCTGTCCAGTGTAGACATGCTCCATTAGCTATGGGGCGGCGTAATCGGTAGTGCAGCATAGCTCATTGCTGGTTTAGCACTCACAAGAGAATCCCTGCAGCCGTAAAGGGAAATTCTCACGACCAGGTTAAAAAATAAACGGCTGTTGATGGAAGAGCGCCTCGACAGCATTTTTGCCGTCACTACACCCTCTGAGAGAGACGCGACGTCTCTGGCCGAAGTTAGTGCAACAGTATCTGAGGCAGACACTGTTCTCAGAGAGCTCAGCAACACTGAACGACTCTGGGATTGCGTGTTAGTCCATCATGTTGCGAGAAAACTGGACCGGATGACACGGGAAGCATGGGAGACATCACTTGGAGCTCCGCAGGAATTTCCTGCATTCAGCGAGCTCAAGGAGTTTGTTACATCCTGGATCAGGGCACTCGAGAGAATCGAGGCGACTCCAAATCAACCGTGCGTTAACGCCAAGGCCTCTACATCAATGGCATCATCGAGCTCATCTAAGGGGTCAGCACGACCCAGCACAGCTCATCACTCATCTACCCGGGGGCCACCCGTCAAGGAAACTCGCAGGGAATGGACCGATAAAACCTACCACTGCGATTGTTGCCGATCTCTCGATCATTACCGGGGGATGTCCCCAGAGTTCCGGGAGTGCAACTTCATGGAATGTCGTAAGGTGGTCGACAAGAGCCATCTATTGTAACGGTAATTTTTATCGTTAACAATTATTTTCTATTTTTCGTGGGAATTCGGGCTCGATCACAGGACTAATTAATGGAGACTTCGTGGTGGTTGAGAGTGAGGCTTTATTCCCAAAAAAACAATTTCATAAAAACGTCACTTTTTAATTTCCAGTCACTGGTACTCTGCATAATGACATTTAAATTCCGTAATTTCAGCGATTATTTCTACAATTATTATTTTATTTCGTGTGCACAGGTTCTCGGTATTCTCGAAAGTCTATTATCGTTTTGTACAGTGGTATTGCTGTACGTTCGGTGCACATACATACGCACACCACCAGCCGCGCCTACCTCGCTCTTCGAACCGATGTTTCACTCGGACCTCTGTCCCTCTCTAACTCACATACGGTTCAACGTCTGGCGTTCTCACTCGCACTTTCACTTGCGATATGCTGGTTTCGCCTGTCGATTAAAATACTATATGACATAATTTTTATTTTCTGCGGTATCGCCAAGCTAATCCTAAACGACTTATTTTCTATACTTAGTTCTAATTGCTTATTTCTATTTTCTTATTACTAGACGCTCTATCCTATTCAGTTTATTCTACGCAATTTTTGTCTCTCCACTTTAACCTGTCTATCTCTAAATTATTCTTGAATTAAGTGATATCTCACTAATCATGTTCTTATCTTATTTCGATAACTCGCCTGTCCTTTCTCGTTGGCTGGTCTTCGTTTTTGCACGCACTTGCACTCACTTTTCTTATGTACTCACGAAACTTCGATATAAGGGGAGCAGAAAAGAAATAAATTTTTAATTTTTAATTATTCTTCAGAACGTTTTTTATTTCCTTTCCTTCCGTACTCGTGCCGAAAAACCTAAGAGCCTCTCTCCCCCGCGCAGGCTCTCTTATAGCCTTCCCCTCGCTCCGCTCAGCCCTACGTTATCATTCGCTTTTATTTTAAAATCTAACGCATTTCCTGATTTCGTAGCTAGCCGTCGCCGCGCTACCCGTCTTTCCCTCGCCACCTAGCAAGGCCAGCTGGTCGCTGACTTGCTGTTTATGTCAGCGAGGGAATTCCGGAGGTGTGACGTAGCTACTTTTTCATACTCGGGTGCGATGGCCTAGTGCCCGCAAACCTCGGTACTTCTGTATCTATTCTAATTTCACAGGTGTTTCTGCGTATCCCTCGGCTCTTTATACCGTTCGACATAATAAAGTGGGCTAGAGAGTGTAACTATGTTACACTATGCTACAATTGCCTGGGAAGACGCAACGTGGCGTCGTGCCGCTCAACCAGGAAGTGTAAGGAGTATGGTGCAAAGCATCATACCATGCTCCACCAGGATTCGTCATCCAGCTCAAGGCGACTGCCATCGGGCACTTCTGCTCAACCTGCAGCACCATGAGAGGGAGGTGCAGTCGTCCAGAATTCAGGACCGCTCAATAAAGTCAGCTCAGCACTCCTCGCAATTGCTTTACCACTCGTTAAAACATCAATTTGAACTCATCAAGTTCGACTGCTCATAGATCCAGGACCGGAACTATCTTTCGTAGCAGAAAGCCTCTGCACTCAACTCAAACTAACTCGCCAGCATCCATTCCGATCTTTGGTATTGGTGGCAAGAGATCAGTTCAAACACGCGGCTTGACTCAGCTCACTCTTCATTCTCAGCACACAGCCGCTATTGTCACCATGAATGCTCACATCCTCAAATCTTTAACGGTGATATTACCATCTGTGGAAGTATGGTACTCAGACGTGGCCTCACATCAACAAGCTCAAATTGGTAAACTCAGTTTCTACGCCCTCGGTCAATCGACATCATCATCGGGGCTGATGTTTATGGGCAAATCATCAAGCTCAATATCATCAGGAGCTCACCGTCAATGCCAATTGCTCAGCTGTCGGTGTTGGAATCGCTGGTGCTTGGACCAATTAATTCAGCACAACCGCTTGCCAGTTCATCTCATCATGCTCATCTTCAACAGGAGGAACAAGCACTGCAAAAAGCTCTCATGAAGTTCTGGGTCCAAGAGGAATTACCAACCAACACTGACAACTCACTCACACCTGAAGAACAGGAGTGTGAGGATCACTTCAGGTCGACGCATAGGCGTGACTCATCAGGGAGGTACATCGTCAGGATCCCGCTCATATCACCGGCAACGCTCTTGGGGAGTTCATTTTCGACTGCTCATCGCTGTCTGTCTCGAGTTTTTAAACGACACTCGAGGAATGCCGAATTCAAACAACTTTACCATCAATTTATGACGGAATACGAGCAGCTCGGTCATATGGAGAAGGCGCCAGCATTACCATCAAGTGCAGTGCATTATTATCTGCCGCATCATGGAGTTCTCAGGTCAGCGAGTACCACTAAAAAATTGAGAGTGATGTTCAACGGCTCAAGTGCAATATCATCTAGAGAATCTAAACGACATCATGCACACTGGTGCCAACCTGCTGCTCAACATCTCCGACATGTTCATTTGAATTCGCCATCATCGCCACATCTTCGCCACGGACACCACCAAGATGTACGGACAGATCGTGGTACACGAAGAGGATTGCAATTTCCAACGAATACTGTGGATCAATCACCAGCTCGAGGAGGTGCCATACCGGCTGAAGACAGTCACCTAGGGCATCAAAGCCTTTCTGGCAGTTCGAGCACTCATCCAGCTTATACAGACACAGTAGAACAGCTCATTTAGATTGCTCAACAGGTAAAGGTGTTGTACATGGCGGGCAGATTTTTCCTTGCCAAGTGGAACGCAACAGACTCGGACATACTGTCCAGCATCGCTGCTACCGAGTCATTTTGCTGAGAAATTATATTGGACGACTGCTCAGCCAAAATACTTGGACTTACGTGGCTTCCGTATGAAGATCAGTTCGTGTTCTCAAACCGGTTCAGCTCAGCACCTGCAAACTTCAACAAGCGTCTCATCCTATCTGAAGTGGCTCAGATATTTGATCCACTCGGGTTCATCTCACCAATCGTGATACGTGCCAAAATGCTTTTGCAGGAGCTTTGGCTAAACAAGCTCAAATGGGATGAGCCGCTGCCATCCCACGTTTCATCACGTTGGGTAGCAATCAGGGAGGATCTCACTCACTTGGCCAAGATCTCAATTCCTCATTGGTTCAACTCATGGAGCGGCTCTACAGTGGAGTTGCATAGATTTTCAGACGCCTCTCATTGTCAGCTAGCTATGTCGGTAGTGATATACATCACTGTCATCTCACCGTCCGCAACAAAAGTGACGTCACTCGTATGCTCAAAAACCAAGGTTGCATCGCTCAAAAAGCTCACCATACCCCGGTTGGAGCTCTCAGCAGCGCAGCTTTTAGCCAAGCTCATCTCAAGTGTTCAAGCCACACTCAAATTGAACATTGCATCTACTTATCTGTGGATGGATTCATCGGTGACGCTCATGTGGATCAAAGCTCATCTGTCGCATTGAAAGGATTACGTAAGGAACCGAGTCACTCAAATACAAGATCTTACAGAGCGAGCTCAGTGGCGATGTGTTCCTGGCGTTTCCAATCCGGCGGACTGTGCCTCTAGAGGTATAACCACAGACCAGCTCAGAGCTCATCCGTTCTGGTGGACGGGGTCACCATGGCTCAATCAATCGCAAAAATCATGGCCTGCTCAGCCTGCATTGGCCGAGAATCTAGGTGTGATGGTGTATCGGCTAGGGGTAGCCCTTGTGGTGGCTACATCGAATCAGGACTGTCATTGAAATCTGGTGCACAGGTATTCATCGCTAAACAAATTGTATCGATTTACAGCTCTCTGCTCGAGGGCGGTAGCACGGCTCGAGAGGATACCTGGCTCAACACCAGCCACACTCATCTCAACACGCGAGATCGACGAAGCGAAGATTTTTTGGGTCAAGGCAACCCAGGCAGCTTTCTTCTCGCACGATCTCAAAGTGATGCAATCTGGAATGCTGCTGCCAGCCTCTCACCTCTGTCGCACGGTGGGTGAAACAGTCCTCATCTATGAGAAGTTAACGACACTGCGGACTCAAATTGAGGCTGTTCTCATTTCAAGGCCTCTTGAGCCGCTCAGCGACGATCCTGAAGATGTGTCAGCTCTCACACCAGGGCATTTTCTCATTGGCAGCGCATTAACCACCATCCCAGAACCATCTCTGAAGGATCTGGCGATCGCAAAGCTCTCTCGATGGCAGCTCATACAGCAGAAATTTCAAAGTTTCTGGGCTCAGTGGTCTGTTGATTATCTCCAGCGTTAACAGTCGATTTCAAAATGGCACCACCCTAACAACAACATCCAGATCGGCTCACTTGTTTTGCTCACGGATGAGCGCTTTCCACCATGCAAGTGGCCACTTGCACGGGTGACTGCACTGCATCCTAGCAGTGACGGGTTCACAAGGGTGGTAGCCATTAAGACAGCTACGGCGATGCTTACACGGCTCATAGCTAAGCTTGAAGTGCTGCAAGTTCCCTCAGCAGAACATCACGTTGAGGAGAATCAGCAACCACATTGCTGATGGCGGGTGGAATGTTTGAGAATGCTTGAGCAATCTGCTACGCATTGCTGGACTGCGCACTAGCGTGGGCAAGAACGAATTCGAAAGAATGATAAAAAGTGCTTTACTCAAAGTATGTTCCATCGCTTGTTATACATTTTTCCCATCTTTCAGGCAATTTGTGAATACCACGCCAGTGAAAATCTTCCCCTTTGCTGCGAATCATTCATCGAGCCATTTTTTCACATCTTCGTACGAACCAAAGCCCTGCTCAGCAAATGCGTGACCCATCAATGCACACAAGTGGTAATCGGAAGGAGCCAAGTCTGGTGAGTAAGTCGCATGGGGTAGAACTTCCCAGCTGAGTGCTTCCAACGTGTCGCGAATCGGTTTTGCCGTGTGTGATGGAGCATTGTCATGAAGAAAAATGATTTTGTGTTGCCTCTTTCGGTATTCTGGCCTTTTTTCAAGCAGCGAACGGTTCGAATCGATAAATTTTTGTTGGTAACGTTTAGTACTATCCGTTTCCCCAGGTTTAACAGCTCATAATAGACCACGCCCATCAGGTCCCACCAAACACAGATGATGCGCCTGGGTCCAACCATAATTTTTTACGCTTGGGATTCTGAAAATAAATCCACTTTTTATCCCCTGTAACTATACGATGCAAAAACGACTTCCTTTTGTACCGAGCGAGCAAAATGTCACATGTGTTTTTGCGCTTTTCCATTTGCCTGTCGTTCAACTCATGTAGTACCCATCTACCGGTCTTCTGAATCTTTCCCATCTCTCGTAGCCGATTGGAAACAGCTTGTTGACTAACGCTCAATTGCTCGACGAGTTGTTTTGGTGTTTGCGAATCATCTTCGTCCAACAATGCTTGCAATTCCATATCTTCGTATTTTTTTGGCGGCATTCAACGTTCCTTGTCTGCAACATCGAAGTCACCACTTTTGAAACGCCGAAACCATCGTTCACATGTATCTTGCGATGGAGCATATTCACCATAAGCTTCTCTAAGTAATGGGTATGATTCAGCAGCAGTTTTCTTCAAATGAAAACAAAAAATTAATGCTGTCTGCGAATGCTCTTTGTTCGGTATAAATTTCGACATATTGAACACAACAACACAACACTATGCACACACTTTTCCAATTCATCACTCGTGCCCGTCTGATACTTGTTGATGACACAACAAAATGGCGCAGTGTCAAATCTTTATAGCACAAACTGCATTCGTGCGCCATCTGTTATCTGAAATCCGCATTTTATACTTGTACACCTGGTATACTGCAATCCTGGAACTGAAGAAGTCTACCTGCCTGCTTACAACACCGGATGACAACCCTCTATTCGAACGATATTCTTCTTTCAAACGATTACAAAGAATAATTGCAATTTGTCTAAGATGGATAAGGTCCGAACAACAGACAAGAAATAATTTGATAACGGTTGAGGAATTACGAATAGCACGATCAAGAATTTTACGTCATGCTTTCCAACAGGAAATTCAACAACTAAAAAAAAACCAGGACATCTCCAAAACCAGTCACCTTAACAATTTAAATCCTTTTCTTGGCGAGAATCGGAATATTCGTGTAGGAGGACGATTGTACAGGGCAAATCTCCAGCAAGATGAGAAGCACCAAATCTCCATCGAGGAACACAAACCACTCTAAACCAATCAAACCCGTTATCTAATCCGAAAATGCATAAAAGGCATCAGAACCAATCCACTGACAAGTAGTATAAGATTGGTACTTTGCCAAAGGAGCGAGTTAACCAAACAAGACCGTTTACACACACCGGAATTGATTATTGCGGTCCTTTCCTAATTAAGGAGAAAAAATATAGAAACACGAATAAAACAAAGGCATGGATTTGCATCTTTGTGTGTTTAGTAACAAAGGCTGTACATATCAAAGTAGTGAGGCAGACAACTATACTGGGGAAAACAACGAACGCCAAGGAACTATGACAGGCTTCAAACTGGAGACATCGATGAAATTATTTCACGAAGTATGGTTAAACACGCAAATATCTTGGAATTTTATACCACCAATATCCTCTCACTGTGGAGGTATCTGGGAAGCTGCAGTCAAGTCTACAAAATATCATCTGAAAAGAGTCATGGGCAAGGAGTCTTTGACCCACGAGCAACTGAATACCTTATGCATCGAGATAGAGGGAATCTTGAATTTAACACTACTATCATCTGATCCAAAAGATTTATCAGTTCTTACCCCAGCACAGTTCTTACATGGTGTATTCCCAAGAGACCTACCTGATCCAGATTGGACCTACACCCCTGTTAATCGTCTATTTCAATGGCAACATATAGGACAGATAAAACAGCATTTTTTGAGCCGATGTCATAAAGAGTATTTGAATGAATTAAACATTCGACGTAAATAGACCGGAGGACATCACAAAATAACAACAGCCTCCTTAGTTCTGTTACGTGATGATAATCTACCACCACTACACTGATGATTAGCTCGAGTAATCGAGGTTGAATAAATGAATAACTTGATCGTTGCATTCTCAAAGCGAGAGTATGTTGCAGGCCAACATGTATCATCATCGTCACGCTTTGTAAGTACTATATATTGTTATTTGTACTTCAATGTATTTTCTAATTGTCGAACCCCGAAAAAAACCATCATTCTTTATTTTCCTAATCCGAACAGAAACTCAGCACACCTTTATTGTAGAAACCCACTGAACTCTTAAATATGCCAGCTGTCGTCTTATTTCTTCCATCTTATATCATAAGAAAATCTCCTATATATTTGCAAGCCGCTTTATTTCCCAAAAGAAATCGCAATAAACCATTTAAAACAACGCTTAAGCGAGGGCGACGCTGAACCCTTATTTACAACCTCATTCCCACGTCCTACATTTTGGAGATTTTTCACATATTACCTTGATCAAAAAATTTTAGGACCGGCCACCGTGTGGCGCTGTCAGTCACTCGATTGGATTTTTTTTTGTTAGGTTACCACATCTGTCATTGACACTTTCCTCTAAATTCAGCATCATAATTTGACATTTGTAAAAGTTACGCTGTACTGAGTACATCTACCTTTGTGCGTGTTTTCGATTTTTTACAAGTTTGAAAATGGCATTAACTGTGCACCAACGAGTTTGCATTAAATTTTGTGTGAAAAACGGATTTAACGGTCCGCAGACCTTGGAAATGTTGGAAAAGTGTTTCGGCAACGATACTCTTTCGAGATTAAACGTTTTTCGGAGACAGGAACGCTTCAGAAGTGGCCGTGAGTCGGACCTGGATGACGAACGCAGTGGCAGGCCGTCGACGTCGAAAACCGATGAAAACATCGATAAAATCAAAGAAATGTTGGCCGAAAACCGCAATTGACCATCAGAGAGCTGGCACAGAACTTGAACATCGCTTATGGATCTGCTCAAGATATTTTGGTTAGTGATTTGGGCCTCAGACGTGTCGCTGCAAAACTGGTTCTGAAAGTCCTCAATTTCATGCAGAAAAAGGACCGCGTTGAAATCGCGAAAGACATGATTTCCAAGGCCGAATCCGACTCAACATTTATCAAACGGATCATCACTGGAGACGAGATGTCGATTTATGAGTATGATACGCAATCCGGACATCAAGCGAGTGAATGGCGTGCACCGAATAAGCCGAGACCGAAAAAACCACGTCGTTTTCAGTCAAAAAAGAAGGCGATCGTCACGTTTTTCATGGATTATAACGGTGTTGTGCATCATGAATTCCTGCCAGAAAAACAGACAGTCAATGAAGAGTATTATTTGAGCATTATGAGACGTTTGTGTGAAGCAATTAGCTAAAAAAGACCGGATTTGTGGGAAAACAACTCGTCGATTTTGCACGCACAGCCGCACAATGCGATCCTTGTCCCTGAGTGTTTGACTAAAAACAACACGAATACCATCGAGCAGCCTTTGAATTCACCTGATCTGTCTCCCTGCGACTTTTTCCTGTTCAACCGACTTAAAAAACCGCTTCGAAGAACGCGCTACGGCTACCGAGAGGATGTCATGAAAAAATCGAAGACGGCTCTGATGGACATGCCGAAAATTGAGTACCAGCGGTGTTTCGAAGATTGGATCAAGAGCTAGCACAAGTAGGTTGCAGTCGATGGGGAGTACTTGGAAGGGAATCATATCGATTTTGTTGAATAAATTTGTATGTTCGATTTTATGAATAAAGTCCTAAAACTTTTTGATTAAGGTGGTATTCTTTACCTGCCTCCCCACGCATACATTTTTACCAATGAAAATAAAAATTTTCTAGTCTTCTCTTTCCATCACTTGTTCCGACTTAGTCTCCCATCCTATTTTTTAGTTTGAGAAATTTCAGTTTAATACCAACAATCGACGAGAAAGAATCTGTCCTCGTTTTCTAACGTGCATTTCCCAAACATAGAATTTGTTCTTGATTTCTATTATAACTTCAACAATCATCTTAATTAGTAATCTTAATTAATTAACGGAGTTTGTCTTTATTTATTATCAAGTTGGTGATTTTCCTCAATTATTCATGCATCACTAGTAATACGAAAAACATGTTCGGCGTATTACAGTTGCAATCGCGGATGAGATCATCTTTCGATAGGAAGAATTTATAACTCTTCTATATATATATATATATATATATATATGTTATCCGCATGACGCAACAATTACAATATTTAAAAATATTTTCGTAAAAGGAAAGAATGAAAGTTTTATTTTCATTTTATTTTCTACACAGTCGGGGAATGACGTTACATGCTATAACATCTTATATATTAGACTATATTATATGAGATACTGCTTCTGACTATATCACTATTTTTAAGTATTGCTACAAATCCATACCTTTTGTTTATATATATATGGTAATAACATGTATCGAAACCCCAATTGCAGAGCCAATCGTACTTACATTAATGTAAGAAAGTAGAGATGCATATTTTCACGTGGAGAACAAAATCCCACAGAGATTCAAGCCACGTTTAGTGCCGATAAGTCTATATTCATACACACAACAGTTCTTTTAGCATTGTGATCAATCATATTCTTTCTCTTATTTGTATAGCGCCCTCCAAAATCGTAATAAACACAATTTTCTTGTAGTTCAATTATTGATTTTAATTTTGGTCCGCCATATAGGATCCATTATTTTGAATTTATAAAATCTGATTTCAAATTCGAATTCAGCAGCCTCAAAAACCTTAAAATTTTTATATTAAATATCTAATATTAATAGAAAATTTTTAATATTTTTCATTTTTAATTCTAGAAATTTCAGTTCAGATTCGTAACCAGCGACCTCAAAAGTCTCAAAGTACCGAGTTTTATCCAAATCACTACCGCCCTTTACATTTTGGCCCGCCATATTGCATCCGCCATTTCGAAGAGTTGTATAATTAATATATATATGCTACATGTTCAATATATATTGCTTGACTGTAAAATATATTTTGGATATGAATCGGATATAATTGTAATATACAAAATCAGTATTAATTTTTTACGGAAAATATATGCCGCAATATGTGTATTATATTACACTTATAGGACGAACTATGTGGGTGACACGTACGTGCAGAAGGGGATTTTGTCAAAGCAGACGAATTTAGGAATTGTTGGAGATTGTCGGAGTTTATTACGAAGCAGGAGGGACAAAGAAGTTGAAACAAGTGGGAGAGAACAATTGAAGATAATAATCCAGTCAAGATGAGGTCCAGTAATTCAAGAAAGGAGGGAAATTGGAAGGCAAAGGGAAAGTGAGGTTACCTGAAAGTTGGAGAAAAAGAGGGGGATGGGTGAAAGTGACGAAGAATCACGAGGCCCACGGGTCGGAATACAAAACTGGTGCCGGCAGCAACGAATAGAGGGCAGTAGCATCGCATTCCACGAGACAAAAAAGGAACGCGAGAGTGTGGACGGAATAATGAACGTGGTAGGCCACTAGTAGGTAGCGTAGAATGAAGTACTTAGTATACCAGAGGCGTAAAAAGAAGACCGTTGGTTTGAAAATCAAAGGAAGCGTGGAAAAATAGTAGCGGCGAAGAGTAAGGAAAGCGCAGGCAAGCGTCTCGTTAACATGGAGAAATATGAAAGACAAGCAAGAAGAGCTAACGTAGTGATCCGACAAGCGGAATTTAGAGGGGGGAACTTAAAAGCCTAAGTAGAGAAATTCTTCGAAAGCAGCAAGAGCACAGCAGTCCGAGTCAAGAAAGCGGCAATACCGGGAAAAGGAGCGTAGGGAAAGAACAACAGAGGAGCTGTACTAGTGCACATGGAGTCACTGGTAGACGAGAAAGAGATTATGAAGAACAGAAGAGCCATAAAAGGCATGAGTATCTATATAGACGATGATTTCACAAGAACGGAGAGGGGGATCCAGGAGAGAATTTGGAAGAGTTCTAGAGCAGAAGAAGAAAAAGACCACAGGGCCAAGCGAGGATATATACCAGGTCTATAAATATGAAACCGGAATTTTTGTATAGAAAATACACGTTTATTGTATGAAAATGATAAAACATATTTTATTCGAAGTATTGCCCATCGCTAGCTATACATTTTTCCCACCTGTCTGACAATTTGTTGATGCCATGCCAAAAAAACTGTTGCTCTTTTGAGGCAAACCAGTCATCGAGCCATTTTCGTACATTTTCGTAAGAAGTACAGCGCTGCTCAGCAAGTGCGTGTCCCATCGATGCAAATAAGTAGTAATCGGACGGAGCCAAGTCTAATGAGTAAGCCGCATGAGAAAGTATTTCCCAACTAAACGCCTCAATCGTTTCCTTGACCAGTTTTGCTGTGTGTGATGGTGCATCATCATGAAGCAAAATCACTTTGTGTTGCCTTTTTTGATATTCTGGTCGTTTTCACGCAAAGCTTGATTCAAATCGATCATTTGTTGTCGGTAGCGTTCAGTATTAACGGTTTCGCCAGGTTTTAGGAGCTCATAATAGATCACACCCTTCTGATCCCACTAAACACAGAGCATTGTCTTCCGTGCATAGCGATTTGGCCTTGCAGTCGATGTGGATGGTTCGCCTGGAGTTACCCATGATCTTTTACGCTTAGGATTCTCAAAATATATCCACTTTTCATCGCCAGTCACAATTCGATGGAGAAATGACTTTCTTTTGTACCTGGCGAGCAGCATTTCGCAAGTGGTTTTTCGGTTTTCCTGCTGTCTTTCATTCAGTTCATGTGGAACCCATTTTCCCATCTTCTGGATCTTTCCCATGGCTTTCAAACGTATGGAGACGGCTTCTTGTGTCACATTTAATTGATCCGCGAGTTGTTGTTGTTGCGTTTGACCGTCATCCTCATCCAACAATGCTTGCAATTCGACGTCTTCAAACTTTTTCGGTGGTCTTCCACGTTCTTCGTTTCTCACGTCAAAATCGCCACTTTTGAATTTTTTAAACCACTCAAAGCACTGTGATTCACCAAAAGCATGCTCACCGTAACCTTCGACAAGCATTCGATGCGATTCTGCAGCAGTTTTCTTCAATTGGTAACAGAAAATCAATGCTGTCGCAAATCGTAGTTTCCAGGCACAAAATTCGACATGTTCAACGCTATTACAAACTATGCTGTTCTATGAAACTTGTATTGTTGTGAGTTGAAAATCTTTGTCAGAGATGTCAACAAGGAAATGGCGCCAATGACGCGGTTTGACGGTAACTACATTGACAGCTAGGGCCATCTATGGGCAAAATCCGGTTTCATATTTATAGACCTGGTAAAGCTAATTATCGACGAGACATGACACCAGGGAAAGATCACCAAGCCAGGAACACTATTGGGGTAATGATTAAATAAAGGATAGGGAAAAGGAATAGTGGGCGATAATGCGATGTGGGAACGTGGGGAAAACAGGAAATAAAAGATACAGAGAAGAGAATTGCAGGCTGTGTCATAGCAAGGAGGGAAGCTTGGTGCACGTATGGAAATGTCGCTAATCTTAAAGTATTGTAGACGCAGATTTAAAAGTAAAAGTGGAAGAATCATTAGGTGAGGGGGAAAGATGGAAAGAAATGTTACGAGGGGAATACCAATAATGTGCAAGTACTATAGATAGTTTGTGAGGAAGGTGAGAAAGGTACACACACGATGAATGAGGAATAAGAAAGAATGAAGGATGTTAAAAAGATATAGCATGAGATTATTAACATGTTATCGTAGTAAATAAGAACAAGATGTATATGATATTGTATTCTTAAGCCCGATGGGGCAAGAAATGGGTTAATAACTATTACACTTATGAAATACTTTCAAATGCTATATATTCTTTTTATATGTTTCATACCCAAAATACATCACAAAATTATAAAGAATGCATGAACGATAAACGACAATTCTTCTAAGATAGAAAACTTTCTTAAAAAAGTATTGTCTTTATGACAAATTTGTTTTTATAATTTTTACGTCATGTATCTTGTTTTGTGTATCGTAAATAATAAGTCATTTTTATCGCCCCAAGCATAAGAATGTTTTATCCTGGCGGGCATCCCATAGGAGGTAGTCTAAAATACTATCGCGTTACGTTAGCATGTAACAAGAAAATACTTTTTGAGTAAACTTTTCTGGCTTAATAAACTTATTATAGCCGTGGCTAATTATCAAAGTATTTCTGAACTTAAATAAGAAGATGAGCTTCTCAATCGTCTTACCTTTAGTTTTACTTGATGGATCCTGTCTATGCTTGCCACTTGTAAGTGCGGTGCGTGCGCAAATTACAGAGCACATATGTGTCTTACGTAGTCGATTGCCACCTAACGGTGATCCTTGTACTCGAGAAAGTTACACATCTAGCATATACGTTAAAAATAAGTATTTTGGTTTCTATCAGTCAATTAAAGATTTTAAATAACTGAGAATGAAAATGTAAACATGCACGTAAAGGATGACAAATAGGAATGCTGAACGCTTGCAGTATCGATGCAACGAAGGAAAACAAGTATTCGAGTTCTAAGTCCCTTAGAAAATGAATTTATAGCATGGAATACTGGCGTGGTCCTATGTACATTGTTTTTGATGTAACAAATGAGAGTTATGGGGCGCTAAATGTCGTTCACCGAGGATCAGTGACTCGAACGATTCGTTCGACTATCTCCAAGGGAATGTGAGAAGACTTCGGCACTTCACGTGCGCCTGCGAGTACCGTGTACAGACCATAGTTCATGAAAACTCTACAAGTAAAGCACAGAAGCAGCAGTGGATCAGATACGCAATGGCGAGGAAAGCCCCCTGCGAAGTATTGTCGGCTACGTGGGCTACCTGGGCTACCTTGCATAGTCTCTTACTTGCAGTCGTATGCCACTCGGTCCCTTCGCTGACTTAATATATACTCTATTATAGTGCGAAGGCCGCCCGCAGGGGACTTCCCGGTTCACCTGCTATTCATCATCGTGGACCACCTCTGGTGACCCACAACGCCAATGAAATTAATGCCATACTTTCCTTCTTTCTCGGTTCTCCTTTCTTCGTGTATGCTTCTCGCAGTTTTGACTGCTGTTTGGCGATACATCTACGCGTTTTCGTAGCTTCTTTTGAATTATGTCCTCACCTACCACATCGGACTTCTCGGCACGTGCAAGGACCATTTAAATTGACCGTCTGTAGTCACAATAACCAAAAAAATGTCTACATGTAAAAAAAAAATTAAAAATTAAAAAATTAATTTTAATTGAGTGAAGTACAGGGAACTTTTATCTCTTTAACCAATGGAAATAACAAGATAAAACTAATTGGAACAAAATTGTTATGTGTATTCCTTTGTTTCAACTCCACATTGAGAAGGGCATAATTTTTAATAAAATCTTTGACATATTGCCTGTGAAATAAATTACAACGAGATTGTACTATATTTTTCATTGGATTTAACTTGAAATAATTGTTAGTTTGAAAACCACCTTTTTTTGTTGAAATACTTAAGTACGAAATCAATAGAACAAAATCTCTGCTGTCTGTTGTTTGATCAATCAAGCTAGAACTGCTGGTCAGCTCAGATTAAATCCGCATGTACAAACCTTTTCAACAGTTTCGTAATATTATATCCGTAAATAATTTATCGTGACCTGTTAGTCACACGAAAATCATTGTTGGTAAATAATACAAATTTAACCAAAAACAAAATTTTTATTTTGTTCAACATCAGAAAATTTTTATGAGGTAATTTGTAACCATCCGTATGACGTTTTAACTGACTAACGTGAAAAAAAGAATCCCATGTGATTAATTGATGTAGGGAAATTCTAAAACAACGAAATCTTTTGAAATCAAAATTCATTCACAAACATAGCTATAAATCGAATATTTAAATATTGTAATTTTATTGCCACTGCAGCTAATGATTTTAGCTACTGCATTATTAAATATAAACGAATTTTCTCCAAATACAGGGTGCGCCATCTCAATCTGGTCGATGGAAGTATTGAATAACTTACGAGAATTTTCAACAGATTTCACAAAGTCGTATTTTTTTATTAAATTTGATTCATTACAATTTATTTTGATTAGTTTCCAAAAACCACATCGATCAAATGTCCGCCTTTATTACTGAGACAAAAATGAGCTTTTTTTTCGGCATTTTCCATTGTATTTGCCAGCGTCTCGGGCGATATCGCTGCGATTTCGGCTCGAATGTTGTTCTTTAGCTCCTCTATGGTCTTCGGCTTGTTGGCATAGACTTTACTTTTCAACAATCCCCACAAGAAGAAGTCCGGTGCAGTCAAATCCGGCGATCTTGATGGCCAGTCAATATCACCTTTCTTTGATATCACACGTCCTGGGAACTTCCGACGCAAATAGTCCATTGTTGAGCGCGCAGTGTGACATGTCGCACCATCTTGTTGGAACCAAAATTCCTTAAGACCTTTTTCACGCATTTGTGGTAAAATAAAGTGTGCCAACATCCACCGATATCGATCCCCATTAACAGTTTCACCAGCTCTGAAGAAAAATGGTCCAATGGTGGTTTTTGAGCAAACACCGGCCCAAACTGTCACTTTCTCATCGTGCAATGGAGTTTCGTGAATAATATGAGGATTATCGGTGCCCCACATGCGACAGTTTTGTTTGTTGACAGCGCCAGAGAAGGTGAAATGAGCCTCGTCGGTCATCAGAATTCGCTCCCAAAAATCCGGCTCAGCTTCCTTCATTCGACTAACGTTATTAGCGTAAGCCAAGCGTCGCGGCTTGTCAGTTTCCAATAATCTTTGAGTCAACTGCACTTTGTACGGAAACATGTGAAGATCTTGCTTTAAAATCCTTCTCAAAGTGGTTCCACTGATGTTTAATTGCTGAGACCGGCAGCGGTATGAGACATTTGGATTTTCTGCAACACTCTGTCGGACAGCTTCGATATTTTCATTTGAACGACCTGGACGCGGTCGAGCTTGATGTTGGAGATTCGCTACAGACCCGTGCTCCATGAAATTTGAAGCTAAATGACGGATAGTGTCGCCTTTGGGCGCAGAACGTCCGCGATATTTTTTACGATACGCACGCTGAGTTGACACAACTGAACGATTATTTTCAATGTAAAGCGAAACTATTTCGGCGCGTTCTTTCGGCGTATAGCGATACATGGTAGAAATTGTACTGAAATAACCTATACGAAACGTGTTGTACGACGCTGGTCGGTTAAAATCTGTCAGAGTTATTCAATACTTCCATCGACCAGATTGAGATGGCGCACCCTGTATGTGAAACAGTTTATTAATATTTGCAATATTGCGGTCAAATTGAATTAATTTTTTTATTTAATTGTTATAATTGTCTGACACAAATACCTTTTCAAAAACAAAACACTCCTCAATTTTTCTCAGAATTCTCATAGCCATTTCCGACGCCCACGAAGTCAACGTGCGGTGCGCATTTCGTGCGGTTGCATCGTCGCATTGTAATAATCTCAATTACGAATTTAACGCGTTCCTTCGTAGTGTTGCATCAAGCGAGTTAGTTCAGCGTTGTTTACGCGTGTGCGCGAATGAGCCTCGTCGAATCGGCAAAAGATTCGAATTTGTCTGAGAAGAGCACAAGGCAATAGAGGTCGAGGAACAAGTCTTTGGCCAGAGGGAATTCCCTCTCGAGTGGGAACAAAAGATCGGTCCGAATACACATTTTGTTCCGCGTTCCTTAAGCTCTTATAGTACACTGAATTGTGGATTGTGTCTGCGGCTTGCCGGGACCACCTTCTCTACCTCAGCGAGCATATCACGCGATTTATTCCACGATCGAGTCCCTCTTCTTCTGCGCCCTTCATCGTCCTCAGATCAACGTAATATATCTATACACTTCTCACTTATGTCTGACGATGATTGATCGACTCACCTTTGTCTCTCGGTAATTAGATTCCCGGTTGACGAGCGATGCACACCTGTGCTGTGTGTGAGGCTTCGACCAGGTCGAATTTCATTGCGGCAAGTCTCTCTGAATCGGCGACTTGTTCAGACTAAATAAGTCCACGAGGCAAAAATGAGCATCCAAAAGACAATTATTTATATTTAATCCACTACCGAATCGGATGAAGGATAATTTGGTACTCGACACACTATAAAGGTTTAATTATCATTACTTTTTTGGTACACATTTGTCGCACTGTTGAGTTCAATAGATTTTTTTCTAAGAGAATTGATTCTATCTATTCACCGACACAAAATAGAGTACCTTCTGTGAGGATAACAATAACAAATTCATAGCGATCTTTAGCAGGAACCACCGATGGCTTTCTATGGCTCTATGAGAGAAGAGAGTGGCTAGGATCTCGGAAGAGATGCCAGCGAAGCGTATACTATAGGCGGTCCATGTGACAGGAGTATTAGAATGACAATGGGGTGACTTTTTATTTTATGGGCTCTAATGATGTAGGAGTCCAGTGAATCGATTATGAGAAGCGGCAGTGCCGCAATAGTCTGAGATATGCAGTGTTGACAAACACAGTTTGTTAACAAGATGAAAATTTATACCCCTAATGGTGTAGGAAAGGAGTTTTGGTAAATCTTTTTAAGTGGAGATCAATGACTCTCAATGGAATAAGTGGAGCTCAATGACAATGATGACAATAGAATATAGAAAATTTTACGCTCATATATAGAAAAGTATGTAAAAGAGGATTCGATTCACTAAGTTGATTAAAGTTTTTTCATATTTTATATATTGCCAGTCATTTTTACATAATATTTTATAATTTGCGAAGTGATAATAATACTAAAGTAGTAATACTAAAAAGGATTTTGTGAAAAGTTTACGTTCAGTTAAAAATAAAATAGAGGATTGGTTTATATTATTGCGTTTTAGTATTCAGTAATTTTCTATTTTCTGTTTATAAATGCAGTGCTCGAAAACCGTTATCTGAAAAAAACCTTCGACGTGTAAGAGCCTCAGTGAAGGAAAAATGTGCAAAATAATATACTGGAAATGTTGAAAACAGTAAATTTGTACGACAATCTGTAAATCTGTAAGACGATGAAATATGTTTACCCTATATGAGTTGGACAATTCCTTAGCCACAAACTCCATGTTATCCCACTTTCAGCCTATAAGCCCGTTCCGGTACACTCTCAGCCGCTAAGACTGAGGTAATACTGAAATGAAATAGTTTGCTAAAAATTCTAGCACTTCAGCTAACATTAAACAAAAGTTAATAAATACAATATTCACAGAAAGTCCATTATCGTGCCAGTAGTAGCCAAGGATTTTACAAAAGTACCCAAACCGGTACCTTTAGCGGACTAACGTTTGCTATCTTCTTGTAGGTTAGTGTCAAGTCGATACTTTCGACTTTAGTCGAACGGTTTGTTTTCTCACGAAACTTACGAATGAGGGTAGGCATAGTATGCACATAGAGTAACTGTTGTGGGAGCTGTCAAAGCAGAAGGCATAGTGTACTCGCGTGCATTGCCGTGACGCTGTATCGCGAAGACCTACGGTGCGCGCGTACGCAGGCAACCGTGGAACATTTGACTGTGGCCTGTCAGAGTGTCAGCCAAGCCCATCCTCTTTCACAACGCAATAGAAAATATTCTAATTGTTCTACTTCCCCCGTTCATTACTCTTGTGTATGTGTGTAAGATTCAGCGCAGTTTCCTTCGTTATAAAGGGTGGTTAAATTGTAAGGGCCGATGTAGAATGTGAACCACACCTAAACGTCAAGTTTTTTTCTGCATTTCATTCGACATTTCTCAATTTCAGACTAACTCAATTTGAACCATGGAAAGATACACAATCGAGCAACGCGTTAAAGTTATTCAGGCTTATTATGAAAATGGGCGTTCAAATAAAAATGCATATCGTGCACTTCGTGATTTTTTCGGTCAATTTAATCGTCCAAATGTGCGTACAATCGGAAAAATCGTGCAAAAATTTGAGGAAACTGGGTCTGTAGGAGATATTAAAACACCAGTGCATGCTCGTACAGCTCGTACTGCAGAAAATATTGCTGCTGTTCGCGATAGTGTGGCTGAAGAGCCGTCCACCTCAACTCGTCGTCGTGCCCAACAATTGCACCTCTCACGCTCGTCGTTGATGAACATTATGCATAAAGACTTGCATTTACACGCTTATAAGGTACAATTGACTCAAGAACTAAAGCCTCTTGACCATTCCAAACGTCGTCAATGGTCAGAATGGTGGCAAGAAATGGCAACAGTGGATGATCAATTTTCGAAGAAAATCATCTTCAGTGATGAGGCACATTTTCACCTCAGTGGATTCGTCAATAAGCAGAATTGCCGCATTTGGGCGAATCATAATCCAAGAGTGATTGTCGAAAAACCAAGAGTGACTGTTTGGTGCGGTTTATGGGCTGGCGGCATCATCGGGCCGTATTTTTTTCCAAAATGAGGCCGGTCAGGCAGTTACTGTGAATGGTGTTCGCTATCGTGAGATGATAACGAACTTTTTATGGCCCGAATTGGAAGATATGGATGTGGGCGATATGTGGTTTCAACAGGACGGTGCCACTTGCCACACAGCTAACGAAACAATGGCTCTTTTGCGCGACAAATTCAATGGCCGTGTTATCTCACGTGGTGGCGATGTCAATTGGCCGCCAAGATCATGTGATTTGACACCGTTGGACTTCTTTCTTTGGGGTTATTCAAACGAGTAGGTGTACGTCGATAAGCCAGTAACAATTCAAGAGCTAAAGGATGAGATAATTCGGCACATTAACGGCATAGAACCTCAATTATGCCTAAGCGTCATCGAAAATTTGGACCATCGGATGGAGGTGTGCCGCCGAGGTCGCGGCGGCCATTTGGCCGATATTTTGTTCCATACGTAATTGAACCATACCATATTATCATAATAAAAAGAATTGACAATAATTTCCTAAATAATTTGTGTTTTATTCAAAATCAACATCGGCCCTTAAAATTTAACCACCCTTTACATGTCCGGGCATTATACAATTCCAATCAGAAGGAATCGGTCACGTAGAACTTGTGATATAAATCTTACAAATCGTGTCTTCCTTGAAACATTTTATTTCTCTTGCTGTAGACTAAAAACAAAAAATAATTCAATATTTGTTAAACTTGCTAATACTTCAGGCACTTAATTCATGTCACTACAATGACCGAACTTTATTTATATGTCTGTTAGCAAGTATTTTTCTTAAGCTTAATTCGTAATAGTTTCCTAAATAACAAAATAATAAACCTTCTTTTCTACAGGTTAGCTTATGAAATGAAGCGGTAACGTCTTATCGTCAAATCAATTTAATGCTATTAGATGAAAGCATGTTTTGCAACTTCGAACTATTGGTGTACAAGTTTGCTTCCGCCGTTTTCCTATAGATGGCTTTAGCGGTAAGTAGTGGTCGAAATAAATAGATCATAGACGTCATGCAATAAACTTAGGCATCTGTCAACATAACCCCATAGAAAAATTAGTCGATTTGTGTCTGCATCATAAAGATATTTTCTATTCAAAATGTCAGTTTACGAGCCAAATTCTCGTAATTTGCGGGAGATTTTAATTTTCCTGCTTTAATATGAAGAAATCTGCTGCTGGGGCTAATCGAAAGCTCTCAAATATTTCTGGTGAGGCCGCTATTAGTGAAAGAACGTGTCGTGAGTGGTCAGTGGTTTCAATAACGGTGATTTTGACGTCGAAGACCGGTATAGCGGTGGAAGAGAGAAGGTTTTCGAAGATACAGAATTGGAGGCATTACTTGATCACGACTCGTGTCATAGTCAAGAAGAATTGGCACGATCATTGGGAGTGACACAACAAGCAATTTCAAAACGCCTCAAAGCCATGGGAACGATTCAGAAACAAGGAAATTGGGTGTCCTACGAGTTGAAACGAAGAGCTGTTGAACGTCGTTTTTTTGCTTAAAAGGCAAAGACTGGGGACGAAAAATGGGTTCATTACGATTACCTCAAGCGCAGAAAATCATGGGGATTTCCCGGCCATGTTTCCACGTCGACGTCGGATGCTCTGTATTTGGTGGGACCAACTTGGCGTAGTGTATTGTGGGCTGTTAAAACCGACTGAAACAATCACAGGCGATCGTTATCGAACGCAATTAATGCGTTTGAGCCGAGCATTGAAAGACAAACGGCCGCAATACAACGAGAGATACGATAAAATGATTTTGCAGCATGACAATTCTCGACCCCATGTTACGAAAGTGGTCAAGACATGCTTGAAAACGCTGAAATGGGAAGTCCTACCCCACCCGTCATGTTCTCCAGACGTTGCACCCTCTGACTATCACTTGTTTCGATCAATGGCACACGACGTGGCTAACCAGCACTTCCAGTCTTCTGAAGAATAAAAAAATTGGATCGATTCGTGGATCGCTTAAAAAGATGACCAGTTTTTCAACGCGGGTTCGTACGCTGCCCGAAAAATGGGAGAAAGTAGTGGCCAGCGATGGACAATATTTTGAATCATAAATGTATAACCAATTTTTTACAATAAAGCCTGGAATTTCGAAAAAAAATGGCAGAAGCAAAGTTGTACACCTAATAGAAGCAATTTTTTTTTATTTCAATGATAAATTTTCTCTAAACAACAAATTTCATGCGTTAAATTAAATAACTTTTTTTGTTAAACTGTCTCAAATACAATTAAATGTTGCATTCATGTTAAACTTGAATATTGCAATGAAAACCCATAAACAAATAAAAGTATTGTTATCAACAAGTATTCGACGAATTCTATCAAAACTTTATTAAGCGAATTAGTATTTACTTCATTTGCATAAGTCGTTGCCAGGTAAATTCTACAAAGATTTTCTCTTTGCTTTAAGCGTACGTAATTTCGACGTTCAAGTATCGAAAGGAATTGCATTCAGATACGGATCAGAATTAAACTATACCAAGCCGAATTGTTTTATCAATAGGAATATACAGTTTTCGAATATAAATTATTTCAGAGCAATGTTCAGATCGAGTAACTATACCATATATACAGGGTGATTAAAAAAAAGTGACCAACCCGCAGTATGCCGATAGCTGAGGTCATTTTAAGCACAATTACTTAGCGGTTTTCCGAAAATCTCAAAAGTTTATTAATGAGATGCAATTAAAGTCAAATAATAAATGACCAATGAGGAGCACATACGCTTCCCGCGCCGGAAGTCGGCAAATGTTCGATGGAAACCGAGACCTCGGTCTGCGGCAACGTCGGACGGGATAGTATAGTAGAATGACGCATGTCATTTGTTCATTCGCATGGGTTTTTTTAAGCGCGATCGAAGAAAATAATTAAAAGGTGATGTGCTCGTGATGTGTTCCAAAGTGAAAAAATGAGAATAAAATGTTAATAATACTTTAACCAGATGTAATTATTTATTATGTCTTAACCTTTAAACGTTCCAAATAGTGTTTGTAATTGTGTTTTGTTCTCTTTAAATAAATAATTGTACATTGAAATGTGTGGCACTCTATAACTGTTATCTCTATGATAATAATTAAAATGCAATGAATCTCCTAGGCCATGGTTCATTTTATATAGTATTTAATTATGATAAAAATTATGATGTGTTCATGACACAAATTATAGCGTATAAAAAGTCACAACTAGCGAATGCCTTTCGCCACTAGAAATGAGATATGTAGTAGGTATGCGTGACAAATGTCATATTTCGCACCTGACAATACAACTTGAAGCTTCAAATTATTAACGACAGCTTCATTAATATGAGGAGATGTTTTTACCTTTATAAGAAAAGTTAAGTAACACTTGATACATCGATGCATGGCAGAAGAGACTGCGATGCTACCAAAGGTGCCAAATCTGTCTGAAGCAGCTGCATTAGGACCAGAAGACGCTTCCATCAACATCTATAAGACTTTTCTATTATACTTTTCTTATAGCTACGCACGACAAAATCAATCGCCCTGCCCTGCCGATGCTGCTTGAGTCTCCAAATTGTTGGTGGTTAGTAAGTATAAGGTGATAGCGAGATGATAGTGAGGTGCGAGGAAAGTGAATTCAAGGTGAGCGGACGGCGAGAGTGAGGTGAGATCAAGGTGAGAGGAGCTTGTGATCAAGGAGAGAGCAAGTTAAGACGAAGGGCAATTTTCGGTGTCCCTGTAAATGTAGTAAAAAAAAAATCGGTCCAGTTACAAGATGTTATGCCGGTAACACGTAAATACTCGTAGCATATTACGGTTGACGGTATAATATTTTTAAAGGTTATTATTTGGAATCGTTCGCTTATAAGGAGTTGAATCTCGCGTGACTGAGATAAAAACCGATAATAGATGTTGATGGAAGCGTCTTCTGGTCCTAATGCAGCTGCTTCAGACAGATTTGGCACCTTTGGTAGCATCGCAGTCTCTTCTGCCATGCATCGATGTATCAAGTGTTACTTAACTTTTCTTATAAAGGTAAAAACATCTCCTCATATTAATGAAGCTGTTGTTAATAATTTGAAGCTTCAAGTTGTATTGTCAAGTGCGAAATATGACATTTGTCACGCATACCTACTACATATCTCATTTCTAGTGGCGAAAGGCATTCGCTAGTTGTGACTTTTTATACGCTATAATTTGTGTCATGAACACATCATAATTTTTATCATAATTAGATACTATATTAAATGAACCATGGCCTAGGAGATTCATTGCATTTTAATTATTATCATAGAGATAACAGTTATAGAGTGCCACGCATTTCAATGTACAATTATTTATTTAAAGAGAACAAAACACAATTACAAACACTATTTGGAACGTTTCAAGGTTAAGACATAATAAATAATTACATCTGGTTAAAGTATTATTAACATTTTATTCCCATTTTTTCACTTTGGAACACATCACGAGCACATCACCTTTCAATTATTTTCTTCGATCGCGCATAAAAAAACCCATGCGAATGAACAAATGACATGCGTCATTCTACTATACTATCCCGTCCGACGTTGCCGCAGACCGAGGTCTCGGTTTCCATCGAACATTTGCCGACTTCCGGCGCGGGAAGCGTATGTGCTCCTGATTGGTCATTTATTATTTGACTTTAATTGCATCTCATTAATAAACTTTTGAGATTTTCGGAAAACCGCTAAGTAATTGTGCTTAAAATGACCTCAGCTATCGGCATACTGCGGGTCGGTCACTTTTTTTGAATCACCCTGTATATAATAGAATAATTATATATATACGCAATATTTTTAAAACGAACTTTGAAGATAAATTATCTCAAATAATTTTTAATTATTCAAGAAAATAATATTTATTCTTTTTTGCTCTCGAATAATTAGTGAATAATTACATAATAAATAATAAAAAAATAATTAATTATTAATAATTATTCATAGTCACTCAATCTGAAACGCATTTTTAATGAAATTGAATTCGAATAGTCCTCACCCTGCTTATTAGATAGAAATTACATACAATTCAAACGACACGGATGCGGTCACGTGCAAGAATGTGTACAGCCTCACGAGCAATCCCAGAAACAATTTTTCTCCTCCAATCGAGTAGAGACGCAAAAATAATAAAAATTGTCTCCTGTAATTTACAAGCGAGTGAGAATAAGGAAAATAATGGATAATTGCCTCTTACAAGAGTACAGGTATTCGCGCGTGATTTTCCGGTCGATAGAGACGTCAAGCTTGTACGCAGGGCAATAGTAATGGATTGCGTTGCTGAGCCCTCGCGATCTATAGAAATCCTATGAGAGGGGATTTGGCGAAAAAATAAAATAAATTCAATTTGAAAAGAAAATAACAAAGGGAATGAAAAAAATACGGTACTAAGAGTAGAGATTCGCGGGTAAGCAGGCCGCTCAGAACCTTCGATTGTCTGGTCTCTAGTTCCTTCGCCGAGCCACCTGTATCCTGCATCAACGCCTGTATAACTGTAATAAGAATTTCGCCGCTACACAATCGAGGCGATTCTTCGAACAAGCGACGACAGCGCGCCGCACCAGCGGCAGCCATCCCGAGTGCCACAATTGATTGTGTGCAATAATATCGAGCTCATTTTCACCACCGTTTAAATGCGAATAAGCCGTTGTCGGATATAGAAATCGCCTCCGAGGTTTTCGTTCCGGGACGGAAGCCAACCAGCCAGATTATACCATACCCTATTCATTACGCTGTATCTTTTATCGTTTTCCACTCAAACAGTGTCTGTTTAATCGTATTTTATATATATTGCACTATAGTGCGGGAGACCATTTATCAAAGTTTGACAGGAGTCTATTAATATTTACAAAGAGGCAGTTTTACAATGGAAAATGTTGCAGAGTTGTTCATAAATATTTTCTGTCTGATCATGTCAATGGAATGTTTAATACCAATTTTAATAACGCGTCTGCACTTTAAGACCAAAGTGTCATTTCTGTCAGTATTATTTTTTAATTAATTTTCTAAATTCACTTTTGAAATTCATTTTTCATCTAGACTATTCAGTGAATTCAAGGACTTTGAAGTTATAATTTTTAATAACTATGTACAGAGAGAAGGAAACGCTTATAAAAAAACGATTATGTAAAAAGATAATACAACACGTAAGTCACTGTCAATATATCTAAATAATTAATTTTCTGTTAATAAAGCGAAGAGATATACTGGCATCAATAATTAATGAATGGAGTAAGAAACAATAAAACAAATCCAATTTTTTCCTATGAAATTATAACTCAAATGGTAAAATCAATATTTTTTCATTTATTTTACTTATTACGGAATCAATAAAAATAATAAACTCCATTTATTATAATATTTCACGTAATTTATGAAGTCCTGGGAGATACATGTTATCATCTAGTTGTTGGATATGAAGTGAAGGTATCAGACGAGGTCTATGTACTGACATTAATAAATTGAGTGGAAAATAACGAGTCTCGATCTGAAAGAACCGCGTACCATTGTACGCCTTGGGCGTATCCGTCGTTCTCATTACTGTTAATTATATCGAATTCTCTCTTTCTCATCTCCGTTCAACCTGACTCTCGACCTGTTTATCCACGTTTGCCTTCCTACAGTCTACCTATGTGTTTCTTGAAGCACAACTTACGACTATCGACGCACACCCGACAATAATCGAATTTTCTGAAAAATGAATGGAGAAATCGGGTGTAAAGTCGAAAGCGTGACACCAACAGTCATGCCCGTATCCCGTTTCCATGCGTCGTCGAGTCCTAGTTGACGCTACGGATTTCCTCTCCCGGCGTTTCCATCTTTCATTGTCCTAGAGGGCTTTCGGCTCGATGCATAAAAGGGACACGCGAGAACTATACAGATTATACCTGCTGGTGATTGAGTAACCGTGGTTAGTTACGATGCACCGCATTACGAATTTTTACCTTGTTTTTCGAACTCCCTTTTAAATTAGATTCAGCCACAACTCAGCCTCTACATTACAAAATCTTTGGTTCTGTCAAAAATTCGAGAAAATATAGGTTTTTAAGATCGTGTCTAAAAAAAATGTGTAAGCTCACTGCTCATATGCACTTTATTAATGTAATATAATAATGGAAATAAAATGTAAATAATGGAAAGTGTACGCTAGCCACGCTGTAGCAATACTGACTGCTTTTGTTAAATTTAGGGATTCTAGGCACGGATCACTTGTCTCTGATTTACCGAGATGTATTGCTCTAGCGTATTCGGTTGTATACAAATTACTATGCGTACATCATAAAGAAAATATAACTATTTATTTTCAATATATATTTCATTGTAGTTACTGGTGAGTTAATTAAATTTAAGTTTTAACAGAAAATGGAGTTTTATAAATTCGAGGTGTACTAGATTTTTAAGGAGAAATAGTTAACATTAATTCGATATTGACACCCACAACAAATTCATTTCAAAATATTCAATCTTTTAAGAATTCTACGCAGAATATATTTTCAAAAAGTTTTAATAAATCTGTCGATATCAAATGAATATGACTGAGCAGTTTTTCTAAATTGAACCATTTATATTAAAATAAGTTATAGTAAATTACATATTGTAGTTATTAATAACTAATTAAACAAATGAAGTTTTTTACAAAAAACTCAAATTAAACGATTCAAGGCGTGTTGAATAGCGATCGATGATCGATAGAGTATGCCCAGTGATAGATCGTCGATACGATTGCGATTGATGGAGCACGGTGGCATGATATATCCATTGCTTGCGGTGAGTGACGCTCGAGACACCGGCCATTAGCAGGAACGTAGGTGGCCGAGCAGCGGCCGCGATGACAAGAAAATTAATATGAGTCGCCCAAGGACACCAATCACGATAAACAATTTCAACGCTGTTTGTCCGCGGTAATTTGACGGCCGGACTCGATGGCTTGCGTGAAGATGCGAGCAGCGCACTCGTCGGAATGTCGCTCAGAAGGCAGGAAGACCGGAAGACGTTTGCCGCTCTACCAGCGCCTCGTTAGTGTGTTTTGGGACGTTCCCGCATCCTGCTCAGCTCACGACCGTCTCGGAGCGGTTCGGACCCTCTGGCGACTCAACTGCTCGGCCCATGGTTATATTACGCAAGTTTAGTCGTTTCTCTCGCGATCTTCCAACAATAATCTCGGTAGCTTTGCTGAGCCTTCCCTTCATCTCGGACATTTGCCTGCGGTAGGTCTTTTAACTTAAAATACACAGCATGGTTTTCGTGTCATCCGTTCTCGTCTTCCATCTTTGGAAGACTCCTCTCGATTGTTTTTGAAGTGAAACTTCTTTGCTAAAGCGGCAACAATTTTCTAGCGTTACGAAAATTAAGAGTTCGTGAGGGGAATGACTAGGTACGTGGTGGGGGGACCGGCAGAGGAGGAGAGTGCCTCAGGGGCGACGCCACTCCGATGAATGCGCGAGCGGTCTAAAGGGGAAACGGCAGGGGAGGGATACGTATGTAGCGTAGCATGCCATGTACTGGTTGGTTGTAATGGCAGGAAGGGGATCCGGCAGGGAAGGGGTAGAAATGACGCAGCAGTGATGCTACCGAATTCTCGTAAAACTGCCTATGTTTGTATATTCCTTAGTTTTCGTAACGGTTAACCATTGACGCTACCATATTTTTACTATTTTATTTGAAGTATCTACAATTTATTTATTCGTGCAGAAAAGAGTTATTGATTTGTGCAATTAACTTCATAAGTATAATACATTTTTATGTGAATAGTGTTGTTTAAAATGTAAAAAAGACTTATAGACTTGTGAGGTTAGGTTTATAAGTGTAATTCATTTTTGTTGTGTAAATACTGTGATTTTAAATGCCAAAAGAACTTATAGACTTGTGAGATTGACTTTATAATTTATTTTTGAGTGGAGTGTTTTTTTGTTCTTTCGTTTTATTCAATTAAATAGAGATCGTGATTCAACAATATGATTAAAAATAATAAAAAGTCAGAAACAAATAAGGCGTATTATGAGAGACAACGTGGAAATAAACTGCCAAAAGAGGCGCTAAAAAGTGCCAGTGAACGGATGCGAGAGTACAGGGCGCAAAAAAAGGCACTATTGAATGCAGCCAATGCAAGTGCTTCAGCAGAGAATTCTGGCATACCGACTGTCGCGTCACTACAAGAATTATTAGAACCTATAGAAATACCACCAAAAATCAGTTACCTGATCCTACGAACACAATTTTGCCATACAGTGATTTCACAGCCCACAGAAATTTACGGAAAGAATTCCAGAAAAAATTTAAAGATAATAGTTTTGGCCATATGTGCAATATTTGGAACAGATTATAGTTCAAAAACGATTTGAAAATTAAATTAGAACGTCATCACGAGTTATTACAAACAGTTTTTCCGCAGATCGACATTACGAATTTTAAGGCATGCTAGTGTTGTTTTTATCATGCACGAAGAGCATCAACATCACAGCAGATTTACAGGCAGAATTCAGAAACTGAGTCTCAACGAATAACAAACAGTGAGACAACAAGTACTCGACTTCATGTCTAACAAAAAAGGAATTTCGGTATTTTCAAACAATTGTCACAGTTTACAATTACACGCACCAGTTTTACAAGATGAAGTTGCAAGAAATGCAACGTTATTGGTGCTGAGTGAAACTTGGTTGAAGCAAGGTGAAAATGTGGATATATCGAATTTCGATTGTGTTGTCACATTTAAAAGAGAAAAAGAGAGAGCCGCTGGTGTAGCTATTTACCAAAATACAGCTGGTAATACAATCACTCTCATGTGAGTACATGTGACATTGGAGATACCTATGCTGCAAGATGTCATCTTGCTAATGGACAATTTGTGTTAATTGTTGCTGTGTATATATAACCTAACAAGAAACGTGATGATATTATCGAATTATTTTATCACATGTTTGCTAATGCTAATGACTGTTAATAATGCTACCAATGTTAATGAGCAGTGACTTTAATGTCCAGTTCTCCACACCTGAGAGTCAACCTCTCATTGACTTTTTGGCTAGAGAATTCAATTGAAAAATCAACAATAATGTAAATACTCCAACTACTAGGTCGGGTACAACAATTGATACTGTATTCTCTAGGAATCTAAAAAAATATTAAATCCCGAACGTTTGTGTCATATTTTAGCTATCATAAGCCAAATGTCACTATAATAGACACTGATAATTCTACGGATACAGATTCATAAAAAATAAGGAACTAATTATCATAATTGATTCATGACTTTGTCAAATTCAATAACGAATTTCTTGTAAAATATATTTGAAAACATTAATTTTGAATTGGCTTTTCATTTCAGATCATACCCGCATCCTTACTATTTCCAATTATTATTTCTTCTTGAATAAAAAAAAACTAATATTTTATCTCTATTTACAACTAATTAGCAACAAGTTTCACTTTTGTCGTGCGTGGACTACACGCACCCGTTTTTTTCCTCGCGCCAAAAGTCTTTTCAATGCGCTCAGTTTTTCGAGGACTGCAGGCTAAAGTGTTGAGATGTCCGTAGGTATGGAACGTATAGCAAGCCATTTTTTATTTCGAGCTTGGAGAATCGCAGCAAAATCGAGAATCAAAAGCTGAGTCAAGTCATTGAGGTGAAATATTACACGCTTCCTCCACGAATAAAGCCCAATCCATATTTTCTCAAAAAGAGCCTTATCCGTACCATTTCCGTACCATATCCGTTTCATTTGGCAACCCTTTACGCAATTAGTAAAGATTCCAGTAATTATATTACAATTGCTATTATTTTCGATCACAGTCGAAAGTTTGAAAGTGTTTTTACAGTGAGGAATAGTACATTACGCAACTCTTTCAGAATGTTGGTCATTCCGGTCGAGTGCATAATTTAGCCCTCGCCTTCGGCTCAGGCCAAATTTGCACGAGACTGAATGACCAACATTTTGAAAGAGTTGCGTACAGTGCTTTTTGACATGAGTGCGAGAAATAGCTCAATTTTCGACAATTAATCAACGTTTTCCCACGTCACATCATTACACCATCGCGTCTGCTAGGGTAGCAGTTGACGTAAACAAAACAGTTGTGTTCATTCCTGTCACATGGAAATTCTTGACAGAAAAACAGAAGAATAATAGGGAAGGAATGAAATAATCATAATAAAAAAATGAAGAAATATAAAAACAGGGGAGGAATGTAAACAGCTGATTGCAAAACAAAAATTACTCGTTTTCTACCATGGAAACGGGTCAAAATTGAGCTATTTTCAAAGCACGTGTGTTAAAAACAATTTTTACAGTACCAAGAAGCCGTTCGTTGATTGAATTTCTATTATTTAAAAGTAAATGCACTTAAATTAATCATTTTTTTTATTACTTAAATTTTAATAAATATATTTTAGTTTAAAACAGTTTGGATTAAGAATAGGATTATGATATTATGAAAAATATATTTTCATTAATATCTTAATTTAAAAACTCCGCATTAAATACCAAAGATTTACCATTAAATACTAAATTTTTTTAAAAATTAAGACTTTTGTAACAAAAGCAACGATTAAAGTCTCAATCTCTTTAGTAACCCGTTTAACCCCCACACCTCCTGAGCTTATTCGCGTGTGCCCTCTGAGACCTGATAAACAACGTGAAGCCGAGGTACGACACAAAGGTCGACAAGCCAGAGCTATACCAAGCAGCAGTAACAGCAACACGACTGACACAAGGAATCGGAGAAGCGTAAGAAGGATAGTCGCTGAGTCGCGCGAAATTGAGGCGGCTCGATTGATTGCACTGCAAGAAGCGCAACCTTTGCCTTCCCACCGATCTGACGGCTGAGACCGACGGACAGATGGACGCGCGGCAATGCGTGCTACAGGTGCTGCCACCCCGGGTATCCTCACCGCTTGGCAGTAAGCCCGCAGGCACGAAAAGCGCGCAAGCGAGTCCCTACTGTACAGTTGCAGCGGCAGTCGAGACCAAGCGGCAGAGCAGTCGAGGAGTCGGCCAGAACGCAATGCATAGGACGCGGCCGGTAGAATGGCACGGATACTGCTTTTTCATGCATCGATATTCCGAGCACGTTGAGCCCATCGACGTGGATTTCGCCTTTCTGTCACACGCCCGAGCTCTTTGATCGATGCGCGCTCGCGCGCCCCAATATACTGCATCACTCTATACACCCCACTCCCCTGTACATAATCACATATATACAGATATAGCGGCAGGTAGACAATGCTAAATCGATATCCCTTGTACCAACCTCATCGCCACTGACGCTGATTCGCGTGCGGCTACATACTACATAGTCGGCAACGCACGCCTCCCAGTTCCGACCCATCTTCCGGATATGGATCGCGGAGCGTAATGAAGCGAAAAAAAACTAAGAAGAAAGAAAAATATGTACAGCATTCACGCTCCATACCACTTATAGGGCATTTGTTTCCTTGGAACCAATTCCATTATCGAGGGTAAACCGGGCTGTCCATGTGGGCTTTAGGAATTTGATGAATACATTTTTTTACTACGTAATGTTAGAATCTCTGTGGAATTAGGAATAATAAAGGTCGAATAGCATTAACCAGAAGCACAGAAGGAACATTTTTGCCATTGGTATTGCGATTTTGCCATTGCTATTTTTCCGTTACGTTTTCTTAATTACAAAAGGTTCAATTTCTCTTTGATTAAAAAAAATATTGGTAATTCGACATTTTCCTTTATTGCCTACATTCCCGAGATGTGGACTTCAATCAATGAACATAATTCTATAACTATAAAATCTAGCTCGAGTTCCTGTGAATCGCGAAATTCCCCTTTGAAGTAACTATTGACGGTTCAGAGTAATTTCGCCCCCCCCCCCTTCCTCATCAGTGTCTGTGTCAGTCTGCCAACACGGCTCGTGAGAGAGAGAGAGAGAGAGACAAATTGCGGAATGAAGGTCGCGAAAGAGGGCTTTCTTTGGGGATGAAACGCGATGAGCAATAGGTAGGAGCAATATATAGAGCCCGAAGTGTAGGTATTCAGGGTGGTGAAGGGTGACGTAGGTGGCGAGTCCACAGAGAGTGCGGCCACATCAAAGCGACAGTCTGGCCGCGCGCTTGGACTCCCGGGCTTAGGTTTTCCTTCCTCCTTCGCAGTCACTCGCTCGCACTAACGCACGCGTACTTACATGTGTTTGTGAACTCTCTCTCTCTCTCTCGGAATTATTTCATTCTTAAGATTTGTTTTTGTAAATGTAAATTTTTTGTAACTAAAGTTCTTTTATTATATAGTTACATGCAGTCAGCAATTTAAAAATATATAAAAATGTGTTTCGTATCTTATAAGTAATAATTATAAAAGATGCCCTAATCTTTCGAAGCGATATTTTCAATCTAAAACCACGGATCTCCAAATTTCAATATCCTACATTGAACAAAAAATTGGAAATTGCTTTTCCCGTATAAAACAATATTCATAGGTTTGGATGCAATATGATAAGTGTCATGACAATATTATTAAAACCTTAATATATAGTTCCATTATATTAAATTTAATTAAATTATTTAAATATATTATTTAAAAAATATATTTTTGCTGAATAAAATATTGATTGAGAGAAATAATTATAAGAAAAAAAATATATCTAAGAAATTGGTAATAAGGTGATCCACACATTTTCCCACGTTCTCGCACAGAATATACGGATGTCGAAGGGTTTTCTTGATAGGTACGAAGGCGCACACACGCACCGACTTCCATAAGAGATCATTTGATGCTCCGATTCCAGTTGAACCTGTACTCTCGCTCTCGGGTTGCTCTCGCTGTGCTGATCGTTTCGCATGTGTCTGTATCTGCGTTTGTGTTGTATCCAGGCAGTCGTCCCTTCCACTGTTTACTGGCTGCTACTACACGTTCTACAGCGGAAGAAGCTCTAATGTCGCGCAGCATCATCCCAAATACCAGGAGAACGAGCTATCGCGGACATCATCATGAACCCTTGTTCTGTCGCCTCTATTACACCTTAAAAAGGGGAAACTAAAAAAAAATATTTACTTTTAGTTGAAAAAAAAATATAAACTCATGTTAATCTAATTATTTCAGAAGATTATGCAATAAAATTGGAGTGAAATTAAACACTGTAATATACACTTTAATGTTCGTTATCTTCTATCATATAATATGCCAATCACAATGTTCCAGACAACTAAATGTAGTTAATGAAGGAAATTTTTTATTACACGCTCCGATTATCTGACAATTAAAAAATATAAATAAATGCAGTTTTGATCAAGCTTTACTTTTTCTAATATTCTTGTTCAACTGGTTTTTCTGTGAACTTCTTTAACTTCTTTGTACTGTACATTTGTATTCAATCTCGCGGACCACTGATAATGCCGACAGAGAGACGCCATCGACGGACAAGAAGGCATTAAATGCAGCCAGTCATTTTCGCGCAATGCACGCGTCGCGCAGGAATGTATAGGCATGTCAGATTGCCGCACAAGTTGCGCGGGAATCGAAATGAGCAGTTGTAGAAGGATATAGTCGTGCTCACGCCGCCTGAGAACTGCGGAAAAACATAGTGATCACTACCATCTCGCTCTATCCCTGTCTCATAACCAGTTACGAGTTTAACTTAGAGAAATATTGCAGCATTGTATGTATATTGTATAGGCTGGTTACTCAGGGTTTTCCCGATCATCATGACGCCGCTCTATAGCGACTTGGTGAAGATCGTAGCATCGACATACTCGCACAGCATATTATCATCGGATACTATATTCAAAGTAGCTTCTTATCTATTCGCTACCTTCTAAAGAATTTTCAGTTGTTTTTTATATAGCTATTTTCACAAAAAATTGTACTATACTTCTAAATTTATGTCCTTTGAAATCCGGAAAACGTTCCGAGAATTTGCAGAAATATTTAGGCATGAAGACCATTTAAACCATTTAAAAATAAACCCTGATTGATTCATTCTTTAGTTACATAGCTGGGCGTGGGTGATTTAGTTTAGTTTTTTTTTTTCAAGTATTTAGTCAAGAAATATTTTTCTCGTACCTGTATATCAAATGATAAAAAAAGTTAGAATATTTTTTTTATATTACAAGTACCTTCTATATTTTTTTATCAAAAAAATATGATAATGTCATTTGTTAATGTTGAATTTGCAAACGTCTACGAGAAGTTTCAGTGAGATCCTTTAAAATCAAGGTTCTTTAAAAATTGTTCTCATTGTGTCAAAATATCTCCACCTATGAAATTCTCTGAAAGTTATTATATTTTAAGTTAAACCAATCCTAAAAAACAATATAAATTTGGTAGTAATAGCTCAGTAGATGTAACGTGTCGAAACTATTTTTCAACTTCTACAAAAATAATAAACCACTAACTAATTTGTTTCATAATTTGTTCAACTTTTTTTTACTTAAAAACGTGTTTATTTATTTATGGATAAAAAATAAAAACCGACTTCCAAATTGCATTAGTTCGAACGTTGATTAGTTGACCCGACTTATGTGACATTCTGTAGTTCGCGTGATGTTCCATCCGGGGCGTAATGAACCGTTGTCCGAAGAAACGAATTCCCGATGTGCCCTCGAGAGTATCGATTTCGTATCTTATATTGTAATTCCTTTTTCTGCGCCGCTAGACCCGTCGAAGGATCATATTTGCTCGTGACGAAACGAGCTAAAAGCTTAACTAAATCAAGTTAATAATTAAAATTATAATAATTCATTTAATGCTGCCACCACAGTCTAAGAATCTCGTAATCGTCTTTTACCTATCAAGAGACAAATCCCGGCTGTAGTGACAATAGTAAATGAATTATCATAATTTAATTGATAAGTTGACTAAAGTCAAATGTGAAATCATTTCAGCCTTTTTAGATTTATTTTTATAAGAAAACATTTCGAAATCGAAGTTCTGCTTGTCATAGTTTTTTGCAGTCGAGAGTTTTTTAAATTTTGTTATATATTTTTATTACAAAACATTTTTTCGATGTAAAAAATCAATATTAAATACTACTGGAGCATTATATTCATTTATATAATTATAATTATAATAATTTACTTAGTATATTAAAATAATTTATAAATAAATTAAGTAAATTCGTTAGAGAAATTACAGTTGCACATTGTTTCTTCTTTTTTCTTCCTTTCTTCCACAGAGTGTCCGAAAGAAACACTGTTATTCAATTTTGGCTTAATTATACATATTTTGTGAACGGAGCAAAATGCGAAAACAATGTGCAGACTTTGATTGCAGCCTGATGGTTGTTATTATTTGCTAATGCCCTCGTCTAAAAACAAATGTTTAGCTTATTTTATTCGAAATGAAATTTAAAATTAAATTAAACTTTGTGCATCGATTTTGTATGAAAATCATATACGTATTATTGCTTTAGATATACGGTACGTTCTACATCAATAACTCAAGTTCTTCTTGAAATATGAACATCAATTTGTTTCTTACAATTCACCATACCCATATAAATCTATCTAGACGTTTATCGATCCTATTTTCTAACGTCAGTCAACATAAATTATCTAGCGCAGATTTACCATAAGTAAAGCAGTTCAACCTTTCATTTTTTGTTTTTTATGAGACTTTATATGTTTGTTAACACTTACGCCTCTAAGCATTCATATATCAACCAGAAATTTCTACACGAATCAATAAATATTTCAGCATGATTGCCACTAAATTTAGCAACAATTCAAAAAAAGTTCAATGCAAGTAATCTGGAAGTAACGGTGACTTGTTGAAATTATAATTCAATAAATTCCACTTTATTTTTCAGGTACTCAGAAGTAATGCTAAAATTATGAAAATATGATGAGTAATAATTTAGAACAAGTCTAGGAAGTAGAACCTTCCATATTGCTTTCTCATTATTTTCCAACTTTCACAAAGCGACCTCTATGAGGAAGTAGGTTGATCAATTTTGGCTTTCTCACAGAGGAAGCTTTGTAAAAGGTGGAAAATAATGAGAGAGCAATATGGAAGGTCCTATTTTCCACTTTGTTTTTCTTCTTCAATATGTCAAGAAATCAGAGTTTTGTAATATTGACTTTAATTCATAGTAATTTTTATTAAAATACGAAAAAATGCAATTCTAATAAAATTTTAACCCCTTGATCGATTTTAACAAAATTGAATACCAATTATTGTTCAATGTTAATTCATTTGTGTATTTTGAGTATCCTTACAGAAAAATCTTGTAGAAAAAATTTGTCGCGAGAACAAAGTTTCGTTTATGAGGAAGCAAAAGGCTGCAAATATACCTAACAACACCAAAATATGCCCAAATGGATAAATCTAAAAGTTATCACGTCTTTTTTTATGTAAAATAAACTTAGGTATTATTTAAATTTTTTCAAGTTAATAATTATTGTGCTATAACAAGCTTAACACTGCATATTTTATATAATATAGGATTGAATTCAGAGAAACTTTTTGACGCAATCCAGCAGCACTTAGCGGCTGATCAATATCTACAGGATTTCATCTTGAATAAGTCCAGAATAGTGCTTCTTCCTCTTCTTCTTCTTCTTGCCTAGCGCAATTTGGCCAGGCTGCGCAAAGTAAAGGCAGATAAATTGAGCCTCTGGTACACCGTGTTGTGTGCGTCCCATACAGCATTGACAAACGTCAGCGTAACGTAATTATTGTTCTGTGCTGTTTAGAAAGCCTTCGTCCAGTGTCGAACATATAATTAAATGTTATCCACATGCATTTTAGTCCTTGAAGCTCCATTTGGAACAATCTGTCCCTTATTTACGAATGAAGTGTTGTCAGATTTGGCAGCTATGACGCTGTCTTGATTTGCATATATTGACTGAGTCCGACATGCTCTTTCTCTTACTCTGCGGTGCACCGTATTCGCTATGAAATTAAATACAGATAGAACAAGTATACGCGGTAATGACGGTCAACTTGGAATTCGATATATACAAACGTGTTTCCCAACAATTATTTTTTAACGCCTTTATCTTTCCGCAGTTGCACTTCATATATACAGATAAGACATGTTTAACCGTTTGAAAGAACATGGGGCACGAAATACACAGAAAATCGCGCCTTACCAGTGAAACGCATACTCCCGTTTCTTGTCCTACGAGTAGTCGGGAGTAACTCAAAATAAATACGAAAAAATAATCGTAAGCCCGTTGGAGGTCATGAGACTTTCGATCTAGATGCACAAGTGGTGACGGCATGCGCCTCCGACGAAACGTGCTATTGAAGAGTCAGGTAAGAAAGGGAGAGAGACAAAGCGAGAGACAAACCCGGCCTGTTCAGCTCTCGTAATTATCGTAATCAGCCAAGTTCAAAAACCCGGCGTGAGCGGTTCGCACTTTCCAGGTACGCTGGGCTCAGATACATGCGGGCAAAACGAACGGACCCAGCTATGCTTCTGACGCGCCGATTCAAGATTTTATCGTTTTTTATTGATCCACTGCAACTCTCAATATCAATATTATTGTGATGATCTCCAACTGTATATGATGGAATAATTTATTCTCGGATCGTGCGATAAAACATCAACCGGCGAATTCTGGAAATTCAAGAATGACGTTCGTTATTCAATAATTGACAAAAATGTATTATTTCTTATTATTTTAACAATACACGTGGCTCATAAAATAAATTTGCTTCAATTTTGTCACATGCGCTAATTTATCAATAATAAATGTCTTACGGTAGTATGTTGTAACAACTAAAGCGTTGAAATCATCATTTTGGGAATTGAAATCAAAGTCATTATTTTTATGGCAACCATAGGATGATTAACACAAAATACTCGACAACCCTAATTTAATATTGCCAGCGACTGAGAAAACAAAACATTTCGTTAAAATAGTGAAATATGAAATAATTTGATAATATAAACTTGATTGATTTAATTCAATACAAATTTATACTTCGTTTAACCTGTTGACAACTCGTGGCCTAAAACAGTTTAAAACAAATAGTCCAAGTAAAATAAAGTTCAGTAGGACAAAGGTCTAAAAGCAATACGCATTCGATAACAAATAACGAAATGTCTATTGAAACGGTATATCTCATCTGATATTATAATAAAACATTATTCTAAAGCAAAATCCTACTTTTATTATTCACACGTAATTTTATTTTCTTTCGAGATCAAGAATCTAGTTTCCTACAGGATACCTATGAAGAAGTAATAATAATAAGCTCTAGATCCTTTGTCCATCTAGTGAAACTTATAGCTCCATCGGTCGGTGACTCGCCGCACTGACGCCTCACTCTCGCGCTTCATGGCGCCATCTTTCCGACTCCCTGAGAACTTGGACCTAGTGAAAGAGAAACTGTTGTTCGTGTACAATTCTCTTCCGATCTTCCTTCCCTGTAGTAGTGGATCACTGTGATCTCTTCTTTCTGCCTCAATCGAAATTATGCTTCAATGCTATTTCAGTATCGCCCGTCAATTCTAGACAATTTCCAATTCATCACGGGACTTTCTATTGACAAAATGGCCTTCACGCCTTGAATTTCGGTCATTTTTAATTAAACGAATCTTTCATATGGAATCGAATACATCACGGAGATCAAGAGTTCACTCAGCGAGAAAACTGTCCACCAATTAGGTTTTCACGGAATGTCGCTTTTAATAATTGATTTATAACACGCTTAGCACTTTTCACGCTCTCCCACCGCGAGTGCATGGCTTATACTCTACTTGCACTGGCTGACGACGTTCTCACTCATTCTCTCGGAGCGCAGCAGCATCCTCAACCTTCGAGTCTGTCTTTTCACTCTCGACACGACAATTCGCACGTACTGGCCAATTAACGTTCGCCAAGCTGCTTAATTACATAACGGTCAAGTTGCGCGATAAGCCAGCTGTAATGATACCTCCGTGAGATCATTTATTGTTAATTATTCCCTGTGCGCTCGTTTACCCGACACCTTCGTCAGATGTCGACAACTAAATTGACTTCTAATTGAAATATTACGCGTGGCGAGCCCACACGCTTGTCTCGTGTTAATCGCAGGAAATTTTTTGTTGACGCTCAAGTGTTGTTTCTCCCCACTTCAAACATCCTCTGCTCTTTTCTTAATCGTTTTCTCACCAGGACCATATTGTTTCGTTACATATCTCAACACGCTTTTATTTCTGATGAAAAAAAAGTAAGAAGTAACGTCGTGCAGCTTCTTGTAGAATTCGCGTGAACTTTTAAGCACTTTTTTCGTCAGTTTTATGGAGTTTCATGGGTTAGTGCAGCAAGGGAAATAGTTGAGTATCGGAAACACTTCGGTCCATGAGAATTACCAATTTTCGACGCTCTAGCCTTCTAGGCTCTGTACGCACGGGTCAAAACAGGGGCGCTTACGAGAGATGGGCATAAAGTTATGTGAATTATCGCGTATAGCTCTTGGCTCTTTGCTGTGTTGATGCTGATCGCTGTAGCGGTGCTTCGGGACGCTTACGTGTTCGGGGAAGCCTCCGCAGCGCTTCTACACCCTCTCGTTATGGACGCGAAAACGTCCGAGAGTTCCAGCAAACCTATACTTATCAACAGCAAGATGAACTCAGATGGCCTAGGCGTGGAGAAAACCCTACGAGGTGGTACTTACCGAGAAAATGTTGTCAAGAAAAATTTAAACTATTTTTGTTGTTTTTATTGTGATATTTCTTGGATTCCAGCCAGTGAGAAGGGTGTATTAGATTTCTACATACGTGTAGATAACAATTTTGTGGTTTATTTAATACATGCAATAATAAAAATGTTTTTAATGATTAAGACTATTTTAGGTATTTTGTCCATTCTTCTGTACTAAGTGTCAGCATATATCAAGTTATATCAATATCTAAATTGTCTTACGAAAAATTTATTTGGGAAAGGACTAAAAATAACGATTAATTACTAAATTATTTCGAGTATAAGCTTCTTCTGAGCATGCAAACCTACAATCGAAGCAAATTTTTTAATTTCCGATTCTATGTATAAAGTACAGATTTTCATTGAATTTAATTATTAACGCAAAGGGTTATCCTGTAGATTTCTGGCAATGACCGGCCCCGAGAATCGGTTGGCCGTGAATGGAATGCATATAGCTCACAGTTGAGATCGCGAGGATCTTGTCCAATGGGATTCGAACGTGGGTGGTTAGACCGGCTGAACTTTTCTGGAGACCTCGTATCTCTGCAATCTCGCACTGCTGTGTGGGTGTCGACTGCACGGCTGGCAGAATCCTGATCTCTTCCCTATTCAAAATGGTGGCCGTTGCTCCATACACGTGGGAACTTCCCTCTTTCGAATCCAATGTAAATCGTTAATTTACAATCGCGTAATGAAAAAAAAATCTGCTAGACGACAAATATTTTATTATTATCCTCAAACAGTTTATTATTGTCATCACGATCGAGCAAAGCCATGAAGTTGGTTTTTCCTGCATCAATCTATCTCTGTGTATCCACCCTTCAAAACGCTGGAGTATTTGCAGTAAAGTCGGTAGTGACGATCGAATCTTGATCGCGAAGGCAAGCTCGCCAGGGCTCCAGCACGAGCGTTTATAAAACGAGATCGTCGCAGGATAGTTTGCCTCTGTGGCTGACCCGCCAAGAATCATATATAATATTAGCTGAGCTAAGTAAACAAGGGGAGGGGAGAGTGCTCAACCATTTTTTCCTAATTCTTGATTGCATCGTCGCATTAGACCGCCGTATCAGTAGTTATATCTCGCGTAGCTTCTATTGCAATGAGTTCTAATGTAGCCTTTGCGCTATAAGTAGAGTAAGTAGGGTATATATAGTTTTGGGGTATAGATATGTCAATCCAGGTGCGTCGACGATCGTGATGTAAGACAGGCGACCCACTCGATCGGTGACGAAGCGTACATGATGTGCTCACTTGACTTAACATGATCGACGCCGGAACCGCGGTCTAACATCTTTTACCGTCATTAAATTGATAATAGAACATCTTCGGTAACACTAAATGAACTAAGAAACATTAACTTTAATCGATCTTTCATACCACTAATAAAAATAACTGAATGCCATAGTGTAAAATGGTGGACTGCCTGTCTAATGAAATATTTTTCGTTAAATGGGCAAATGAAAATATCAAACGACTGATTCGTGTGCTATTGCTTTTTGTTTGTTCAAACCACGCGGTCGAGTGGTTAATGTGGTCTAGAAATCGTGAGTGTTGGTAATATCGCGAAGTCTCTAGCTTCGTATCGCCCTATAGCTTGTAACACCTAGAGGTTCCCATGCAAGGTCTCCTTCAACGCCCAGTCCGTGTGTTCCTTGGAAACAATTATGCTCGAGGATATAATAACGAACAGTGTGCTCGTGCGGTCAGACCTCTCTCTAGAATCATGCGCTATGCGCTAGACACACGAGCGCTTGTAAAGCTCGCCAGCAGCAACTTTATATAGTCATGACGCAACTCATGGCTCAAGTCTATGAGCTTATGTGTATATACGTATATAAGAGTATCGAGTATCCCACTGAGAGTTAACATCTGACACTCCTGCTGCCTATACGTCTACGGAGATGGATAGCCTCGTAAATCTGTTGGCTTCTTTACACGCTCTCTTTTTCCTTTGCTCTTTCTCCCGTCGCGAATGTACATGCGTGTAATTTTTTTTATTACATTTTTTTTTCACGTCTATGCTCTGAGGCTCTTCCAAGCTACAACGTTCTTCGTCCTACTTCGTCCTTGAGATTTATTAACACCTTTCGTTGATAGACCCACCCTCTCAACGGCCTGCATGCAACATTTTGTGATAGACTAGAAAAATAACAACTAAATTGCTTTCAATTTTAATTGCTATAAAATCTGAACCGTTTTATCGATTTTCGTCGAACGGCGATTTTTCGATAAATACAGAACCCCATTAAATCCAAATCTCTTCATATGTTCGACTCAGATTCAATTCCAAACGTCTATGTACATTATTCCATTTGTAAAGAATTATGTAGGTGTGTAGACAAAAATATACGACACCTAAAGCGAATACAGACAATTTTCACAAAATTCAAAACGTCATAAAATGCAACTTCGTGTCTTAATTTCGACAAAAATCACACCGAATAAGGAATGTTTCCGTATTACCTTTGTACCAGATTTCAGTTCGATTGGTCGAGTAATTGTGTAGATGCAGAAGTTTCAATTTCGAGAGAGAGGGGGGCAGGGAGAGAGAGAGTACTCGAAACATTTTTTTAAAGGAGTAGAAGTTTTTTAAATTACTTGGAGTCGACAATAATTTTTTAATCGTTTTGTTAGTTTCATAAGAAATTATTGAAAATAAATAAATGCTATCAAAAAGCTGCTTGAAACATGTGACCTTATGTGCTACGCATGCTTTGAGGGCGACAAAGCAGCTCAATATCATTCAATGTCGGTGTCGCATTTCCTCCCAGTCTGAATTCACAATATGGCTTCCAGGAAAGACTGTAGGGGTTGCGAGCAGAAAAACAATTTTTTTCAGCACCCGTCACCCCGACGGAATGATGGATAGTGTCGAACGATGCTTCCTAGTCAGAAGGAGACAACGTGTCATTGACGGTAATCGCAACTAGTTCAGCATCGTGCATTGAACCGCCAAAGAGCTACGTTCTCGGTGACGAATCGCGCAGTCGATCATTATATTGTCTTGACGCATTTTCTACTGTCATATGCGACGACCAAGTAAAACGTCTGGTCGTGAGCGAGGTTTAAGTAATAAAAATAGAACGTCTTGCGAAAAGAAGACGGATAGATCATCTAGTTTTTGGAATAACCTTTACCTTTATTTATTTATTTTTTACCTTCCAACTCTTACATCGCGTACTAAGAGTTGTCGATGCTATCAAAATAGTCGAGTACGAATCTGCATATAAAATCCCACATTTTTTCAATGGGAAAGTCATGTTTAAGCCGCGGGTAAGTTGTTCCATATTTCAATAAGTTTTTTTCGAACGTAAAAAAGTATGGCATCATTTGAATAGCAATATTTTCCTTCAACAGATCATTTAATACCAATTTTCTAATTACAAATCTGGCACTTCGCAAAGAAATCTGGACTTCATGATTGTACTACTGGAAGTACAACTGGAAGTACAACAGCGCACCAAATATAATGCCAAAATGATTCAAATTGCTACTATGCCTGCCGCAATATGAAAAAGGTTGAGATTTTTTTTTATATTCATACCATGCTACCAGAAACTATCGTCTTTCACTTTCATATGTGAATATTTGTAATCGACAAACACAGCCACCAAGAACAAAAATAAATATAATAATTTTCATATTACCTGTATTGAAACAGCGAGTTTCAATGCTTGTTTAGCCAGTCAAAACGAGCCAATTTCAGATCAATGCGATTCAACGGCAAGAAAATAGACGTTTTCTGCCCGCTACATTAGTTTCTAACTTTATTCCATCCCTGTCAGAATCGCGTTTGTTTATTGTAAGCCTCTGAATATTCAAGTCATTCTAACCATCAACCCATCTGACAGTTGTCTCGTTTCGACTGGTTACAGAGATTCAAACTCCCAGTTTTAATACAAGTAATATGAAAAATATAGTATGTGGCACGGTATTAAACACGATTTCAGACTTCGTGTGATGTCAGCCCTCGCCTTCGGCTCAGGCAGCCAACATTACACTCGTCTGAAATCGTCTTGTTTTATCCCTAGTCACACAATACACTATTGAATACGTCCAAACGATGAAAAATTATTGAATTTTCGAAATATTTAGTTCCTAGAGATTATTGCTCTAGCAATTCTGCCCTTAAAACTCTGTACTTTCCAAAATATTCCAACCACTATTCTCATATGGTATCTGCACGGCACTAACCCGAAGGTAGTGCGATGCAGTGGTACCATTCCACACCAGGCATACACCACGCGCGGCGTAGGTCGAAAAGTCTCTTGTAGCATACTCCACGCAGGATGGGTAATAACCCAATAAATCAGGCAACCCCAGCGTTGCAATTACGTTCCGCGTGGTGCGCTGCGTATATGGATGCTGGTTGGTAAAACTTGGCTACAACGCGGCGTTGCAGAGAGAAGACCTTACCCTTCTCGTAAATATTATGCCCCTCGCGCGGGCGCGCTTTTTCCTTACTTATTCTTTTTTGTCTTATCCGTTTCTCCTTTTTTCTCATCCACGGGGTCTCTCATGACCCTGAGAGGCTGTGCAAGAGAACGCTGCCGTCGGAGTTGTCCAATCTCTTCGTCCCTTTGTCTTCCCTTCCTTTTATTTCTTTAAAAGACTCTGGTGTTATTTCTCAGCCTGTCTGTTGCTGGTGCAACTCACCAAGCATCAAGACTCTTCCTTAACTGGACCGTACCCCCTCAGTGCGGCATGGGAACCGAAGTCGACTCTTCAGCAACTTCACTCGCGCTTTCGAAGCTTTAATTGCACCGTTAGCTGATCTGTTAATTCGCGACTTTGCAGAGCCTGAGAAAGCAATGTGAGAAACAAAAGTACAACCGTGCCAATGGCGTTAGACTCGCTCCCTCTTTGCGCTTCATCTACAATGAATTCGAAGGCGTTTTACGTCCGTAACGTGGCGGTAGTAAATTGCAGAGTGACCGATCGGGAATTATACATGTCCAGCCGACGACCGTGAGACCCTACAAACCTCCAGCAGCCCTGAGTAAACTGTTGACAAACTTAGGTATAAAGCTTTAGCGTAATATTCAGTATTTTGGGCAAGTCTCTTGACGATTTCGTACAATACGGTTCATAAAGTGGCGTAGTGTAGGCAAAGCACTCTTTTGACTTTCGTCTAATGTCTTCGTTTTTATCGATCGATACAAATCCAAGGAATATCATTGACTGCTCGTAATAGTATAAATTCAGAACTGTGTGAGAAAATGTAGATAGGACGGCCAGCACAATTTTCGAACCCTGAATGGACAATAATGGTCGGTAAATTAATAACGAGTCGGCGGCCCATACGATCTTTTTGTTTTTTAATTTTTTTTGTTTGTTCAATGACCAGAACTGCGGAGGGCAATCGATACGAAATTATAAGGATAGAGATGGCATTGATATACGACCGAATACCTTTTTATCGACCCAAAATGCCCTGCAGGCACCTATTGTGGTCTTTTTCTTCTCCTGAAGGCTCTAATTTACCGTCTACTCCAGTTTGAAATACTCATGATGTAAATTGGTTATGGTAATTATGTAGCGTAGTGACTTAAACCAATTTTTCCTTTTTTTTTCTTGCGAAACAGTGCATTTTGTCATTAAGTTGAATACTTATATGGGGGAACACTATGCTAAAGATATTTTTCGTTACCAAATTTGGAAAATGTCACGTTTCATGGGGTTTCAAATATAAATATACGAGAGCCATTTGAAAAGTTTCCGGCCGCATCGACATGAGTAACTGTAGGAAAAAATTTCTTTCGCCGTCCGATAGATGGCCTTGACATTTGTAAACAGTACAAATTTCAAGTCATTCTGATCATTACTTTGTATATGGCAACTCTTCTAAAGTTGTCAGCTGACATTGTCTGTCAAAAATGGAGAAAATAGAGTATCGCGCAGTGATAAAGTTCCTTCATTTGAAAGGGAAAACGACTCAAGAAATATAAGATGAGTTAGACTCTGTATACGGTGAAGCCTCCCCTTCATTTACAACGGTCACCCAATTGCCGAGTTTTTTTTTGGGAATGTGTATATTTTGTCTTCACGTTAAAGAATCAGATAGTCGGATACTGCATACTCTCATGCAGTAGGTTACCCCCCCCCCGCCATCCTTCTGCACACACGTACCCATATACATCGACTTTCAACACTCTTTGACTTTTGTCTGTGCCGGTTCAGAGATACATAATCCACTGTCATAATTTGGCGCTACAGATATCGTAGTGGCCTCGGAAAAAACATAGATTCAGAAAATGTACCAAAATTCGTTAAAAAAATTGTTCGTTTGTAAGTATTTCTACTTAAACACAAGAGACATTTTTGGGCAAGAAAATAAAATAATTATTTAGGTTCAATATGAAACAAATGTCAACAATTGAAAAAAAATTACCTAGAATCATACAAAAAAATGTGTACCATGATTTTTTTCGAAAATTGGTGAAAGTCACTAAACTGCATAATTACCCTTTCCAATTACTTTTCCGATGACCAAACGGGAAACAAATAAGCTGACTACATTCGTCCTAAATATTTCGAGAGTCCCGATTAAATATAGTTACAAATAAAGTTTATACAGCGGAAACTAGTAGGACAAGAGTTATGGTCGCTACAAAACCCCTAACTCCATTTTCCAATATCAAATTTGATATTAGACTGGACGTCCAAGCAGAAACTTAACATAAATGGACATATATTTTTTCATTATACGTACATTTGGCAACAATTCGAAATTTTATTATAATCTCGTCATCGAGAATATACCTCATTAATAAGTAATAATTCGATTCCTGAACCCAATCTTTGCTACACTGCACGCCATATTGGATTTCTCTGGAGTTTTTATTCCCAATGTCGATATTAAGAAAAATTTTGTTGTAGATTATAGTTATAACCACTAAACAAAATGCATTTCGATCCTTTAACTATTTGTTTGCATCAAAATATGGCATGGTGGCTACGGCAATGTGATCGCAGATATGCATATGTATTGCGGAGTTCTCTCAGCTCGTGCCCACAATCGGGGGAGCCCGATGTGGAAAGGAAACCTCGGCTCCCGGGAATATAAATCTCGTGGTCGACAGATGCACCGCCTCCGCTGCTCTTAGTTGGCCAACCAGAAACCGGCAAGCAGAATGTTTCAGGGTGACGCCCTCGAAAATCGAACGAAACCGAAGCTCGCCAAGGGATTTCTCGTGGCATTATTTGCATGTCATTTGTAGTGCCCATCAGACGGAGTGAGACAGAAGTATTATACACGTGATTCACATCTATTACGTTAAAACGATGAAACTGACTGTTTTACTGCAATATCCTCGACAGATATTGCAACAATTCGGTCTGCTTCCCGTTCGACTTGATAAAATTACTCTGTCTTACGACAAAAATAAGAGAGAGATGACGTGCGTGACGTCGTCGTTATTTTTCATCTTTTACATAACTACCTCTATGAGGACGTATGGTGATCAATCTTGATGGCTTCCTCATAGATGAAAATTTTTCCGAAAGGTGGAAAATAATAAGGAAGTACCTGAGCTACCACATTATGCTAATCGTTATTTAAACTGAAATTATACGAACTTTCAATTATACAGAAATTAAAAAATTCGAAATACTCGAAAATTTTATTGCTTTAACATATTTTAATGACAGTTTTATCCAATAACGGCAACTTATTTGGTGTGACCAATTTTAGATCAATTATTCAAGTGAATCTCAATCTGAATTCAAAATCCGAACCTATCTACCGATTTTATCCAAACTTAACATCAAGCACCACTGGATGTACCTTCATGGTTGGAAAAAAATGCAGCTAAGTTGATCAACGTTTACGGCAATTCGAATGCCACGCTTTTGTTTAAAAAAAAAAATGTCATAAAATATGAATCGTTGTATGAATTGTTACAAAAATTACAGTAAAGAAAAAGCTGCTTTACTTATTTATAAAATTGGTGCGCTATAGCTCAAGCTATCTCGAGTTATATACGTCCAAACTTTGCAGTGTCATTGCATACACACAAACACACACATACATGTACGTACGGATATTCTTTCTAAATGTGTTTTCTGAACGTTTTGGCACGTTTTTAACACATTGACATCGAAATCCCGAAAAGAAAAACGTACACTATCATATTTGCTTACTCTATGAGGAAGCAAAAGATGAAAAAAAAATGTCATCACATGACTGCAGTCAAAGGATCAATGGTGACATTATTTTCTTCAAAGACCTTTTGATAAACCTATCATTTTTAAATTGTTATACTTAAAGTACGAATTCTTAAGAGTAATTCGCTATCACGAATCTCGTATAAACTTTGGAAGGAACAATAAGTTTTTATTTAATTCGCTTCGGATTAATTCAGCAGACACTGTTCTTGCATTGGAGAGTAACATAACCACATTGCATTGGAGAGTAACATAACCACAAAGAAAGGAATCGAAGAGAAAAAGGTGGTTTTCATCGAGGACAGAGGAGTACAGTCATAGGATCGAGGTTGGCACAATTTTTCTCTTTTTCTCTTGGTGTTGTTGGAGGTCGGCACGCCATCCTCGATATCGCGTGCCTGTCCTGCATCTAGCTAGTACCCACTGCATCAGCAGCAACAGGAACAGCAGCAGGAGCAGGAGGAGGAGCAGGAGCGCACTGGGGCGACGAGGGCGACGTACGTGCGGATGTGGAGGCGAAGGAAAACTCGGGCGTAATGGCGTGCACTTAACACGAGCTCAAACTAAAAACACACACGGAAGGATCCCACGTCGCGGAGTAAACACGCACGTATACACAGCGAATGAGCCCTATAACTATCGGTATACATCGCTGCTGGCTGCTTTCGTACATACAGCCAACTCACGTCACGAACGAGCGTTATTCGTTGCGTATACTCCCACTATTATGTATTACAGTATGCATAGAAATACATATATTTGAGTACGTGTAGCTTCCACGATTGAACATAGGAAGCACACGAGGCTCAGAAACCGCAGGGAATTGAAGAATCACGCAAACGACGTACGAGTTTGGGGTTAACCTCGTCACACCTACTTTAATTCCATTAATGCCTTCGCGCACCTACCCCTATAGTATATATATGCACGATAGTGCAATACTGCTACGAACCTACCTCTGCGTCTAATTCCCCATATTTCCTAGTAACATCGTTAAAATGATGTATTGTATAAATATTCTATGAACATCAGTCAATTAATTTTCGTTTTTCGCAAATTGATTACCGATTTTTTGCAACTATGGCGCAATCCTACCATTTTATTTAATTAATCAACTATTTTATGGTATCGACTTTGTCATGTATTACTCTACATATTGTTCTATTTTTTACAATGGTTCATTAATCGAAATAATTAATAGATGAAAAGATTTGCATGAATATTCAATCCACTGCGATCATTTTACTCCAAAATGTCTGTAAGTTATATTTAGTTGAATTTTTCGCAATTACGTTCTTGCGAAGCCGAGCTCGCGCGCTTTACGACCACTCTTGAGTCCCTACCGACGTGCGTTTATCCTTCTGCTTCAGTGCCTCTTGAAGTTTTGTAGAAGTCGATGCGATAATAATCTCGATGCTACGTTAGGACGAATAAATTCAAACAATATTTCAAAAGAATCCATAACAAGCTCGACTTGTTCTTGTTTGTTTTCTTTAATTGTTACAAACTTTCATTGCTTCGAATTCCTGACTCTCGCACGTAATCTGCTGAGGGAACCAAATGCTGAGAGATCTTAGGGAGAGCTTGGAGAGACGCTAGGTCCAGCTCTTGCATACCAGGCTAGTGGAGGTCGTGCATCACAAGAGTCTGGCAGGATAATAGCCCCCGTGCCTTGCTCACTTCGCGGAGTGAGAGAGAGAGAGAGGCTTATGCAATGGAACAACTCGAACTTCGGTGATTGATAGACACCCACGGAACTCACCTTCATCCCTTTCACTGCTCGACCGGCCGCGTAAATACTCTGTAAAGTACAATCTGGGTACATCGCAAAGGATTTTCATTTTTGGATATCCTACAATAACCCAAATATTGGGTCGTTCGGAAAGTAATTTCGTTTTTTCCCAACAGAGGACTTAATTGTATTTTTTCACAACCAACTTCACACTTAAGCCGCATAATCATATGTATTTTGACAGCTGATATAGCAAGGCTTGCTTGTAAAAAAATTCAATTGATTCTGCACAGTAGTTTTTGGTTGATACCCTTTTAAATAAGGAAAGTGAAAAACAGCATTTTTGGCATATTTTACTTTTTTAGTGTAGAAAAGGTAAAAAATCTGTTCAAGCAAGAAAAAAATTATCTGATGTGTATGGGAAAGATGTGTTAAGTGAGCACCAGTGCCAAAACTGGTTTGCAAAATTTCGATCCGGCAATTTTGATCTCGAAGATGCACCACGTTCTGGAGGGCCAGTTGAAGCTGATGAAGACACAATAAAGGCATTGATTGATGCAAGCCGGCGAATAACAACTCGTGAGATCGCTGAGAGATTAAATTTATCGAATTCGACCGTTTATGATCATTTGAAACGGCTAGGTTTAACCTCAAAGCTCGACATATGGGTTCCTCATCTTCTTACGGAATAAAATTTGTGCCGTCGCATTGACGTTTGTGATTTGCTTCGCAAACGCCAAAAAAATGATCCATTTTTAAAGCGTATCATCACTGGGGACGATAAATGGGTTGTCTACAACAATGTTAAGCGCAAAAGATCCTGGAGTAGAAAAGATGAACCGGCTCAAAGCACTTCGAAAGCCAATATTCGTCAAAAAAAGGTTATGCTATCTGTTTGGTGGGATTTCAAAGGAATCGTTTATTTTGAGCTTCTACCGAGCAACAGAATGATCAATTCTGAAGTGTACTGTCATCAGTTGGACAAATTGAATGATTCACTTAAAGAAAAGAGGCCAGAATTGGTCAATAGGAAAGGTATAGTGTTCAAACAAGATAATGCGAGACCACATACAAGTTTGACCACTCGGAAAAAACTTTTGGAGCTTGGATGGGATATACTGCCACACCCACCATACTCTCCAGACCAGGCACCTTCAGATTATTATCTGTTCCGGTCTCTACAACATTTTTCAGACGGTAAAACGTTTAATTCAAATGAGGAGGTCAAAAGTCACTTGAATCAGTTTTTTGCCAGCAGAGAACAAAAATTGTATGAGCGTGGAATCATGCTACTGCCAGAAAGATGGCAAAAGGTATTGGATCAGAATGGACAATATTGGATTGAATAAAATATTAAATCACTATAAGAAGATCGTCTTTCATTTCTATAAAAAAAGAACGAAATTACTTTCCGAACAACCCAATACATTATAAAGATCACCATCGCTAACACATTTGTCTAAATTTTTATACTGGTAGGAAGGAATAGATCCACTCTTCGATACCGAAACTCTATATTATTTTTGGAAACATAATCATTCTAAATCGAAATTTCTGAGATTCAGAAAAGAAATTAATTTTATTCGTGTACATTTTTTTAAGGTGGTCGTTTTGTTCCATTAGGTATTAGATAATTTGTCAAAGTTGAGTTATAATTTTCATCGCGCATGTAGTCTTGCTCTTACAAAATTATACGGTTCTTTACCCATCAATTCGGTAAGAAATGTCTACTCAGGAAACGGTAAGACAGTCGCTAAGTCAATAATTTATTACAGTACTTCATGCATATTTCGACAAAATAACGTTGAAAATAAAGATGCTACTTGTAGAACAGATTATAAGGATTCTTGCACGACTGTGAAATCCGTTGCTTACCGAATGTATTGAATGGAAATTTCGATGTATAACGTAAAAAAATGGTTATTTTGACAAAAATAGATATTTTGACAAATGAAAGTGACTTTAAAAATGCAACAACACTTATTCAATTCCTATAAATACGCTATTATGAACACTCCATTCAGTTGATACATACAAAGTAGACTTATTTACGATCTACTGAAAACTTGCATAAGTTTTGGTTTTATACGACATTTGTACCTAACTAACCTTAAATTAACTAGCACGCACTGAGACGACTAATTAATTAGGTAAATGTGGAGAATACGGGCCTACCGCCAAATCGCCTTCTAAATAGGTGCATTCGACGCGTCTCCCCACGAGGAACAACTGTTTCCTCTGCCATTTTCGACGCTTCGGCCCAGGAACGAAGATATTCAGCGTTGAAGTTACCTTTTATGATAAATGTGGAGAATACAGGCCTATCGCCGATGACCTTCTAAATAGGTTCTTTAGGTTCTTTAGGTTCTTTAGATGCTTTACACATTATAACCCTACCCGGGCGTATATGCGTCCAGTCGTGATGACCTTCCGTTAGTATGTTTACTACTTTCGTACACGGGAACAGTTCAGTTGCTTGTTTCTGGTGTTTCGATTATAATGTGTAAAGCAATGAGACTGTTTGAGTTTCTCTCACTATGTGAAAACCGAAATCAGTTAACTAACTTCAACGCTGAATATCTTCGTTCCTGGGCCGAAGCGCCGAAAATGGCAGAGGAAAAAGTTGTTCCCCGTGGGGAGACGCGTCGAATGCACCTATTTAGAAGGCGATTTGGCGGTAGGCTCGTATTCTCCATATTTACCATTAATTAATTTGATCCTATTTATTTATGGTAAACAGATGTATTTAACCCATTTATTTAACTTATTTAACTTGTAAGAAACGGAATGACACCTCAATATTAACAAGAATAAGTTTCTTTATCAATCTAGCAGTGACTGATGAATTCTATAGATTCTGCGATTTCAAAGATCATCAATGCATTGTTCTGTGCGTCTCATCAGATGGGCAGAAAAACAAGATTTCCGAATTTCCCTGAACTCATTACATTCAGGACTGACGCAACCACGTGGCTTACAGTCACGACGTGTATAAATGTTTAAAAAGAACCAGGCTAAGGTACCAATTTAATCGAAGTACCGTCCGTCGAGACTGCGAAATAGGTATGCCGTTACACGTATGTATGGCCTGAACAACAGAAGTTACAATGCCCATGTCAAGACGTTGACACACGACGGGTTGTTGGAAACGGTTGTTACAAGCTTATTTCGGGTTGGTGTGAAACTGCAAGTAGAATCGACAAAATGTAGCTTATGGCTGGGCCTAGCGAGTTATGTGGCTGGTCATTTGATGACGTGTTCACTACTGTGCCAGGTGGAGCTATGCAACGCACCGTTTTAGTACGTATACGTTCTATACTAGCGTGCCATAGGTGCTCGAGTACTCGCATATTATTATGATAATAGCACGATCCATCGAAAGATATAAGATAGGACCATGACTCCCTCTGAAGTTGAGTTCTGCCGAAGTCATCATGCAAAAAAACCTTCATCCTGTCTCCGTTCAGAAATCTCTGATGGACGGTTAGAAAACGTGATTCACACGTTTCTCCCATACATTTGATAGCCACTCGCGATTTATTTAAAACAGAATTATATTTATAAAACCACTTTTGGAATAAAATTATCCGTTCATGTCAAAATTGGATTTATCGTAATTTTTTTGTTATAAAAATCGTCTACAATAAGTTAATCTATTTATAATTTAAGAAATTAGTTTTGTATAGAAGTTTATGAAAATATTCATGAAGCACAAGTGAAACGATTAAGTGAACCTAAAAAGTAGCAAACCTTACTTCTCTTTGATATATTTCTTTTCAAATAATTTTTTTTGCACCAAATTCAAATTAAGCATTTTATTAAATAAAAAATGTAAATGTTGGTATTAAAAAGACATTTGTACAATATAATTCAATAACTTATGGCTTTTTAACATTAACCATCAAAATATTTCCGATTTCTCATAGAGGAAGCTTCACATGCGAGAAAAAAAACTCGAAATTTTAACAGAATACTTGACACATTTTTTCAGGCGAATGTATATTGTTCACAATATAAAATTAACGTTGGTTTCAAGATGTATCAGTATCGATTAAAGTGGAGTAGTTACTCGCTGGACGATCTTTTCTGACATTAAAAAACGCCACCCGGAAGACGATCACTCGCAATCAAGTTTAAAAGGTGCCTCATGACATGTGTTTAAATGTCGATTGACGCACCACTTAGGGTTTTTTCTAACCTCTTTCGTGACTTGAAAGTTTCAGTTCACTTGAAATCCAAATCTATCGTCGAACGGGATTGTAGAGATTTTTCATAGCTAGCCAGACTTTATTACTACTTGATAGTACTTACTGTGAATTTTTTTAGTTTTTTTAGTCCATTATTTTTACCATTAAACTGCACTTTTAAGTAAATGTATATCGAAAACTATAGGGCATAGAAAGAGATTTTTTTCAAAAATCAAAGTTGTATTTTCATATCAGCTTTTAATGATATTTTCAAAAAATCTATTATCGACCTGATGACTTTCTTTTTCCATAAAAAAAGTAAAGGTTATTTATTTATTTATTTATTTATTTATTTATTTATTTATTTATTTATTTATTTATTCATCTATTTCTTTCAAATATCACCAGACGCAGACCAAACGTCTTCCATAGAAGAAAAAAACAAAATCGCGTGAGACCGTATGAATCCGACTATTGTCTTGCTGAAAATGTTATAACCGCAAAAAAGTATAAATTCTGGCAAATCCAAAGTAATTAATATTTTTCTATCGGTTTCATATGATTTCGTATGGTTTTTTTTTTACTATGGAAGGTCGTTCAGCCCCACTCTGTTGATTTTTTATAGTCTTACAGTGTAATAAAAATGTCATTTTTAATATTTTTTAATCCACTTTTCTTGTGGAAAGATAAAAGTTGTCAGGTCGATAAAGTTTTTTGCAAAATATTATAATAAGCTGATATTAAAATACACCTTTAATGCTGAGACATCTTTTTCTATAAATAGTTTTCGAGATACGTTAAAAAAATGCAGCATTTTCTTAAGTAATAGATTTTTTAATTTGAAAAAAGCACAGGATGTACTTTCAAGTAGTAGTAAAATTTGGTCAAATATGAAAAATATCTGAGAGCGTTGAAAAAAATGTGGCTGTATTGATGACGGACGTCTGATGTATCAATTTATGTTCTCATGTCTATGAATCAATAAGAAATTAAAGATTTGCCATCTCTGGTGAGAAGTTATAAACTTCCAAGCATTGGAACCGAAAAATGAACTGAAGGAGTACGAGAGCGCATATCGTATCGACCGGTCATCCAGAGAGGTGAATGTCGTACATGTATAGCTGTGTTCCTATATATGCACCACCGGAACAGTACCTTGCTGTGGTATCAGGAATACGTTTTACGACTACGAACTACCGTCGGCCGGAAACCATACCTCCACCAACCGCCCTCTTGGTACCTTTTCCGGTTCGTCGAGAGCGCGGTAAATCTTATACCCGCACGCCAACCACCGCGACTCTATGTCTCCTCTCTGTAAGAGAACTCGTAGTGTGTCTGCTCTGCATGGCCCTCTTTCCACTTCGATCTGTTCCAAAGTGGAAACATCGATATCTAACGTGGCACACATCCCCGAACGTCGTATTTTCGATAATTTGTAGGAAGTTTGTTTAAGTAATATTTTTTTGCGGTTACAATCCAATTTAACTAGGAATTCCTCGAGGGATATCGAGCGAGACGTACGCTTGAACTACTTTACGATATAAGTGACATTTACTTCGACGGCACATCTTTCTTTTTTGTTCAAAATAAGGCAGCTCTCAATCGCTCGCATCATATAGACCATGAAATATCGGTCGAACTGTGGTTGATCAGAGGAAAACGCTGTCTACGGATGCCGAGCTAACTTCAAACGGTATTCCGTGTACACTTTTTCCCTTAAGGTAACTGAGTCTAGAAATTGATAGAACCATTAAGCATTCATTTAATCCAATCAGACTTTTTTGGTTTCTCATAGAGAAGACTTGGTTTTCATAAAATAAACCTATTTTGAGGTTTTCATGGCTGCGTATTCCAAGCAGTCTCTAATGCTGAAAAACGTGATTTAGAAAAAAATGTACGGATAGATGTGTGTGTGTGTGTGCATGCGTTAAGATCTAAAAAAATTCAAACCTCTGTATCTCAAGAATTATTCGACCGAACTGAAATTTTGTGTTCAGTTAGACGCTGAAATATTCCTTTCTTCAGTATAACTTTCGTTAAAATTGATGCACTGATTTGCATTCTATGACGATTTCAATTTTTAAAAGAATGTCTGCAAATGCTAAGTTGCCATAAATCTTCGGCTAAAATGCTAAATAATTATTTGTAAGTAAATCGATGATCGAGGACGTTTGGTATTGAACTGACCTTTCTACCTCAACTCACATTAATTTTTCTAAGTTCAGATCAAATTTTATCTACAGGAACGAACTATAATATTCAGTAGTGCTCTATAATCAATTTGCCGAAGAACGGTACAAAGGAATGTGAATTTTTCAATTTGTAACTGTTTCTATTTTCGAAGCATTGGACAAAACGAGCAACAATTTCAGGCAATTGTGTAATAACATTTAGGAATATTTCGTCAAAAATTTGCCGAAAATCGGCACATGCGTTTGAATTTTATAGGACATAAACTTTTATATTCCCGATGGCTGAGGAATGCGAAGATATAAAGGCCTGTAACTCGTTAATAGCTCGAGCAATTGATATCAGTCTTCTCGCACCAGTTCCACTATAAATTCTTGTTATTGATTACGATTTTCATTAAAATATATTAAATAAATGTAGAAAAAATAAGTTGCAAAGTAAAACGTTGCTCTCTCATTAATTTTGGGTCGCCGTAGACAAAGCTTCCCATACGAGGAAGATAAAAATTAATCTACGCACTTTCTCATAGAGGTGTGTGTAGATGCGCAATAAAAAAGATGAGGAAGGTATGTGCTAGGTTCTACTTTGCAACTGTTAAAAAAACGCTTTGCTGCTTTCATGTTCGAGACCGTGTTTGAGCCTAACCCCCTAGATTTTCATTATCGTGCACAGTACTTTTGTGCCCGTGAATGGAACGGAGAGCAACAAGGAAACGAGTTGGAAGGTGCATATATTCCTCTCACGCGGACTTAACAGAAACGTGGTACAAAAGCGCTGTCCACCTGTTTACCTCACTACAAGTATTACCGCAAGTAGGCAACAATATGCCGTGGTAATAATACAAGTGCTAACAAATAATACATTCGCATGAAAGATGAAATTATGGGTGAATTATAATATGTGATGATGTTTGGTTGGCCGATAATATGAAATACTATTGTTATATCATTTCAAGGTAGTTTTGCTGGTACGCTAAAGTCATAGACCATAGAGACTATTTCAATGAATAACAAGTGTATGCTGAATGTTATAATAAGTGCGAATAATTAGACGCTTTCGCTGTGGTGTAATTATGTGGTGCGGCTGAATTGTCGAACAATTTATAATTATCAATTCTGATGTGACTCCGTTCAAGTTATGATCATCATTGGATCAACAAACTAGTCAGACACGTAACAACGACGTAACACGCGTCGTCTGTATACGATGTATGGCTCTGCGATCCGCAAAACATTATTGCCCGATGGCTGGCGCGGCGTTTTGAAGCTACTCGTTTGTCCACGATACACATGCTAATATGTGAGACTATGTTATTGTGTTATCCTAGAAAACGTATGCATAGAAAAGCTGTCACTAAGGAGAATCACAATGTGAAGTTTCAATATGGAAAGCCAATATATATTTGAAAAATACATAAAGCATATCATTTAATTAGAAATTTTCTGGCCCGAATAGACACATGTAGAACATTTATTATTGTATATATATTTTTTGGGTGAGGAATTATTATAATAAATGTTAATCATGGACTCCCGACCCCAAAAGAAGAGATGATAGGCGTTTTTATATTCATATGTAATAATCGCTGATAGTTTTTGTGTTTACACATAGAACATAAGTATGATAACATACGTATAGTGTGATTCAGCCGGGCGTCTGCTACAATGCGCTGTCGCCAAATTTCCGCGCCATTTTCAAACTGTAAGGTATACACCAATCTGATCTAGTCCCGTGTTTTTTAACGTGAAATAGCTCCTCCAAATGTCCCGTGACCCTCTTTTTTTGACAGGAAATATCCGTGACGTTTAACGAATACGTGATGCATTTTCTATTTTATTAATCTGGTTTGAAAGTATACAAATAATTAACCTGAAGTCGCGATTCGATTCTTTTATTGTAAGATTCCATACTAAAATGTCGATTTTGGACATTTTATTTCCCTTTCCAATAGCCCGTAACCAAGCTTGAAATTTCGCCAACATCTCCGTAATTACTTAAAATTGAGTATACAAAAATTTGATGTACTACTGTCCAGCGTGAGTCGTGCCATTATTACTGCAATGCAATACCAAAACTAGGTTTTGTTAGTGATGTATGAATGCCAAATATGATAATGATTCGCAGTCTCTTTAAAAAGTTATTGTGATTTCGAACGGTACTAACAGATGGGCAGACAGAAATGAGTGAATGTTTTTCTATGTTATCCTAGAACACCCAACACATATATTTACACCACAATCAAAGAGTTAATTTTTGTTTGTTGGATTATAATACTTTCTCTCTGTATATACTCGATACATGATAAAAAAGTAATGATCTATAGTGGTGGCGCGATAAAAACGTTACGAATACAATTAACTGCAATCAATATTTTACTTAAAATGATTTACTTTCCCGAAGGTATTTACAAAAATGTACTGACTATTATGAGGTGTTCAAATTATAAACGGAAATATCGTTATCGTACAACGACAAATTCGAAATGAAAAAAAGGGGAATAAGCCAATAAAATATTCACTACTTAAGTAATAATACAATATCGAATGCGTTGTATGATATTTTCTGAATAGGAATGTCATACTCAGACCAGACAAAAAATGAAACGAGGTACGTTAATACTTGAAACATTGAGACGGGTCATTGCCGTAAGTGACCTCCCTCCGTAAATGATGTCATCAGGCGACTGATTCATGAAGAAACACTTTAATATTCTTTGTAAGAAGAGAGTCGAGTGAGAAATATGGCCCCTGCACTACGACTGTTAGAATTGCGTGATGTAAACGGGGGTGGGGGGACGAAGAGAGCAGCGAGCCGCGGGCCCGAAAACCTAGGCTCTCCTCGGACGTACGCGGATAATTGGGGATAATGCAGGGTTTGCGGCGGCGGGGCCTCAACTTGGTTAGGGGACTCGTAATTGCACGAAGCCAGAGCTTCAGAAAAGGGGTCCCTCGTTCTGCCGCAGAACGACGGGGCTCCGTCCGACGTTCGTTTCGTTTTCGTTCGTTGGTCCGTCTGTCGACGGTTTCTTCGCAGAACGCAAGTGTGTAGAGAAGAGCCAAGCGCGGAGGCCACGCACCCAACGCCGATAGCGCCTAATTCAGTCGCGTCGCTTTGTTTTGTGGCTCTGTTTCTCCTCCGGATCGACTGACGTGTTATTACCACTTCTCGACAACCGACTCGACTCTTCCTAAGCTAGCTCGATCGGCTCCAAAAATTTCACCCCCGTTACGGCTACTCAACCGGCAATACTCGCACTGTGTATATATATATATTTGTATAACGCGAATGCCTAAGTTACTCCCCGAAAGAAATTGTGCCTCGAAGGCCGTGCAAAATTTTACGAGAGCCGATGCAGGCTCACTAAATCGGCAAACTGGCAATATCCGTCTGTGAATAATAATTAACAAACAAAAATGATCATAATTGTTATGAAGTATTTAGAGGCTGGGATAGGCTTCAATCAAACGTAAGAGCAAATAAGAGATTGATGAATTATTTTACTGTTAATTCAATGGTCATTGGAATAATTAATGAAATTAATTACATTGATGCAATAATTGTCAATAATTTTTATACTACAATGTTTAATTGTTGTATATAAATATAATATAATAATTTATACAGCAAATTGGTCTCGATTACTGAAAAAATAATTGTTTTTAGTTTGCTGGAATAATTATTTTTCATTATTTCGGCTAATGCTTTATGAAAATGGAATCTGTACGGAATTCGAATTAGCACTGAACTAAACCAAATGTGAGCAATTGGTACTTTGAAACATAAATGGTTATATTATACATTTCCAGTACAAAGCTATTAATAATTATTCATACGCGAAATTATTAATCAGTTCTCAAATAGGCGCTATATCTTTTAGCAATGATGATGCGTCGCTAAAAAAAATATTATTTAACATTCCGAATTATCCTCCTTAATATAAAAGAATTTGAAGTCAAATATCGTGAAAATCTGATAAATTTTTTTTTTTAATTTTTTCTTGCACTGTTTTTAATAACTTGTATAACTTTTATAACATTTTTTTTGTACGTTAGTCATGGAGATATAGAGTAGTAGAGTCCTTCCACCTTACGTTTCATGTGGAGAGAAATTACAATGTAAATAAAGGTGATTTCTATACAGAATGATAATAATCCTTTGACCAGGTAAAACGCGAATTCCACTGTTCTTTCCTACATTAATGTGCAAAAGATTATGAGGCCCTTTCAACTCGTCTCAGGGAGATCAAGGAGAGAGCTTGGTCGTAAAAGCCGTGACCAACGAGAACGAAAAATATAATAGGCATTTTCTCGAGAAGTAGGCCGGATTATAGACGTTAAGGTGAATAATGGAAAAGTCCTTTTCCGTTCAGCGAGTCCTAATTTCGAGAAGCTCCAGCCTCTAACGGCCTTATCTACACCGCAAAAACAAGAAGAAGAGCAAAACTTCGGAGGCCAACCTCTAAGTATTGCACAACGTTACAAATTAGCAGATAATCAATTAAGATGAACTTCCGGTCGTGGCAAAGAAATGACAGTTAGCATGGACGCGGTGATCGTAAAATGTTTGGTAATTAGAGGCCGCCAAGAGAAGGCGAATGGAGGCAGTTACTGGGCTTGTAGGCACTAACAAAACCTCGGACTCTTCCGGGGACCATGGCAGAGTCCCCACCACCCATCCACTGCTCTCTCTCTCTCTCTCTCTCCCTTTCTCATGACGTGACGTGACGTGAGTCACATCGCTCCCTAAGGTTATAGTTTATATGGTGAATAGAGAGGACTAGTGAGTGCAAGAATCTGTCATAGAAGTTGCGGTATAGACAATGTACATCAGTTGGTGTTATCTAGCCGGAAAATTGTAAATAGTGGATGTGATGCATGAATTAGTTTGTGTACTACTTAGCCAGAAAAGCTGGTCAGGTAGCCATGAAAGTGCCAACGTGTAAGAGTCGATGAGTGCGGGTGCGAAGGTAATTAATTGAAAGCCACACCGTTATCTACCAATAACGGTGATATCCATCGATGACAGCGGTTGGTAACGCCAACATGATTGAAACCGAATATGCTGAATACAGATGCTCTGCATGTAAGAAAGAAATAAAAAATGCAGTACTGCAATGCAGGAGGTGCATAAAGAGTTTCTTCCACCCGGGATGTGCAAGTAAACATTAGGCTTATAAAGACAACGAAGTAGTGAAATGCGAAGGTCCATTTCAAGAAATTTCCCTTGGAGGAGAAAAAACAGAGAGGAGGAGGATATCTGTGACGGGTAGTGGTAGAGAAAGACTGGGATAAACAGGATCCATAGGAACAGCAGCAACTACATCGGAAAACAGCAACAGCAACAGCAGCAGCAAGCAAACGAACATGGATGTAAAGATAGACTGGTTGGTGAATGCAGCGAAAGAAATAAAGGACGAGATTGCATGTAAGAATGAAATCAAAATGATGATAAAGCAAATAATCAGGGAGAAGTTGGTGATCTTCAAACAGGAACTAGAAGAAATAAAATTGTAAGAGGGTAACATTTAAGTAGTGGGGAGGGGACAAAAAAGTTATCGTGAGATGGTATAAGGAAAGAAAGAAAGTATACTGATTGTTGAGCCGAAGAAAGCGCAGGAGGGTGATACAACCAAGAAAATAGTAAATGGAAAAGTAGATATAAAAAATCTAGTTGTAGGGATAACAAAACTCCGGAAAGGAGGCAAAGGATCAGTAATACTTGGGTGCAAGAGTGTGGGAGAGATAAAACTGCTGAGAGACACACTGAGTGAAAAGCTAGGGAAAGGCATCGAGATCGTGGTACCAAACAAGATAAAATCAAAGTTAAAAGTTACAAATATTGATGAAGATGAAATGGAACAAAAAGATGAGAACTTAATAGACATGATCAAGAAGCAGAACAATATTGATAGGAAAGAGGAAGGATTTTACATAAGAGTGGTGAAGAGGATTGCAAAACCTAAAACTAGAAGAGGTAACAAAAAAGAAGGCTCAGTAGTACTCGAGGAAGATGAAGAAACACATAAATTAATACCAAGAAGAGGAAAAATAAATATTGGATGGAAAAATGTATGGAAAAAAAAGAACAGGCTGGAATTCCAACAAATAGCAACTACGGAAAGAGGCGATTATATGCCATACACAAACGCTCAGAGTGTGATGTTACATCAGGATGAAATCCATGAACAGATTATGAAGAGGATGAACCCGGCGCTATTGGCGCTATCGGAAACTGGGCTGACACTAGATATTGACACCAGATAATGAGATCAATGTGCCAGGTTATAGTGTCGTTCGATGTGGTTCGGAAAATAGAAGCACAGGGGTGTTATATTATATATAAGAAACAATATCAAATACGAAGTAATATTAAGGGAATAAATAATTTATAACTGTCGGTGTATAGCGATAGAAGTGAGAAATAAGGTGTTCAGAGGTGTAGTCGCTATCGTGTACCATTCACAGAGTGCGTCAGACGGGGACTACATACGATTCTTAAAGGATATAATGAACCTATTTGAAGTGAAAGAACAATGTATAATGGTAGGAGACTTTAATATAGATTTAATGGAGGATTCGTTTTATGCGAGAAAGTTAACAACAGAAATGTCATACTTAGGTATGAAACAATATATCGATAAACTTACGAGAGTTACGAAAGTTAATAAAACTTTAATAGATTTAGTATTTGCTAACGATAAGTTAGCTGTAAGGCATATGACACACCGAAGATAACAGATCATTCGTGGACAAATATTGAACTAGTTATAAGCGAGGGTAAAAAATACAGAGAATTTATTAGTAGAGATTATAGGAAATTGCATATAGGTGAATTTTTCAAAGCAATAGAAGAAAGAACAGAATATAAAGGTGATTTAGATGTGAACGTAAGAGCAGAAAAATTTGTTAAAAGTATAGTAACTGCATTAGATACAGTAGCACCAAAGAAGAAGTTTAAAATTCCAAAAATATGGGAAGGGAAAAAATGGTACTCGGATGACATAATAGCTACAAAGAGAAGGGACGAAGCGTATATCAGAGCGATGCATACATGCATTGAACAAAATTGGATACAATTTAAAATAGAAAGAATATGGTAGTTAAATTAATTTGAAGTGAAAAGAAAAGCTATGATGAAAGCATGATAGATGATAATAAAAATGAACCTATAATGATGTGGAAAACTAAAAGATGTTATAAGAAGAGAAAACGCGCGCGCGAAAGAAACAAATGATATAGATTTAAAAATATTACAGAACATGGGGGAATGTAAATTGACACATAAGTTCAATTTGTATTATAAACGGAGTATTGATGAGATAGTTAAATCTGTAAAGGAGGAGTGTAGTAACGGTCGGAGAACTATTTATGTTACAGAAAACAACGGAATTTTAGAAAACTTTGATCTGATAGATATATACAGATTAGAACGAATTGTTATGAGCTTGCCACGTAAGAAGGGGACAGATGAAGACATAACTAGCGATATATTAAAAACTTGCTTTTACGTGATAGGGGAGGAATTATTGAGGTTAATAAACGAATCATTTAGTAAAGGTAAGTGTCCGGAGGGATGGAAAACATCCACAATAATACCAATTCCAAAGGTTGAAAAACCAAAGAAAGCAGGTGAATATAAACCAATAAATATATTGCCAATATATGAAAAAGTATTAGAGTTAGTTTTAAAAAAGCAAATTGAAACGTACTTACAAGAAAAATACATTACTACTGAACGCCAAACGGGTTTCAGGATGAATCACTCATGTGAGACAGTAATACAAAGTGTATTGATGACTGGAAAATGATAATTAGTGAAGATGTCATCATAGGAGTAATATTTTTGGATCTAAAATGGGCTTTCGTGACAGTAGATAGAGATAGATTAGTGAGTAAATTATATCAGTACGGAATAAGAGGAAAGGTACTAGAATGGTTAAAATCATATTTAAATGATAGAACTTAACAAGTTAGATTTAACAATCAGTGGTCAAAAAGAATTACGACAAAGTACGGAGTCCAACAGGGATCCGTGCTGGGTGCTTTGTTATTTACAATATATATAAATGATATCTTGCAAATGTGCCCGGATGAATGTAACATTAAAATATTTGCGGACGACACAATAATATATATGAAAGGAGGAGGTAGCAAGGAAATAGATATAAAACTAAACAGGCTATTATACCCTATAATAGATAATTGGATGAACGTAAATAAATTGAAAATGAATACCTCCAAAACAAAATTTATGATAATGAGAAGTACAAGGAAATAATTGAGAAGAACCATTACATTAAAATGTTCAGATGGCAAGATGATAGAACGGGTGGAAAATACTAAATATCTCGGTGTAATTATCGATAGCAAATTCAGATTTGAGGATCAATGCGATTACATGTTAAAGAAAATAGGAAATAAAATAAGATTGTTGAATAGAATTGGCAATGACATGTCGGGATATGCAAGATGTATACTTTATAATTCAATTATAGCACCACATTTTGAGTATTGTGCTACGATTTTAACAAATATGGGTGAAACGCAGTTGACTAAATTGCAAGTTGCGCAAAACCGGGCCATGCGAGTCATACTGCAATGTGACAGATATGCAAAAGTAGAAAGAATGCTGAAAGTGTTGCAGTTTATGTCGGTGAGACAGAGACTCTATTACAATGTGTGTGTATTTATATTTAAGATGGTTAAAGGTTAGTTGCCCAAGCAATTAGGAAATAAGATAGTTCTGGTAGGAAGTACTAATGAGAGACAGGCAGAAAATATTGTGATACAATTTAGAAAAACAAGAAGTGCGCAGGAAAGTATATTTAATGACGGGATACAAATGTATAACCAGATGTTAAAAGAGTATATTATGCCGAAAGTTGTATAATATGTAAGACTAGTATGTAAGACATTGTATATAAGTATGACAAAATAGCTGACAAAGTTAAATAAATATTAATCTCTCTCTCTCTCTCTCCCTCTCTCTCGCCCTCTCTCGCTCCTATCACGCATGCGCATCTCATAGCTTCGTGGGACTGTCGCTGTGTCTATGTGGTAGTAGTGTTTACCTCTCAGGTATTTCACTCTGCGCTCTTGCTGTCTTACCGGCTCTGTATTATTGTATATATGTTTCGCGCTCTTTCTCCTTACTTTGCTACTTTCTCCTACATTGTGATCAGGTAATTTGTATACAAACGCCTCACCGTTCCGACGGAAAATAAACTAACTCATTGGAGTTAGTTTATTTTATCACAGCTGATTGTTAGACGTGTGATTGTTGATTTTATTTTTCTGCATGTTTAATTTAAAGTGCGATAAATACAAAACGGTTATTGCTGATAATAAGGTTTCGTGCACAGCTTACTCTAAATCATTTCACCCAGATTGTGGCAGAGCATATCTTTCATTTAGATCAGCAAATGTGTGTTGCGTATTAAATCTATTTAAATCTATTTACTAGTACGCGCATCTCTCACCAGCAGTCATGTCAGGGTACACGATTAAACCCTGATTTGTCAGTTACTGAATCCCCTACTACATTGCAACTGCCTACAGTTCAACAACAAAATCCAAATGTTTCGGAGAGAGATTTATTAATTACTTTAAATAACAATTTAAGTGCCTTTATTGCCCAACAAACTGCTGTAAATGTTGATCATACGGCAAAACTTAATTGTATTGAGAAGCATACAAGTCTACTTAAGGCTCATGATGAAAGAATTACGCACCTTGAAGCAAATTACACGCAATCATTACAACAAAATATAGATCTGTCACGTGAGCTTCACTCATTAAAGACTGGCACTTCAGTTCCATTATCCACTGAAATAAGTCTATCTGGTGTACCTCTGACAATAAGCGATTCAGCAGAGCAATTTGCCGAGAAAGTTTTTCAAGCTCTTGGTATATCGAATTTGTTAAGCGATGTCCTTGAAATTCGAAGTCTTGACAAAAACGAAAATCGTGCAAGTAATGAGCCAGGCGATGTCAATACATATAATTTGAGACAAATTATCTCGAAATCTTTTATAATTACTGGTAAATCACATCAAGTCGGAGAACACACTGTCAACCAAAAAAGAGTCAAGGAAAATTTGACTCTCAGAGAAGTGTTTGGCCTCATTCAAAAGGGCTCGTCTATGTCAATGAGTTTCTTCATCCTGCACTCTATCATCTTATACGTCTCGTAAAAACTTGTACGTCTCAACGTGATTATAAATATGTATTTACTGCAATAGCGAGCATATCTTCTGCGTAAGAGCTTCGAATAGAAATTTTTATACTCGGACCGGATAGTCGTATAAAGAGAACGAGATATTACAAAGCAAATTTGGTATATCGGTGCAACCTTTATAGTACAGCAAGTTGAAAATTGAAAAAAAACATGTTTGCACCCATGAACTTGGTTGGCAAGATTTAATTGATGAAAATATTTAATGTTTTTATGCTTTTCAAGTGGTATTTAATTTTTTTAATTATCAAGTTGCAAGATTTTATGTGTGCGGTTGCAACATAATTTAATTTTCAGGTGAATCAACCCCTTTAAATACTCAAAAATCGAATGTCACTGATTATTTATTTTTGGGGTAATACAGTTTTCTCTAAGAGCAATTGACCATTTATCGTTGAAAAAGAACCAACAAGCAGAGCAGAAAACTTTGTTGACGTATCGATATACATATATAATGTTTCTAACTTAAACGTTGTGGAACTAAATAATTTTAAAATCATTCAAACTTTAATTAAGTTAGTAGCTAGTATATTCTGCTAAAAATACTTTATTATATTTTCTCTCTCCATTGCATTAGTTTAAATAAATAATGGCACTTCTTTCGAAATGGGTTAAGCATAAAATTAAGTTTAGTTATAAAGAATTGTAAAATCTGCGATGTAAGTTTAACGTTGATGCCACTGAAGAAATGAAACCTACTATTAATTCCCCTCGTATAAAAAAACCCAATTCGACAGCTGTGAGGAAGAAATCTCGTAAATTGACGTTTCCTCTATTACGACAGCCTCTTGGAGCTTCAAATACTGTGACATTGAAACCATGAAGAAAATAAAAATATTTCTAATAGATACTTGCTCTACGAAGAGTCAATTCAACGATAAATCTAAAATAGTGATACAGCTGAGAAAATCTGGCCACAAATTCACTCCATGAATCAAAATGAAATTTAATGGGACATATGTCCCATTAAAAGGGAACCCCCTAAAATTATAGGCGCCTCGGTTACAATATTATTTCAAGAGTTTCAAGTACAATGACATTGAAATTTTACTGAAAAAAAATATTATAGATCCTCTATACGAAGAGCCAAATCAACGATAAATCTAGATCTCGCCACAGCTGAGAAAATCGCACCGGAAACCTACATCTCGGATCAAAAGAAATCTCACTGGAAACCTACATCTCGGATCAAAAGAAATCGAATGCGGCACATGTGAGGAAAAAAATCTTGTATAATTATAACGTTGCCTCCGTAATGCTACTTTTAGAGCTGGGATGTAATAAGTCAAAATCCGGTATCGTCGTATTAAGATGAAAGGGATAGACCGGATGGGCCAGCTGAGGAGATGGACGAACACAATTCAAGATACATATGTAGTAGACATCATCGCCTACTGCTCTATAAGAGTAAAATTCACATTTCGATTGGGCGTCCCCGAGCAAAATCCTAGATGAGTGGTGCCAGGGCATTCTAGATCTCTCGTTTAAGAAAACAGAAAGCCGACGGTTGTAAAGTCGCGCGTTCCGTCGGCAGCGGCCGCGGGACACATCGCGAGCGCATCCGGGCTATCATTATCCACATCTGCCGACGAATCTGCTGGTCCTACCGAAGCCGGTAATTACCCGAGACCTAAACGGCGTTATATTCCGTCATCCTTACATCTCAGTCTCTGTCTCGCTCCTTTGTTTCCTCTATAATGCTGCTCCTGCTTGATTCTACCCGCCGGGGGTCATCGTTTTGTCGTTAGCGTCTGGGCACGTTGTGTAGATGCTCTTCTTCGCAATCCTATTGCCTCCAGCAATCCGTAAATATATATGCCACGTTTTATTTTTTTTAAGTAACATTATAAGAAATCGGTTAAACATTCTCATGATTATTTAATGGAATACTACAATTTATTATGAAGAATACGGAGAGCAATATTTCGTTGATCATTCCATCAAATAAACAAAACTTTAATCGTACAAATGATTTTTATCTGAATTAATCAATTATTTAGTTCGGATTTTACGGGATGTAGAATTTTTGGAAAAATGTACGTTATCGCTTAAACTCGCGTAAGTCTTGATACGTTTCACTCTAATTTTCTATGTAAACGGACTAATATTCAGTGGTGCGAGATGATTAACTTATCGAAGATCGGTAAAAGGGTTTAGATTTCATAGCAAATTTGAATTTTTCAAATTTTAATCTTTTCTACTTTGGAAATTTTTAACGAAACAAGCCAAAACTTCAGACATGCACCAGGGAGGTCTGGTATCAAATTTGGCGAAGATTGACAGAGGCGTTTGAATTTGATAGTGCGTTGTATATTATATATTCACGATTGCCGAGTAGTTAAAAAATGGTTTTTCTATTCGCACCAACCCATATATAGTAGTAAATAGTGAAAATCATGAGGAAATTACCATTACTCAAAAGCTTCTAATCACGGTAAGTTCCTGTGACACCAAAATTCCTTAATTTTCGTTAAATTAACATTTCTACTATTTTATTAAGCAGAGAAGCAAAGTAGAATCTTGCACATTGCTTCCCCATTATTTTTCATTTTTCGTACTTCATACAACATATTTTCTCATACTGGTGGCTTTTTGAAAAATAGAAAACAATGAAGAAGCAGTAGTAAATTACAAATTCAATATAGTTTAAACCCCTCGATCGATTCTGACAAAATTTGATACTAAGTATTCTTGTAACCATGGCCAATTTATATGCCAAGTTTCGGTTTAATCGATGAAAATTTACGAAAGTTAGAGCGAAAATAGTTTTTCTTCGAAAAATTACGAAAACTCATAATTCCATAAAAACTGAACGCCTTGACCGATTCTTACCAAACTCAATATAGAACAACAATGTCCCCTAGCCTACACTTCTAGAAAGTTTTATCTCGATAGCTCAAAGTTTATAAAAGTTAGAGGCATCACGCCATTTTTTCAAAAAATTCAAACAACCATAAAATGAGACGTCCGCTATTGATTTGGGCGACTTGAAAGATCCAGTAACCCGTTATCGAAAAATAGTCATTTCAATTTTCAAAAAATTCAAACAACCATAAAATGAGACGTCCGCTAGTGATTTGGGCGACTTGAAAGATCCAGTAACCCGTTATCGAAAAATAGTCATTTCAATTTTGCAAGGTCATCACACACACACAAGCTATGCACACACGCTTTGAACGTTTTAAGTACTCGGACATCATAATCACAAGAATATTTTTTTCACGAAAAAAAATCTTCCTCTACGAGCAAAAATGTATAAGATTTCTTGTTGGCGTACTAAAAAAGTCATAAATGCCACCAAAATGAGATTTGTTGAAATGTAGTACACTAGTAAAGCAGTCACTTTCCTTTAATCATTACGATTTTCATACAAAATTTTGGGCAAATATTTCGACTACAAAAAAACATTCACATGTGTCATACTATACAGTCGCTGAATCAACACTGCATTACGGAATTTCGTGTATATTATTAAGATTGGATTGCGTTAAATGTCAAGATCCTAACATACTTACCACCTTGATCAAAAAGTTTTAGGACTTTATTAATATAATCGAAAATACAAATTTATTCATCAAAATCGATATGGTCCCCTTCAAAGTACTCCCCATCGACTGCAACGCACTTAGGTCAGCGCTTGATCGAATCCTCGAAACACCGCTGGTACTCAATTTTTGGTTTGTCCATCAGCCGTCTTCGATTTTTTCATGACATCCTCTCGGGTGCTGTAACGCGTTCCGCGAAGCAGTTTTTTAAGTCGGTTGAACAGGAAAAAGTCGCAGGGAGCCAGATCACGTGGATTCGAAGACTGCTGGATATTATTCGTGTTGTTTTTGGTCAAAAACTCACGGATCAGGATTGCATTGTGCGACGGTGCGTTATCGTGGTGCAAAATCCACGTGTTATGTTCCCACAAATCGTGTCTTGTTTGTTGAATTGCTTCACGCAAATGTTTCATAACGCCCAAATAATACTCTTTGTTGACCGTCTGTTTTTCCGACAGAATTCAGAAGTTCTTCAGAAGAATTCATGATGCACAACACCGTTATAATCCATGAAAACCGTGAGCATCGCCTTCTTTTTGGACTGAAAACGACGTGGTTTTTTCGATCTCGGCTCATTCGGTACACGCCATTCACTCGCTTGATGTCTGGATTGCGTGTCATACTCATAAATCCACGTCTCGTCGAGACATCGTCGAGTGATGATCCGTTTGATAAATGTCGGGTCGGATTCGGCCTTGGAAATCATGTCTTTCGCGATTTCAACGCGGTCCTTTTTTTGCATGAAATTGAGGTCTTTCAGAACCAGTTCTGCAGCGACACGTCTAAGGCCCAAATCACTAACTAAAATGTCTTGAGCGGATCCATAAGCGATGTTCAAGTTCTGTGCCAGGTTTCTGATGGTCAATTTGCGGTTTTCGGCCAACATTTCTTTGATTTTATCGATGTTTTCATCAGTTTTCGACGTCGACGGCCTGCCACTGTGTTCGTCATCCTCGACCGACTCACAGCCACTTCTGAAGCGGTCATGCCACCGAAATACGTTTGATCTCGAAAGAATATCGTTGCCGAAACACTTCTCTAACATTTCTAAGGTCTGCGGACCGTTAAATCCATTTTTCACACAAAATTTAATGAAAACTCGGTGATGAACAGTTGATGCCATTTTCAAACTTGTAAAAAATCAAAAACATGTACAAAGGTAGATGTGCTCAGTACAGCGTTACTTTTACAAATGTCAAGCTATGACGCTGGATTTAGAGGGAAGTGTCGATGACAGATGTGGTAACCTAACAAAAAACAATTCCAATCGGGTGACTGACAGCGCCACACGGTGGCCGGTCCTAAGACTTTTTGATCAAGGTGGTATAGGTCAGATTATGAGAATTCCGACGCAACCTTAAAAAATTTCGCTTAAAAAAAGTCCTTGCAGAAATCGGTGGATCTGCCGAATCAATTTTTATAATTGAATTAATTCGCATACTTTATTTAGTTGATACATTCAAATTTATTAGTAAACTGATGTAAAGAATACTGATAACTTTTAAAGAAGTATTATTTTATACGCCATTTGTATCTAACTTCAACTTCACTAGCAAGTAGCAGGACATCTGCCTAAGGACCATTGGGCTTGGGTTTTGTCAAAATCTATAGAAACGTTTAAATCTTATGAAATAAATTTTTTTTTGGCAAAGTACTGTAAGTTATCGAGTAAGCTTACGGCTAACTGACATAAACTAAACACGTAAGCCTAAATTTGAAAAGTGTATTATATGATATTAGATTTGGCTAAAATCGATCAAGGCCTTTAAATGTAATGAGAATTTGGACTTTTTTATGTTGCAGAAAAAACCATAGTGTCTCATGCTAACAAATATTGAACTATTAAGCTGAAATTTGATACAGATGTTCAAAAGAGTAAAAGAAACTTGGATTGCGTTGTACATTGTTTGCTCATTTTGGTCCGTAGTACACAAATTTGCCTGTATGAGAAAGTAGAAATCGAGCAACGTACTTTCTCATAGATTATGTCTTTTGTATGACAGACCACAAAAAATAAGGAAGCAATGTGCAAGGTGCAACTTTGTTGAATTGTTAAATTGTTTTGCAATTATTATATTAATTTCATTAAAAATATCACCCCCTTATAAAAAAGTATCCCTTTAGACCGTATTTTCTAGGACTTATAAACAAACCAGCAAAGTAGAACTTGATTGATATTAGCTTCCTTACAGAGGAAATAATTTGCAAGGTTCTACTTTGCAGGCTTGTTATATAATAATAACAATAACTCCACACTTGCAAGAGTAAGAACAAGCGGAACTTTCAAATTTCATATAATTTAAAACATTTTATTGAATTTCGCGAAGTTCAATACTATCCACCCTTTAATTAGATTCTATTGACCTGCGAATTTTTTGGGAGTTATCTTAATATCTAAAATTGAATCCATTTCTTCATCGGTTTTTGCGAAATTTAGCTGTAACCATCCGTTAATAATATTATATTTACGTACAAATTTTTTCCCCCATATCTCCAGGTTTGTGAAAAGTTGAGCAACCACAGACATTTTTCAAAAAATTAAAAATGCCACAACATCTGAAATGCTGTATGATCTGCTATGGAAATTATAATGACTAAAAGTGGCTATACTGCTTTATTCGTCTGCGGAACTGCAGCGCTGTATGTAGCTCAAACCGTTATCAGGTTATAGATATTCGAATTTTGCTGGGCCATTATATATACACCCACGTGCACCCAGACGCTTTTTCTACACGCGATTTCTAAACGTTTTGGTACATTGTAAACGCATTAGCATTGAAAACTAAGAAAAAAAATGTCCGCGACACAAAACTTCTTCTACGAGGAAACAAAACCGTATAGTATGCTTATTAGATCAAAATTGTACTTTCTATATATTTTTTTCATTTTCTTACTGATGTTAATGGATGTGGTGTGGTCTATATTAAGAAAAACAATTAAGAAAATCTATCAATTAGTTAATTCTTAGAAGCAAATCGTTTTTTTCTTCCAATAGTTGCCATTAAATAATTTGATGGTGAATTTTCTGCAATGAAATACATCAAACGAACCAATCAGATAAATATTCATTTGTTCAAATCAAATATTTATATAAAACTAGTATTTATTTTATTAATATTATTAACAAAAAAATTAAGTAATCATATACGTCATACATAAAAATGTTTTTTCAAAGTTTTTCGGTTATCATCAATCTAACGTAGCAGTACTTCCGCTATTACAGTTTGTGAAAAAAGTTTTCCGTTATTTTGGGAATATTTGAACATAAGATCTACCTACCTAGACACTTAATAACGACGAGTCCGCGTTTCAAAATTTTGACAATAATTTAGTTGCATTTAATTGAATCATATTTTCTAATCCTTAAACTCCTGGTGGATGATTAAGACAGATATACCCTATAACAATAAACTGGTTATTTCATGGATATCGATTTCGTATATGTTATTAAATGCAATCAATATTTCTCTCAGTGTAGAAATATAACGAATTTTGAAGATCAAATCAGAAGGAATTACGCAATTTCTTTACGTTATTCTTTGGTTACACGAAGCAAAGCCTGTGAACAGTCGTGAAACAGGAGTCCGCGCGATAACTAGGAGGATCTTATCTCCCGGGCTCCCAGTTTCGTCTGAGGGATCGCACGCATTACAGAAGGGTCCAACAGCAGGATCAGCATCAGAAGTACTCTACACCTCGTTCTTCTGCTTTCACCGTATGGCTTTGAGGGCGCCGCATCGCGCCAACTACGCCCACTCCACCGTTATTTTACCTCAGCACATCACCGCGTCCCTTTCGTCCTTGCACGCGTTTTATTACGCACGGTAAGACTTTATTGCTCTCTTGCACCCTTTAATACACGGCTGGGCCTGTTTATACTGATCCTCTTGCTGCTGTGCCAATCCCGGGAGTGATAGATTCTCCCGCGTCATCAAAAACAAAGCGCCTACTGCGGCCACATCGATCAAGTCTTTTCCAATTTTTAACATTTTTATGACCACGCAGAATCTCGCGAGACAATGGCATCGCGACTTCCTCAAGTCTAGATATACTCGTCATGCTCAATAGAAAATTATTCAAGATTACGATCTTTTTCAATATTCTGTCAATTCAGTGGAATGCTTTTAACAATTATTAAGATTATGTTTTTCCAATACTGTTTATGAACACATTAATTAGTTATCTATACTATCAAGCTTTTTGGAATCTTTAACCCATCCAATTGCATATAGGTTACACACATTATTATTCTCAATGTAACCGGAGAAATTTAAATAAAATCGTAATTTTTCAATTGCACATCAATTTTTTTATATGGCAAAAATGTTTTTAACAATCTAAAATATATGTAATTACAATACTCGTTAAAAAAAACAGATTTTTCTTTTAATAGTATATATCAATATTTGAATAGCATTTCGGGGCCTACATTTCAATGCGCCTGTCTAAGACGAACGTACTTGATTCTTAGATACTTTGCTGACATTGTTACATGCTACAAATAATGCATATAGAAGCTTGTGTATAAAAATGCAGGCAAGGTTAACGGCTACTTACTACATTAATAAGTTTAACGTCAACAGATTTAGCATAGTTTTTTGTGAAAAAGGTGTTGCGATCACCCTTTTGTTCAGCTTCATTTATTTTTTGCGATTGGATTCATGTAGAAACAAAATGCATAAACAGCATTTCGGTGTTTTTAAGGATTAAAATGATATTGGTATGAAACGTATTGGATTTATAAAATGATTGAATAAAAATGTTGTAATTATATCAGCAGTTAGTGTGTGAGCAATAGCAACGCTATGGATTCAGAACCTTTGGCTTATTATCTGTGAGGATCTCCGTTGTACAATTTTGACCTTCTCATACAGGAAGCATTGTGGACGAAGAACCAAAAGAATGCGGAAGCAACGTACAATGTTCCACTTTACATTTTTTTTGCATTGAAGAGTAGTCTTTCCGTATTTTCTACAAACTTGAATCCAACATTTTGACAGTAATCTGGCCGTTCACACATATTTTAACGAAAACTGCTATATATAAAAAGCTTTTAAAGCCTTTCTTACCGGCTAAATCTTGGCTTGATTCATCAAATGATTCTCAATCCGCAGGGATGTCTTTTTTGCAATTAAGAGAAACATCGAAATCATAAGTTTAATTATCATAACGTTTAAACGAGGCCCAAGACCAGGCTCTTCTTTAAAAAAAAATCAAAACAACAAAATGTAAATGTCCGGATACATATTGTCAAAAATCTCAATAATCAAAGACTGGCTACTACCTCACGTTTGTGCCAAATTTTAGCCCGATTACTATAACGATTCTTGGTTATAGGCGATTAAATTTGCAAAGCCCTGCCCATACACACACACGCATACACTTTTGAAGTCAAAGTTCTCTTTTCTATAATTTTTTACGGTCGTGAGTTTTATAAATTTCTGAATTTATTTTTATTTCATACTCATTCTCATATTTTATACAGCATATTCATATTTAATATTGCTTCAAACGAAATCAGCTAAGCTCCCGATTTTCACCCAGGCAGTGTAGATTATTATTAAACAATGCAATAGAACTAAATAATAACCTCCAGAAATATCTGATTTGGATTCATAACTGCAGTAACAACAGTAGGTTATGAATCTTACAATTCTCAAATCAACTGAATGTCACCCATTGTCATTTCACCAGTCACATTTTTTCTACTTGAAAATGAAACATTCATAACATTCTATACTCTCAGCAGTGCGATTAGAAATCTCATAGTTAAATTGAATACAAAATTACATGTTAATATGCAGCATGATTGAACTTTAATCAGACATTGAATTGCCTAAGATCTATTAATCATTACAGTATACAAATACTGTATACTTAGGTGATTACATACTTGCTGATAAACCGAATGAGACTTCATCCATACAACTCAGTCCAAAAGTATTAGAAAATGTTAGATTTGTTCAGTAGTAAAGTTATCGTGCTACAAAATCTCTATTTTTTAAATTTCGTACAGGTGTTGACTAGTAACTTTCTAGTTTACTCGATACCCTACTATACAGGGTGGCCGATTTATCTGAAGACATTGAAATATATTGAAATATTTCGAAATATTTCAATGTCTTCAGATAAATCGGCCACCCTGTATATAGATTATGAATCGTAAACCTGTATTGCTACACGTTACGCAAGTACAAGAATTAATTGGTCGTTGCTTAGTATTTGTATTTTATTTTTATATTCATCGTAGGAGCTAGCTATAGATTTTACCTAAATTTGATAACTAAAAATATTTTATATGTAAAATGAATTTATGTACATAATAAAAGGAAATGTATAAAAATTATTAACTATTTTTTCATAACAATATGTATGGAAATTTGAAGAGGTAAAATTGCAAAATAGAGGGTGTATTGACGAAAAACGCCGTGGCCGCATAGAATTTGAAAGTGACAATGCACTACGCAACGGAATTCGCACAATCTAGAGCGGCGTGCTGATTGATTCACTGTAGGTGGAAGATAATCTTTACTAACATTTTAACTTTGTTTCGTTATTGTTGATAATATTTTTAGATACAATGTGGCTGTTCATTAATAATCGTCAAGCGACGATTATCGATGTATCTGGTTTTATCGAATAATAATATTGACTAATCTGGTTTTAAAATTTTTGCCGACGCAATATTGAAACAGGATTGTATCAAGAGATGTATTAAAAGAAATATAAAAGACGGAAACACCAAATATAACCTTCTGGTATCACAAAGGCTTATAAGTATTGTAAAGAATTATATTCATGATATTTAAAAAATATTGAATATTTACCCGTCTATTTAAATTCAGTGAAATGAGCTTAATTTCACTTATTAAGTGAAATTAATCGCGCTCAAGGGGAAAATCAGGGCAATTATACAAATAGTATGTAATACATATTCATATTAATGAAATACAACACATTGTTTTCAATTCACCAAAAAAATTTTGCATTCCTTATACACGCTAATGCTACAAAAATAATTATTATTAATAAATAGATCATATCTTTATTGTCTGTGGTGACAGCTGTGATGCCGTATCGATGTATTAATATCGACTAAGCGCTGATTTCTTTTACTCCCTCATAAGCGCTGTGAAGATAGATGGAGATATAATGGCGGCCATACTTCTTTCGATGATTTTGTTCCATTCCATTCTGTTAAAAACAGGCTGTTCAGTAAGGATCTTTTTTCTACGTCCGTTCACGTTTGATCCTACCAAAATATAACTATGATAACCTGGTTCGTCAAATGCAGAACTGACGTTGAAAGTTTGGTAAAGTAATTATTAGCCTTTTCCGAGAACTCCAAGCACAACAAAATAACCCCCCACCCACCCCAACAGCTGATCACAATGAAGCACATGCCGTCTTGGCAGTTGGCTGCTAAAAGTTGGGCTTATCGAATGTTTCAACAAAATTTCTGAATTTCATATCAGTAATTAGTTCGTGAGTATAGGATTCATTGTGTACCAATATGACAACGCTATGAATTCGCAACCACTGACTTATGAGCCGTGCTAAATCGTTAGGTTAGACCGGCAACTCAGAAACATATAGAAATACGTGAAATTTGTTAAATAATGAACCATCTGCAAATGTATTAACTGTCGTGGTATTATAGCAATACATTTGTTATGTTTGAGTATATTTTATAGGTTATGTTTAACTTTTTATTTCGGTGAAACAATGTGAGTCCAAATTAATTCTACCTGAATATTTTACAATTCATTATGTATCGAACCAAGTAACCTTATGCACATGTCACACTCATAACTCCTTATAGGGTCGGTGCGTAGCACCGATGTACCTTGCCCTAGCGGCGACATCTTGTATTGAGCCGATGAAAAACACGGACGTATTGACATCACTCACAGGCGGCGGCAATGCCACACAGTCTTAATGCTCTTGCCATTGTGCCACGGTGCGTGCGATAAGCGTAGAAGCATTTATCGATTTAATGCTACAGCTGGCCGCCTAGGTGGCGATACATGCACACGAGGTAGCTACATGCCTAGCGTATGAAGATTCTGGAATGACCTAATGCTTACAGCACGTTTACCAGCCTAACATGCAATATTCGAAAATTGCGTTATATGGTTAACTAAAATAATAAAAATCTCCACGGGGATTAAAATGTAGACTTGCTCTGCTCAAAGCAAACAAAATTCTGCAGAAATCAGATTTTTTTCATTTCTTATTGTTAATTTAGGTTCTTTATGAATATATATATATGAATGTCGCTGGCAGCACGCTCGGTATATACCCAGCTATGTACGTATATACATATAAGTTTACTACACTACTTTACTAAACTATTTTAACTTATAACATTTCCTAAATCCTAACGGTCAGCGTCAGATTAAAATAAAATTTATCACTTGGATTTCAATACTGCACTAGAAAAACTTTTTTTCCCGGAAGGAAATCTGGAAATATATTATTTTATACTCAATGAATGGTATCTTTCATTTAATCGTCACAATGTAACTAATAATAAATCGCTCAACTTTAAACATGTCCTCCTTAAAAACCATAATAGCAATTTTTTTATCGTAATTTAATCTCCAGACATTTGTTTATAAAATAACATTTTTAAGGTGACAATCCTTTAAAATGACGTCAAAAGGCTTTCTTCACGTGAACAGAATGTACTGACTAAAACTAAACAATGATGATTCGCAATATACTCCTTCAAATTAGAGGCTGTTAGACCGAATACCTGAAGTAAATACCTATGTCTCTCATATGCTTTAAATTATTCTACCAAAAACCTAAGCCCTTCAGAATCAAAAAATATGCATACGTATAGGTATGTATAATAAAAGCTCGTTCTTACTCCAAACAAGAATTTTAAAAAACACGAAAAGAAGATAAGATGAGTACTTAAGACGAGTATTGTACGAGTACAATAAGATAAGCGAGTCGTACGCCGAGGTTTGCGTATTAATTTTTTGAGAAAGTGACGCTCTCTCGCTCGAGACTGCGTTCGATGCAGTTTTACCGGTAGCTATCCTGAAGGAAGAGTAAGTGAGTGAGTGCGTGGGTGAGTGAGAGAGCCGGAGAGAGAGAGAGAGAGAGAGAGGTCCACGTCCGACTGGACGACGGTGAACGTGGTACTGCAGCTCCTGCCACGGCAGCCACCAATTAAAACGCGGTGAGTCTATGGAATCCCGAAGCCTGCCCACGGCGGGGTACTACCGAAATTCCGCGAATCAGCCCGCGAGCGTCTCGCCATCGGTTGCAGTCACGAGATGGACGCGACGGTTGAATCGCGTTCCAATCGCCATTCAACTACAACCTCTCATCCTTCCATTTTCTTCTACTATCAACACGTTCAGTGGTTATTTCATCGCCAAACCCACAACAAATATGATTTACATGAGGAAAACACTTAGATATTGACACTTAGCCACCACACTGTCCGTCAATCACTGTCTACAACCTACGGAGACACTCATCGTGACACAATACATCGAACAACAAAGGAGTCTATGCGTCTATAGCCGCTTAAAGTTTAACAAAATGGCGGCTGCCTACCGGCTTGGCCACAGTTGATGACAGAAGAGAGGTTACGATTGATTAATGGCACCAAACATGAGCACTTAGGTCGAAACCGTCGCGAACATCGTATAGACAACGTGTACAGGGATACTCTGGTGACGAAAGAAGAACTCGTGACGTGAGAGAACTCGACGGTGCACAGAGAATGAAGAAAGCAGGTGTAACGCGTTGCGGCAGTAGGCACCAACTGATCTCACATAACAACGGCCGATAAAATTGTTGCGTTTCCACCGAAAAATTATCCTCTTTTTTCAGTATAAAAAGTACAAAATTGTGGTAATTTAGCCCCCACTTGGGGTATACAGAGGGAGAGACCGGCAAGAACGTGGAGGAACGGACGGGGAAGCAGCCAAGCAGGCAGCGTGAGCGAGGATCGGGCGAGAGGGTCTCAACGAGGCGCAGCCGGCTGCTGCTGGTGTCCGGGGGAGGAATCGCGTCGACCGCGCATCACAGAAACACACACCGAAGACGCTGGGGTCGGGGGGACTATGCACTGCGATGGGGGCACCTGCTTTACGCCGGGGGCGGGGGCAGCACAGCAGCCTTGGTTGTTCGACTCTACTTGTGAATGCCCCGCCACACTAACAACTACCGACAATTTTGGTTCAATATAGTCTGCCTTTCATAGTAAAAGCCGAGGTTTCTCCCACGCTCAACACAACAGATCTTCCAGTAAAGCAATAGAAAACTACTGTTCTTGAGATTTCTTCACTAGCTGGGAGAATTGAGACTAAAGCGTATGGTAGGTCGGGCGTGGTAAGCGACGGTGGGTTAAGCTGATCTCACTGAGTTACGTGGTGCCCCGCAAAAACACCGAGCCAAGTTACAGCCCAACGGGCAGTAGGGAGGGAGGCATGCTATGCTATGAAATTAGTATAATCACGATCAAAATTACTCTCTCGCGTCCGACGAGCTCTCGCAACCACCAACCACCGTTCAAATACCACGCTCTGGGATCGCCAATCGCAGTCCGAGTCCAGCGAGAAGGGCAGCCATCTTTTGCCCCCACAGTGTGAGTACCCGCCGTGAGATTTGAACCAAAGGAATTATCGCAAATATGGCTTAAACCCGGAAGATGGGAAGCGATGCGAAGTTTTTTTGCAACTCACGTTCATAATACTCTAAAAGTTGAAGACCCTTAACAGGTATCGTTTTGCACACAGTTTGATAAGACGTTGCAAGTATTATGTCGACCATGCAAAGCGTTCACTACTCGGTTATAGTTATGTTAGATAAATTTATTGTTATTAATGTCATTATAGGGAAGTCAACATCAATGGACCATTTTCAGTAATTCATTTCTCATGAAATACGGAAGCTACGATAATAACCTACATTGCTCATTTTACAGTATGTATTTAAAGTTATCAAATAAACGATAGCTGATGGTTGTGCGTTTTGTAGACGACAATATGTAAAATCTTGACAAGGTTCATCGGCACAACTTTTTTTCTAAAATGATAATTGGACGTAGGACATTTTTGCTATGATGGAATGAATTTGAACCGTTTAATTTAGCTATAATCTCAGAAAGAAACATCTTAAGTATTGCAATATGAAATTCGAACGTTTTTATTCTTCTCTGGGTGACTTCTATGCAATAAGTCCTTCATTGGTACCGCATTGTATCAGTAGTTCTCTCTAGGATTTATTTCTACAAAAGATACCAAAGAATAAGCAAATCTGGAGACTTTAATTTCCAAATTTGAAGCTGCCATTCAAATAAAGTTCATCTAAAAATTCAAGAATTCAAATTATGACAAAACATTTCAACATATTTAACGCTATGTATAAACTTCAGTCTAACTCAGGAGATAAAAACAACATTCTACATGCCAATAAATTTCCCTTTATGAAGTTCATGTTTAATAAAAACCATAGCATGAAATTTGTCTCTGATTTATTCCCTAGAACTACCTGACCTACATCCACCCCTTATCCCTCCGTTTTCGATGCTTCGTCATCGCGTTCGGCACTCGTCTTTTATCTTTCAGTTCCCGGAGGCTGTTTCAGTCTCGAACACGATCGAACGGCAGACGGCGGAGCGATGTACTAAAAAGAGACAACTAAAACAAAAGTATCCTTTGGCCCAGCAAAGCGTATCCGTTGTAGCCTTTCCGCTGCCAAAATTTTTTGAGAAACTTGTCTGCCTGGCATATATATATATACGACCCAAAACAGTATCTATACGACTTTTAACCTGGGGCGCGAATAAGAATAAGTTCGGGGACCAGGACGAAAAGACCAGCGAGCGTTTCTGCTGAAGCCCATCGATTTGGAGTATCCTGGCGCCTCCGGGCCATCGCGCGGTTCCTGTGCAGTAGGTCTAGCCACCGAGCTCACTACAGCCAAAGCCTTCTGCTTGCTTCCTTCTTACTTCGTCTTCTACGCCGTCTCTTTCTTTTTCTTCTCGTTCCACAGCTCTGTGCTCAGTCCTGTAATTATATGGCGTACACCAGAGAACCTCTCCAGCACACTACCTCGACCCTCGTGTTTTCTTTCTCTTTCTCTCTCTTTTGCGTTATGCCGAGATACCTAAGCACTTGGTCGCTTCTGCAGTAACCTCTACGTCCTCGGCTACAAAAATATTATTTTTTTTTGGCTTTGCTGCTGCTGCTGCCGTCTTACAGACCTCTTCGTGTTCTGCCTTACGTGTACGCACGCGGTGCCGCCGCTGGCTATGCCAGCTCTCTGCCACAGAGTTCAGCTCCCTCGCGAGTTGTACAACTATCCACTCGTCGCGACTCTCTACTCGATAGCCTTTGAGACCACAAGCAAAGAAGACCCCATCCAAGCTCTACATTTTTTGTCTTCAACTATACTCCTGATGATTCGACTTGCCTTCACGTCACTCTTTAGTTCATGTTCTTTCAATAGTGTAGAAAAATACTTTAACATAAACGACGTTGATTCCTGTTTAACTGTCACACAGAAATGCTATACTTTGGTGTAAATCGAAAATAATTAATTAAGTTGTGTAATTAAAATATAGATGTTTCTCACCTGAGATTTACATTTCAATATCTACAAGGATGCTATGTGGACCCTTGCACGTTGCTTCTTCATTATTTTCCACCTTCGACAAAGTCACTTCTGTGGGGAAGTATGTTGATCGATGTGGCTTCGTCATAGAGAAAGCTTTGTCAATGGTGGAAAATAGTGAAAATAAATAAATAAATAAAAAATTTAGTAACATTGCATATTTCATAAAATTAAAACCTCTCAATCGATCCTCACCAAATTTAAGACCCAGTATCCTTGTCTACTAGCCAATTTGTATGATAAGTCTCGGTTTAAATAAAAATTTATGAAAGTTAGAGAGATTCGAGAAATTCCCCTTATTCGAGAAATTCATACAACCATAAAATGAGATACCCGTTAGCAATTTGGGCGAAAATGACAGTCAGTGGACGGGGGTTGTGACTCGACTCGTGTGCAAAGTTTCAGGAGATCGACTAACCCGTTCTCGAGATATCGCTATTTCAATGTTCCAAGCTAATCACACACACGCACAGCCAACGTGCGTTCACGCACATTTTCGTTATAATTGACCTCAGTTTTACATTCCTTCAGAGGTCCCAAATGCAAAAATAACTTCAGATTAAATATATTAAATTTTTTTCTATATTCACTCAAACTACTTGCGGTGACTAGTGATGGAATTTTTGCGAAGTAATAGTTCGAATTCTGACAAATGTTGGGGAGTATTTATGTTAATCTCTCAATTACCTGGGAATGAATAATTAAATTAAGTGAAATAACATTTCGTTCATATTAAAAACAAATCTTGGAAGCGAAGTTTTATTTTCTATATTCATATATTTTATATATTTCTATATTCATCAGATAACTGTCGTGTAGAATTGTGATTATTGTATTCAATTGTGGATTGATCTTTCTATGAAGATGAAGCGCGGCGTTGGTTGCACGGAATGTGACATGGATCAACCCTGTTCGACCCTGTTATCATTCAATATGTATCGCTGTACAAAATGAGAGAGTGGGAAAGCACGTTCGCGTCCCATACCGCAAGAACGTAACGTTCGCGTACCACGCTCCCTGACTCTCCTGTGCTGCGACTTATTTTTTATTGAATAACTACGTGGCATAAGGTTTTGTATAATATTATATATACCATCGTTTTATGGGCTATGGAGCGACGTTGAACGGAAGTGTGCTTGCCCAACGCTTGTGGTGCGAAACCTCCTCTCTAGATCAATCGTCCCTCTCTCTTTCTTCATTCCTATAGAACAACACAGCAGTGTGAATATGGTGCAACACCAATAGCCAGATAAAATGTGAACGACGTGCTCTCGTACCGTCTGTAATATATTACCAGTTGACATGAAATCACAAATCTCGATTCCAACGATCTATATATAATACTTTGCGACGCACCGTTGCTTCGATGCATTATATCGTTACGCGGCAACTTAATTAATTATAATTCGTTATTTCATTTTCAATTAGAGTGAATATGGCCCACTCAAAAGTTTCGGCCTATATCCCCTACTCCTAGAGGTAAAATCACACTTTGGTGTGAGCAATATGTACCTGGAAAAACATTCTAGATGGCCCTGCAATGGGAATATTTGAAGTCATTTGTTTATAGGCGTCACGAGGTAATTTATCTTAGTCGCTGTTTTTGCATGTTTGATAATATAGACCATAGGCGTCGGTTAATATGGACCACTTATAACTGGTTTGGAAAATCTTGGGTACACTCTGGGTAGGTACATGTAAATGAACCAATGTGAATAATCCCAGAAGACCAAGTTAGTTAACGAATCGTACTTTTTTTTAAATAACAATCAGAATGACATTGTGAGAGGCATAACGAAATGTTTAAGACATAAAGACATCACGATAGTTCACCAAGCTTCTCTACATACCTGACTGACTCTGAAGTCAGTGCATCCTTCGTGAAGCCACCTCAGGTAAAATACGCACCAGACTCAAGCGTCTTGCCGTTTCAACTGGTGGTAATTCTCCCCGCATTCTGTGCATCTGTCTTCGTTGCTACAGTCCCTTTTTACTGCCGACGGGAGTATGGGTTTCACTAGCATGGCACAATTATGCCAGTTTCTATGTGTCTGATGTTCTCCAAATAGGCTAAAGATATCTTAACAGAACTGAGTACACAGGTCCTGTGCATCGTAACCTAATTTTTGTCCTAGATTGTATATATTGGGTAAGATTTCAGAATGAAAAAGCGCTTAAAAAAATATATGAGAAGCACAGTTGCATATATCGAAATGCCACAAGATTGCCGTCATTCCTATTATAATCGTTCATCTGCATCTAACTTCAGAGCGCTCACAGTGGAATGAGAGAAAGAGCACGAGGGAATCCGTTAATATATACATATATGTTTTATTCAACAGCATGTAAATTTTAATAAGTTTGTTGTACATCAGAGATGTTGTTAACAACTAGAATTTAAGAAAAATACAATGAATTTTGAAATTGCAAAAAAAAAAAATAAATAATCAAAAATGATGACCACTTTAAACTTTTTTAATTACCTTTGTTGCTTTAATGCTAAATACAAGAGTGCAAAAATGATTGAGCGATTAAATAAATTGGAGTTATTAAAAGTGTTTTAGCTGCTTTAGTTTCAAAAAATATAGTAACTATAAAAATACCTAGCAATTACAAGACTACTATAAAAAATCACATTGAACTAGTTTTAAAAAGTATGAAATTTTAAAAATAAAAAATTTTAAAAATTCCCCACTGCAAAAAAACTGTAATAAAGAGGACCTATAATAATAGGGGGTTTAGCTTTAAAAAGTTTTCGTATGATAATAAATCGAACAAGACAGAAATAACTTCCGATGTAATTTTAGCTAACTTCATATTTAAATGACAATAAGTCATTTACCGCTGTTACTACAGTCGAGAGACGTCTCCTGTACATTGCAACCGGCTTTTATATGTCAAGAAATATGGTCTCTAATTATAGTTAATTTGTGTGCAAATGGTTTATATGGAACCGAGATGCTTTTTTATTGATATAGATAATATTGGTCGATTGGTGATACCAAAATAGTATCAGGTACCCGAATAGGAAATTCATCAAGGATATTTAATAAGATAACGCATTATATCAGGCACGTCTGATATTAACCTGATTTAGGTCTCGAAAGGTGCACACGTAGTACGTCTGATAAGGAAAGTCTGTAGTCCTCATCAGGGCCCCATATGTTTAGCCGCACTATAAGTTTCAGCCTGCTCAGAGCATGAGCAGGGCATTATCGAGTCTGCCTTATAGTAGCCCTTATAAGGTAAACCTTATGAAAATGGTATCAGGGCCGCATATATTTTACCAGAAATAGCCCGAAAGTTCTGCCCGTTAATTTGGTAATAAGTTACCAGATCGATGCATTATTTGAGGACTGTTCTAAGATAGTTCCGCTTACCGCTGCTAGATGAGTCGCATGTGAGTCGTTTCTCTCAAACAAAACGACACGGTGTGGGTGATGTCAAGCAGACTAAAATTATTTTTGCACTTCGCGGAAGTCCTTCTCACACGATTGTTTAATGGCATTCAAGTAGTACTCAGTCAACTAAATAGCTAAGTACTTACACTAAAAGTTTCCCACATAATTTATATTGTGAGAAACCGTCAGACCAGTATTTAATCATAATAATAAATCGTACTACGTTTATTTCATTATTATGTTACTAGGATTACATACGACAAATTAGATTTTTAAACCTACTTTAATTCTCAATAAGGAGAGTTAAAAGAAGGATAAATGAGGGTTAAAGGAGGGCTAAAGGAGGATTAAAGCAGGGTTAACGCAGGGATAATATTAAAAAAAATGATATTTTGAACCTTACGTAATCCTCTATAGGGACCATTAATCTGGGGTTTTAGAAGGGTCAAGTGAGGTTCAAAATTTATAATCTCCTTTCGCCTATACGGAGGCGACAGCAGCGGCAAATGGGGCGGTAGCGAGATATTTTCGCAATATGAAGAGAAAATGATTATAAGTAAGAAATCTGGCGTCCAGTTAGAAGTATCCTCTGTATACGATCTGATTTTATTAAAGGAGTTTTTTCGTACTCGTATTCCAGACTCTCCTAGTTTTTACCTATTCCTTTCGCTATCTCGACTGGTCAAATAAAAATATAGTAATCAACAAACCGGCAGTGCTTATACGATTTTTCCCTGTACTTCGAGGCCTTGGTTTTAAGGCGAGGCGAAACCTCTGTACTTCACCTATGAGTGCGAAAGCAATAGGCTAGCATGGTGCTCACGGCGGAGTGAAAGAGAAGGAGCACATCTGTGTAAGTATGGAGATTTCGCCTCGCCTTAACCCTAATTTGTGCTTCTGGGTCAGATTATCGTTTGCGTCATTGCATGAGTGGCTGCTTGCTATTATCACGGGCGCCACAGCGATCTAACCTATACTCACGTTATCGTGTTTACATCATGGTTCTCGGCGCATGGTAGTCACAGCATTGAAGTTCATTTTGATATTCCAAGAAAAATGAATTTTGCATATTGCGTAAAGCCGTTGAAGGTCAAATTCATATCTTGCCCTATTTGCGATAGTTGGCACCGCACATTTTATGCGGAACGTACATGTACAACTGCGTAAACAGATATCGAAAAATAATATGGTTTCTTTACCGTTCGATCTATGTTCCGATGTAATTCTCTGCCGCACTGACATTGAGACTATATTATCTCGCCACATTTCGTACCGCTAACTAAATCTCTCCACACGATTCTCGCTGAAAATAAAGCTGCTTGCGATTCTCTCAATACTATCCTTACTGTATAACAGAATTTGCGTGAATCTCTCGAATCAATGAATGCTAAGCATACCGAACACCTAGGTATCACCGATTCAAAAGTGAAAATCAAACAGTTTCAATAGCCAGTAAAGTCGTCGAGTTTAAGGCTACCCTGGGTATTATTTAACAGGGTGCTACGATGTCGCAAGCTAAGCTACTACGATGAGAGGGCAGGAATACCTAATCCTCGAACGTACCCCTTTCGACATTCCGGAGTTTGATAACGACGATCTCAATACGATTTTGAGAACTCTTGCGCCGCTTTAAATTCCTAAGGACGGACTACGTCAATTAGCACTCGGTCCTCTGAGAAGCCGCTAGACCTCGTTTGTTAAAGGTTTTGCTCACTTCCCAAGCTGATGCACGGAAGATGTTTATGACCCGATACTAGCTGAAAGTCACTGAACTGTTATTACGGTTGCAAATGATCAAATTTCCACACAGCTCACTATCTTGTCCCAGACCAGGGAGGAGCTTAATGCTTGTACTAGGGGCATAAAAAATACTTGAACGATTAAGTACATTCATTGTGTTCCGAAGGTAGTAAACAAGAAGACGTTAACTGAAGAAACAAATAATTAAGCGATGTCAACTTCAGTATCTATTATAAAAACCTTCGTGGTCTCAGGACTAAGCTGATTAACCTCCGAACTTTACTCGCCGTCTTGACTACTAGTTGCGATATAATTTAATTTACTGAAACATATGGCTAATAGACTTTATCGGTACTTCAGAGCTCGGTTTTATGACTATAATGTATATAAAACAGATCGAACTTCGCTCACTAGTGAATCGAATCGAGGTCGTAGAATTTTAATTGTTGTCACCAAAAGTTTAACCAGCTCCGTATATTGCAACTTTGTATGTCGGTTGAGCATCTCTTCGCCTTAATCTCTACTCTTCATACGAAATATGTAGTTAGAAGGTAACACGTCTAAATATATAATGACAAAATATCTAGTACATAATGTCTACAAAAACTCAAGCTTTTGCTTAAATCGATCGAGAGATGCTGAATACACCCTCTAATCTTGTGTCCTTTGAAGTCGTAGTACTGTCGGAGGTTTTAATACTGTATACCGATACCTGTATACAGTATACATTATACATACATCTTCTAGTCAGTTAATTCGCTCGCTGATAGTTATTATGTCATATTGGTGGTTAATGTGATGTTGTGATTTGCTTGTAGATGAGTTCGTTCGATATAATTGGCTTTACTCATCGGTTCGCTGCCTTGGCCTTCGTATCGTTCTGTGTAAAATTCCGGATGCCTTTGAAGTTAATCAGGAATTAGAAGGGAAAAGCGTTGCTTGTGCATGATGGATACATTTATTCCGAGATGTAATATGGTGTATCAGTGATTACTTGGCGTTGTACAGCACATCAGAAATCGCGTTGTTCTGGAAACATTCACACAACATTTAACGATCATAATATGCTGAATTCCCAGGATTCAGTTTTAGTAACGTTGAAATGGAACAGAATAACAGTGAACAGTAGTAGGCGTAAAGAAGCGCAATATGCACCGCGATTGCGATTAGCGATTAAATAATATTTTGCTAGGTTATCAAAAAAAAAGATCTGGAGTACCTTCGAGGCATTGCTTTTAACTTCCCGTTGTAAATGCCTGTTTATACTATTTATATTCATCGCGCTTATTTTTATAACTATATGTTTTTTGCAAAATTCGAGAACTTCTAATTTCTTTTCAGACATTTGTTCGAAGATATTTCGGATTTAGATATTTTTTCGGAGATATTTAGTTGAGGAACCAATCAGGTACATTTTCCACCTGGTATTTCTAAATCTGTATCCCCTTCTACGATGATCTGCAAGGCATTGCCGAGCGGTGTGTGCTAAATGTAATGCTCAATGTGGATAAGTGTCATGGGGTATCAAGAGACACGGTAGCGTCTCGAGACAAGTACATTTATATATTCTACCTTACCGATGACAGCGAGATGCTCGAGACCCTTTTCGGGAGCTCTTACCGTTCTAAACTCACTTTGAGCGGTCGATTATTAATATCTTAATGATTTAGAACGTTTCTGACACATTTTGTGCTGCAAATTAGATGTATAAATTAAAATATTGCGATCGGGAAAAAAATGGATGTTGTGGCTATAGATACATTCTTAATATTTAAATTTTTCTATCTTGAACATCCGGATTTGTTACGCTTTTCCATGGTCGTCGTCGCACCCTCTGGCTTTTCTCACACAAGTGTTGTGATTAGACATAACTACTTCAAGAAGTACTTAAGTCTCATTTTTAAAAAAATTCAAATTCATGAAAAAAAACTTTTCGGTTCATATCATGAAATTTTTGTTATCAATTTACAATATTTAATCTCGTGATATAAATCTCGAGCAAGTGTGATTATTAAAGTACACGTATTTGACAATAGGTGTTGCGGATGTTTTCAGTTTATTTCACAACTTTTTGTACATGTATTCTGCATCTTACATAAATGTAATTGTCTCCACTTTTTACACTTGTGTTTTTTTAGGATCTATTTAACGTAAATGAGTAATCAATCACTATCCGTATTCGATGAACAATGTGCACTTAGATAGGCTTAACTTTGCAAACGGTCTTGGGGTTATCATTGACTCAACTTTGTCGTTTGCGGATCACTGTGTGATGATACATAATAGGTCTTCAAAAACTCTAGGCTATATAAAACGACTTACAGTCAAATTCAATAGTGTGCATACGCTACGTATATTTTATACTTCATTTGTCATTCGTTTACACTGTATACTTCACGACGTTATACTGTATACTTCACGACGTTATACTGTATACTTCACGACGTTATACTGTATACTTCACGACGTTATACTGTATACTTCACGACGTTATACTGTATACTTCACGACGTTATCCGTTTATACTGTATACTTCACGACGTTATCCTTTATACTGTATACCTCACGACGTTATCCCTTATACTTCACTTGTTATCGGTTAAAACTGTATACTTTACTTCTTATCCGTTGATACTGTATACTTCACGACATTATCCTTTATACTTCACTCACACGAAGTCATGAATATTTACTGGAACATGTTCAACGAATAGGCTTTCAAGGTGTCAATGCGGTCAGTATCAGTCAATGTCTTTGATACTGGGTTTCAGTGCTTAAATTATGCTCTGAATAGTTGGGTTCCAAGCAACCTACACCATGCCAACGATCACCGAATGAATCAAAAATTATTCGTTAATGTGCACTCTGCTTTTAGACCCTCTTTAGACCGGCTAGTGATTGAGCGCTATCTACCTATGATGTACCTTCCTATGATGCGTTTAACATGCTCATTGTTTCTCGCTTTACTAGCTTAACATACACTCGACTTGCAATTTATTTTCACACATTCACTGTTCGCCTTACGATTATGGCGTTATATATTGATAAGGATATCGAATACGCATGACATTTTTTTCGCATTGAATTAATTTTTTTATTTAATGCGTTGTTATTGCTTTCCAATAGTATAAAACTCGTAATTATATTTTACACGCAATTTCAACTCCAGGTTTATAAAAAAAAGAAGCATTATGCAAGGTTCCACTTTGTATCCGTGTTAATAAAAACGGTAGTAATTCAAGTTTAACGAAATTGTGGCGGTCAAGAATTTTGAAAATACAGAGTGCTCGAAGATCTTAGAAGTTATGAGATCTTAGAGCACCTTACATTAAATTACTGGGGCCATTGATCAAAATTTATCATACAGCTTACATAGTAAGTTCTTCTTATTGGCTACAATTGATATAATATATTAAAGCAATTAGATTGTTCAGCACTTCAATTTTTGTTTCCTGATAGAGAAAGCTGTTTTCGCGAAAAAAAATGTCTCCAGATTTTGATATCAGAGTACAAAAAATGTTTCAAAACGTCGAGAAATCATTCAGAAAAAATGTCCGTACGTGTGTGTGATGAACTTGCAAAATTGAAATGGTTATACCTCGAAAGCGGATTACTGGATCTTTCTGAAACTTTGCACACGAGACGGGTCGCAATACCTGTCAGTTTGCTGTAATTTTTTCCGAAATCGTTAACGGGTGTCTCATTTCATGGCTGTTTGAATTTGTGAAAAAGGGTGTATCCTCCCTTGCTTTAGTAAACTTTGACCTATCGAGCTAAAATTTTCCACAAGAATAAGCCAGGAGAAAATGTTGTTCGGTATTGAGTTTAGCAATAATCGAGCATTGTGTTCAATTTTGATAGAATTTTTATTTTCGTAATTTTTCGAAAAAAACTATTTTTGCTCTAACTTTTCATAATTTTTTATCGATCGAACCCAAACTTGGCATATAAATTGGCTAGGATATTATATCCTAAGGATACTTAGTCGTAAATTTGGTGAGAATCGATCGAGGGCTTTGAATTTTATGTAATTTGCAATTTGACTACTTTTTTTATGCTATTGAAAATGTTAATAGCACTTCCTCCATGAGGAAGCCAGAACCGAGATACCCATTACCGATAGAGGAGAATCTATGGATCGGCGAGAATCGCGCGCAAGCAATTTGTAAATTTCTAATTTGCAGGTTTGTTAAAAATTTGTTAAGCACTTAAATTTGGTTACACTTCATTACTACATTTTTTTAACAAGTTTTACAACTAGAACCGTGTACATTGCTTCCTTATTATTTTTCACCTTTTACAAAGCTTTAACTTACTTCCTCAATATACTTCCTCATAGAGATGGTTTTGTGAAAGTTGGGAAATGAGGAAACATTGGACAAGGTTCTATTGTGTATACTTTTCTTATTTTATTCCCGAAAATGTATTCTACGAAATCCGACCTCGAGTAAACCACAAAAGGCAACTACACATGATGTAGCCAATGGTAGGTTGTTCTTCGTTCTATGTTCAATTCCTTTGAATAGCGAAATGAGAACTCAATGCCAATTGCAAGAAAAAGAAAAACAATATGTCGATAGATCGAAAATCGGTTGGCTGCGACGACAGTAAACACAGTGCCTATCTGAAGAAGTCAAGTTATACACGTGTATCAAGCAGACGTTTGAGAATTGCATAAACCTTCCTTCTCTTACCGCAACATTAATTCTCTTTATACTTTTTTCTTCTTTGTTCTATTATTTTATTTTCCGTCTATTAGTAGCCGGAGGACTGGCAAGCAATCACTTTTTCTAAGGTGGCCGAGATATATGGGACGAGATAACGATACTATTTAGTGTGTAGAAGCAACAACAGCAGCGGGGCGTTCAAACTGACCGCTTTTCGGAACGATTCGCAGAACCTTCGCATCGACACGTTAGAACCCTCTCGTATGTGCAATATATATCGCGTGCCTCGTTTATTCCGTCATTTCGTGTGAGCTTTGTTGTGCACTATGTGTATATTGCGCTGGGGCTACGGGAGTTGAAAAGAAGTAGAAAAAGGGAACGACAACTAGCAGCGAGAAAATTGAGTGCGAAACGTGTTGTGGCAACTGCTGTGGTAGTATATGTAAGCGTATAGAGTATATGTAAGTGATAGAGGCACGTAAAAAAAGGGGTTCGATACGCAAACAAGAGTTATTGAACAAAGTCGAGCGCGTACACGTGCTACGTACTGCGGTGTGTTGCTACTCGTTGGCTTCGCGTGTGGGGCTTAGCGCCCTCTGCTGCTCTGACTCTGGCTGTACCTACTGTGATCAAAGTCAGTACGACCAGGAGTGTTAAAACTAGGTATGATACAGAGGGTACACAATTCTAGTGCGAATTAACGGTACGTCATGCGATACATTTCAATTTCAATCGTATAGATTCATTTTCCTTTCGGGAGGTGAGATATACTCATATAGTATACTGTGCAGGCTCATAATATTTCTCGAGCCTTATCACGAGAATAACGTCCCGTTGACGAACATTGTATGCGCTATGTATCTCAGAACTTTTAATTTACATTCTACGATTTAGAAATAATAAAAATCGAACTACAGAGTCAAGGGTTTGATTACTCTACAATCCGGACATATCTGGAATCTATATATCTATCTATCTATATAGTTTATAATGACGCCTTCGGCGTTACTCATGTCGCTGTTATATTGCGTAAAAAAAAGCAGATGGCCCATCTGTATAATAATATCATTATACACGGAATAGAACAGCGATACACTGAGCTGAATGATTTAATTATATCAACAAAATAGTTGACAATCAACGCAGATTTGATTAATATTTTAATTACTATATGGTTCCTTTCTATATAAATACTAGAATTTATTCGATTCGTTGCAAATCGAAAAAGTACTCATTCCAATGTATGATTTTTTATAAATTTTTTTAGTTATAATTTAGTATAATATGATAATTCATTGAATTTCTATTTATTTTTACGTTACATTTATTTAATGATTAATTCCGAAAAAGTATCTGTGCACGGTTCTCGTTTTACTATAAAATGTTATGAAAGCTTGTTTTTTTTTTTTTTTATTTCCTCATGGTGGATGTGACTTTGCGTTTATATTTACGTGAGAAGAAAGGAAGGGGTTGGCAAAGTTCGGCCGCCATTAATCCAATGTTGCGGTCGGCGCGGTGCCAGAGCGGCGAGGTGTCCCCTCGACTTTGCGTGCTACACCCTTTCTCGCTTACCCGCACCTTCGACAGTCTCTCCGGAGTGCTGCACAAAACCCACACGCGCTCTCGCGCTCGTGCGTGGAAGAGAGAGCGAGCGAACGAGAGGTAAGACAAACAACGAGGCCTCGCAACTGGTAATGCGAAATCGATGTTCGAGGTTGAAGGGCCAACGCGCCACCAAACCCAAAGTGTGACCATATGACTCGACTCGGCGGATTCTATTTCCTACCCTTTGTCTATAGCTGATCCTTATATTCGTGTAAGTTCCTATTGTAACGGATTTATAACAACAAAATCCTATTTAGTTGCTCCACACAACAATTATTGAATGCGTTATTACGTCAACTAAAGTCACTTTGATGATGCTAAAAATCATCTCTCTAGTAAAGTCGTCTCGTCGGGATTTGCCCGTTGAACAATTTGCTCTACAATTTCCGTTAATTTTTATTACAAGATACGGTAAAAGTGAAATACTGTAATTATTATACTACACAGTAATATAATGATTTATTTCCTATTTAAAATTGTAATGAATACAATTTATACTATATCTGGTAGGTTTTTGAGAGATGCCAATAGAGTCGTCATGATGTGCTTATCACAAACCCAGCATTCGGCAGGCTTATGCTAATGTAATACACCTATAGTATGTAATAATTGTTATAATTCCCGTGCGTTCAGATCGGTCTCTTAGCCGCATCACGCCCGTTTCCACCCTCCCCGCGTCCTTTCACTCTTGTCGATTATAGCACCGGCCCAAACGTAGCCATACACTCAAGCACTTTTTTGCCTCGTACCAAATCACGAGAAATCCAATCATAGAATGACTTTTTTCACTCAGTATATTTACTCGATTGCTTATCTCGATATCACCGAGTGATCGACACGCCAGGGTCGTTTCTTGTTACTACAAACGGTACCAACGGTGGACCCCATATCCCGGAGGACATGGCGTATGAAAGACGGAAGAGAAAAGAAAAAAGTAAGGAACGAAGTGAGCGAAGAGTTATGGATGCAGCGTAGGTATTCTTCGGGTATTGCAGCAGCAGCAGCGACTTTAGCGTACGAGCGTGCCAACTAAACCCGGTAAAAGCGCTCGAGGCGCCTTTGCCGGGGCTCTCTGGCTTCGGCGGATCCCTGGGATACCCGTGCGATCGCGATAAGACACGCCGTGGCGTCGGTTGTCGGTTGACAAAGGGTCGTGGATACGCCCTCTCAGATCGGACGCTCAACCGCTTGCGGGGGCGTACATATTAAAATTCACCCTCTCTCCCTTCTCTCGCCACATACCATGGTAGATCTGGTTTGTTCTCTACTCTCGCGCGTATCTTCTCAAAGTGGACGGACATTTAATAGTTCTACTGGTAAGACAACAATTTCTTCGATATGTCAAATTTTCGGGAATTCCTTACACGATCGACGATCTGGATGCGAGACGTAAGGAATTGCGGTAGAGTTAGAGAGGCGATGACTTTGATGGGACAGATGATACCCTCGTGAAGGCATACATATTGAAATGTTCAAATATATATACCATACCTGTAATTTGTTTATTGCTCAAGCTCCTTCATATAAAACTATGAAAATATAATGTTTTGTTCGTTATACCTATTTTTTTTTAAGTTGTCCGGAAACCTGTTTTAGCTTCTTCCAAGTTAGGATTTTAATTAAATATTTCATTCACTGCAATATTACATTCGAGAAGTAATTACATTTTACGAATTGTGTTGTACTATGCATTTATAGGCATTAACTTATTCGAATGATTACCCTATGTCTAATTTGTTTATCGGTCGAGACACACTTTGTATGCAAAAATGCAAACATTACAGTTTCTTCAATACAAAGTGTTGATTTGAAAAAAAATTATAAAATCGAACGAAAATCGATTGAAGGCTTTCTGGACGTTTTTACTTGAAACTGAAAAAAAGGAAGATTTACTAATTATGTAATTTTGTGTGATGCCGTAAGGCTGCAATATCGTTTAATCGAATAATTAGGGTTGACAGGAATCGTTACGAGTTGAAAACGATGCCACAGTCCTAGGAAGGCCGAATAGTAGAGACGAGCCAAACCTTTGGACTATACTATTCCTTCGAGGTTTTACGTATGTTATCTTGGGTACATTTCGCGCTTACCGACTAAGAAGAATGGAGAGTAAGTGGTTCTCTCTACTTTGAATTATCTCAAACTGTTCGAATACTCGATCGATTTATCCTTTACCAATAAAAATATATGAAACGTTTAAAGAAAAATCCGCAGTTGCAAAAACTACAATAAAAAGGATTTTGATTTCAAAAAGTTTTCATTTATAAAAATAAATCTAAAATGAATGAAATAATTTTCGAAGTAATTTTAGCCAACTAAGTATTGGAATTAGAATCATTCATTTAATGTCTGTCATATAGTCGGCAGACGTCTTATCATATTTATTTTCGTATCAATTAGTGGGGGTAATAAGTAAATGACTAATTAAAATAATTAGTTAGTTAAATGATTTCAAAAGTTATGTTTCATTCTTTTTAGATTCATTTCTATAAATGTTTAGAAATCGAAGTTCTTTTTATTATAGCTAGAAAGCTGGGCGTAAAAATGGTGTTTTTTCATACTTTTTGAAGATAATTTAATTTTACTTATTCCAGTACTCCAGCATTTCTTATATTTGCTGCATTATTTGGAATGGAAACTACTGAATTTGCAATTTCTATCCATGTAGTATAGATTGCTATTTAGCAATGCAATGGATCTCAACAACATCCTCTAGAAATCATATTTGAAATATATTTATATCTGTTACCTATCTCTTAAGGTGGTCGACCAGCTGTACCTAGTAAACGATGAAGTCTTGAATTTGAAATATGGCATCAATTGAGTGACTAATTTTGCTATTGTTAAATCTCAATCTTGCTTACAGACTACTTTTACAAGAAATCTCGACGCAAAAATCGAGAATGTAACAAGGGCAACGATTTTGTTAAGCTTCAATAAAACAATGAATACTATTTACAATTAGATGATACAGATAATGCAGTCGCTAAATATACATCAGATTGTAAGAATTTCAACGCGATAATAAAAAAATTAACTTGATGAATATTTCATATACATATTTTGAGTTAAGCTATAAGCACACTGCCTAAACTAGGCATATTTGCGAGTAACCCTTGAAATACGTTAACACTTAATCACACCGCAAATCCATGTATGTAAATATATAACCAGAATGCAGTGTGTCGCAGGCACGCTCAAGTCGAGAGGGTTAAACAGCTTATAAAAACCCGATCGAATAAAAAATTTCAATAACTTATCTTTAATAAATAACCCAAATCGATAACAATTAGATATCTGCCCTTTTGACTGTATTAGGACGAATTTCCCGCGTTGGAATTTAAAAAGCAGCACTGCTCCCGTCAACTGCCATCTGTTGATAAACTGGTGTGAAATTTTAACCAAGCTGCGTCATTTAATTTGTGTTTGACAGCCATTGAAAGCAGATAACCGCGTGAATTTTTGCAAAAGTGGAAAAAAGTGAATTTCGTGTTCTCATCAAGCATTATTTTTGCGAAAAAAAACCATCACTCAAACCAAGGATTAGCTTGATAAATACTATGGATACTCTGGACCATCAATTTCAATGGTAAAGAAGTGGTTTACTGAATTTCGTTGTCGTCGCACAAGCATGGGTGACGCCGAACGTTCTAGACGTCTAATTGAGGTCAGTACACCCAAAACAATTTTTAAAATCCACGATATGGTGTTGGCCGATCGGAGATTGAAAGTCCGCGAGATTGTAGAAGTCATAGTTATATCACATGGCGGTCGAAGAAACATGGATCCACCACAACATACCAAGAGACTAGCAGCAGTCGAAACAGTGGGTTTCTCCGGGCGAATAGCCGCCGAAGAAAGCCAAGGTAGGTCTGTCGGCCAACAAGGTCATGGCGACAGTTTTTTAGGATGCATGCTGCATAATCCACACCGATTACCTTTAAAAGGGAAAACAATCAATGGCGAATATTATGCCAATTTATTGGACCGGTTCAAAGTCGATTTGAAGAAGACACGACCTCATTTGGCCAAGAAGAAAGTGCTCTTCCACCAAGACCATGCACGGGTGCACACGTGCGTAGCCGCTATGGCATAATTCCATAAGTTAGGATACGAATTGCTCTCTTATCTACCATATTCTCCGGATTTAGTCCCCAGTGACTATTTCCTGTTTCGAACCCTGAAGAAATGGTTCGGCGGAAAATGGTTTGGCTCCAATGATGAAACCATCGCTTAAACAAACGCCTATTTCGAGGACTACGACAAATTTTATTATTTGGAAGGGATAAAAAAATTGGAGAAATGTTAGACGAAGTGTAATTCATTTTAAAGCGTTAGTGAATGAACCGTCATTTAAACGCGATGCCGTTGGTTTGTTACGTCCGAGCACGGACCTCGGAAATTTTTCCGTAAAATCTCCGGTTTACAGTTTTGGGACTCCGGGATCCATTACCGCGAGTCAAATACCGAAACCCTGTGAGTAGGGACCGTCGCACACAAGTTCCCCGCATAAAAATAGTTAAAACACAATTATTATTATTATTATTATTATTATTATTATTATTATTATTATAGAGACGATTTAAAACAATCCATTTCTAAAGACCATCATGAAGATAATATTATTATCTAGCTTAATTTAAGTGCATTATAATTGAACCATCGACGATCGTGGTGGACGCTACAAAAAGGACTAAATAATTATAACATCGAACAACTTGTAAGTATGAATGTGTGTATGTATGAGTGTGCGTGTTCTTTTTAATAAATTCTGATATAGTTCAATTCTTACAACACTATATATTTGTCTCAAATCCAAATCAAAGATCCCACAATAAAAAATACATATAAAGTTTGCGCCGCGCGCAGGGATTTGCTACGTTTTGCTACCCAAGGTCTTCAGCTCGAAACGTAATAAATTGGTAGTAGCGGTGGGATCCACGCTGTGCTTACCTCTCGAGACTGGTGGTTGCAAGGTTAGTTAATTTTCCTTTGCACCATTTCTCGGTAATTTTCGTTTTTGTTGTTTTGGTTGATTGCTATTTTCGATTGCGTAGCGATTTAAAAATATTGGGTTAATTAGGAAAATAATGGAAGAGAAAAAAAAAATATATATATATACCTGTATTTCTTCTTGTGAAATTTGCATCGAATAATGGCAATGCCTAATGATACAGGAAATGGTTCCGGGGGGGAAAATGATTCCACCCCCCTGAATGCTACTTTTGACCCCTCGATTTTAGTGACCACTATGAGTGTGGTGAAAACTTTATTGCTTCAGAATAGAATCGCTAATATTCCCCTATTCGATGGCATCGGAGCCGACGTGCCTCTGAAAGACTTACTTCAAGATATTAGGAACTGGATCACGTTTGTTCCCCCTGCTTCCGAATCCGAATTAGTGAGCGCTATGATCTCGCGACTACGGGATGATGCGCGAAACTGTGTTTAGTGTTTACGGTCGGACCATAAACGCAGTTGAAAAGTTAATTACGACATTAAAAGGACGTTTAGCTCGCGGTAAGAATTTCGACTACTATTTGGGAGCAATATCGAGTGTGCGCGTATGAAGCATAACGAGACAGTCAGTAAATTCTACAATCGGATGCGAATGTTAGTTGATGGTGAGCGCAACGCATGGACAAAGGAATACGACGCTGACTCCCCCCCCGCTCTAGAATTTGAACCTCTGGCTAAAATCGCCCTCCGTGCATACATAGATGCGTTACCCACTCACATAAGTGACGCGTTAGATATTCGAGAGCCGAAGACCATGGAGGACGCGTTTAAATTAGCAGAGAGGCTCTCTATTCGAGCCGAAAACAGACGCGCTGGCTTAGACGATCCTCCGCGCCAAAAATCAACCGAGCTGTCGGTACTTTTTCTAGGGATGACGCGAAATTTAATAAATCTGGTTCTCCTTCGCCTTCGTACTCGCGACCCCCTTTACTCACGGTGGTTCTGCCGGGCTCGTATTCCTCAGGTGGGCCGCGACCAACGGCGATATTAAAATCAGCAACACCCTATAGGGAAAGAGTCGAGTCCACGTAAAGTCGGCGATCACATAGAGTGTGAGCTGCGTTATTACTGTCTGCGTGGCACGGGCTGTACGTGCTGCCCGTGGAACAGAGGATCGAGGCATGAGAGAGTAATAGGGAACGGTTACTCTCACCGTTATTGTTGTGTGAGAGGGACCGGATGCGCAGGCTGTCCATGGAACGGCTGGGCTCCTCGCCCGGCGCGGGCCCCCCGGACTGCTTCGCCTATCCTCTCCCGAAATAATCGCGCAGGAAATTCGTCCGATCATTTAAACTTGCAACCAGCTCGCCTCGGCCTCGCCATGGCCGAACGGCGGCGAGCCAGCCGGATGCGAAGAAGTCAGAAAATTGGAAGGCAGCTGTGAAATTCGTGTCAACCCCTGTTTTGTGGGGCGCGTCCTCTTTAACGAAAACGAGACTGCGTATTTAATTTCGAAAAAATGTTGACCTTGAAACGAATTCCGATTCTATAAAACAATCATTAAACGGGTAGGGAAAAAATAAATCAAACACATCCTTTGAGCCATATAATTCTACGTTTAATTAAGGCTCAGAGAGGAAAATCCCCGAGGTGTAAACCTCAGAGATAAAACCCCTCGCAAAGAATGAATTTACAATAGATACAGTCTTTTAGTTTTATCGAATACATTTCGCGTGATAATTATCGTGAAGATGAAATCTACAGTCGGAAAAGGGTTATCTATGTCTGCGTATTGTATGTTGAATTCTGTCATGCAATATGATTATTATGGGTATAAGTCGCTGGCGACCTCGTAAGCATTGCGCTTGTGGTTAGGTATCACCGTCTGATTCGGTGTATTTGACCGGTTGGTTCATGGGTATATGTGAATGCGTAAATAAGTCGGCAGACGACCTATTGTCAAGCGTTGCGCTTACTTGCTGGTACAATCGGTCCATGCCGGTGTACCTGGCGGGACGTACCGCACTTGTCAGTGTACTTACGGGTTAATGTTCAGCTCACTAGCATGCAGACAATTAGAAAGGGTTAACCAACGAAAACTCACAAGACCCGAGTAACGATCGGCTTCTAATAAAAAACCTTTAGATTTATTCGGTGCTCTGGGAAACGCACGGAGAAAAAACGACTGTTTACGAATCTCACGACCGCTCGATCGACTCGGCCCGGTCTGCCCTATCCTCTCTACCTTCATGCCCGCCCGAGACACATGCAAGAAAGACTGTGGGCCGCGCGACGCGCGTGTTCGCACACATGCGCGAGCGACCGTTGGCAACTGATACTAACCGTTGGTACCTGGGCACCTCTAAGCCATTCGTTCGACCGAACAACCCCAGAGTAGCGATTTCACGAGATATAGAAGAGGGCGAGGTCGAATCCCCGGTGGTAAAGATGTTGGCTCCTGAGCTTAGAAATGGTTTCGATAATTTTTACTGCGATACGGGATCCAACCTCAATCTTATCAAATTATACGCGCTCCATCAGGAGGTTCTCTTGGACCAGAGCGCGAATACCGAATTCCAAGGCTCCTACCCTCGGCACAGGGAAAATCCACTTTAGAGACAAGCCTACGATATTTCATGTTGTAAGAGAATTTCCCACGCAAAGTAATGGAGTGTTGGGAAAACCTTATAGGCGTCAGGAAAATACAGAGGTTTCCTTTGATCGTGAAACACTCGTAACCTGAAATGACTCCATATGTCCAAAACCCTTCCGCCGTACAAGGAGGAATTTGCGCAGAATGGGGTGTTCGGGCGAAGAAATTCAGGCAACCACGTTTTCGTGGTAAAGGCATGTTCGCGAACTCAGGTATCTCTGCCTACTATGAATTGCGATCTGTTGGAAGGGTATCTACCACGTGTCGATGCACCGAATGGCCTTTTTTTAGGAAACGCTCTTGTCAGCCAGAAGAATAGCATTTACCATGTACTGGTTATAAATACCCGAGACGAAGACATAGAACTTTCAGTACCGTCGGTCGAGCTGCAGCCCTTCGAGTACTGCCGCTCGGACTCGGATTACGCGACTCCTCAGACGATGGAGCGCCGCCACCGACGGATCGAATAGGGACAACTTTAGGAGTCCTACATCTCGAAGGACGAAACGATTTGAAAAAAAATATATATGTCGACTAGTCGAAGAATTCCCTGAACGCTTAAAATTGCCATGTACGGATCGGGTTTCTCATCGCATCCCCGTGGTAGACGAATTACCGGTCAACACTCGATAATGTCGGTTCTCTATTATCCATAACCAGGCGATAGAAGCGTCGCAATCTCCGTATAATTCTCCCGTTTGGATAGTTCCGAAGAAGGCGAATTCTCAAGGTCGAGCTCGTATGCGTATGGTGATTAATTTTCGCAAACTCAATGAGAAGACAGTCTCCAACGCATACCCTTTATCAAAACTAACGGATATTCTCGATCAGCTGGGAGAGGCCCAGTACTTCTCAACTGCCCAGTACTTCTCAACTCAAATCAAAATTTCGCAACTGGCTTCCAGCCAATCCCTAAGCACCCAGAGGATCGCAATAAAACCGCGTTCTCAACGCCTGATTATTACTACAAATATGTTCGTATGCCAGAAGGCCTTAAGAACGCGCCAAACCTTCCAACATTTCATGGATAATGTGATGCGGGGTCTCCGGGGCACAGAATTATTTGTATACCTGAACGACATCGTAGTATTTGCCAGGACGTTGGAACGACACAAGAAAAAGGTTCGTCGCCTCATGAGTAGATTGGAGGATGTGAATCTGGATAATATTATCGGCCGTAACGGATTGAGACCCGATCCAAAAAAATTATTGTCTGTAAGAAAATTTCCAACACTGAAAAGTCAGAAAAACGTGCGACAATTTTAGGCCTCACTGGCTATTATTGACGCTTTCTTCGCGATTTTTGGAAGATCGCGAACCCTGTATCAGATTTAACAATGAAGAACGTGCCCTTCAGGTGGACCAGAGCAGCGCGTGGGAGCTTCCGATATCATCGCGAGCTCCTCTACAGAGAACATGTTTTGCCTCTGACATATCCGTCGGGGCTGTGCTTAGTCAAGAGCAGGATGGACAAGATCCACCCATCGCTTATCTTTTAAAAATTCACAGCCCTGCCGAGTGCAACTGCGGCACCACGGAGAAGGAATGATTGGCCGTGATGAAAGCTTTATAAAATTTTCAACCATATTTGTATGGGTGAAAATTTAGATTGGTCACGGTCTACGAGCCTCTTAAGTGGATTGGTTCGATGAACGATCCGGGTAAGAGGCTGATATGTTGGCGATTAAAATGAAGAAATTATAATTATAAATTTCTGTACAAGCTTGGTCGTCTGAATACTAACGCGGATGCTCTTTCACGTAACCCTGTGGTTACAGACGAGAGTACAGCTTCCAGTGATACAGAGTCATCTTCATATACCAGCAAAATAGACTCTGATGAATGATGCTTTAAGATTTTGGGACCCGTGCGACGGGTAAAACGTGGCGTGGGCCGGCCGAGATTAAATTTTGATCCACTACGCACGCTCACAGCAGAACAAACCGGGTCTTTAATAAAGATACCAGGTGTATGCATAAGTTTTTTCCGGTTTAACTAAGAGATGGCGCCAGCGAAAAGTACGCAGCGTATTAATTTGACACATACGTCATTTTGTTCGTCTGACATTAACCTACAAACACACACAAGTTGAGTCCGCCAAAAACTAGCGTCTTTGTTTTATCGTTCAGTGATCATGTCGAGTTTAGTGCCTGAAAAAGAACATTTGCGGCAGGCATTGCTTTTCTTATTTAATCAAAAGAAAAAGGCTGCTGAAAGTCAACGTTTGCTGGTAGAAACATATGGTGAACACGCTCCATCGATTAGAACATGTAAGACATGGTTTCGACAATTTAAAAGTGGTGATTTCAATGTGAAAGACAGTGAGCGCTCTGGTAGACCACAAAAATGCGAAGACGAGCAATTGCAGGAGTTATTGGATGATGACCCAACTCAAACTCAACGGCAATTAGCAGAAGCATTACATGTGTCACAAGAAACAATCAGCAGACGTTTACGAATAATGGGGAAGATCAATAAACTCGGTAAATGGGTCCCACACGATTTGAATGAACGTCAAATAAAAAATCGCAAAGTCACTCACCGTCTCACACAGCAAAAGCAGTGAAAGACACCTTGAAATCGCTTGGATGGGACATCCTTCCGCACCCGCCGTATTCGCCAGACCTGGCGCCATCTGACTATCACCTCTTCGCATCAATGGAGCACGCGCTCCCAGAGCAGCACTTCAGCAATTTTGAGGAAGTTGGAAAATGGCTCGACGAATGGTTTACCGCAAAAGACAAGCAGTTTTTCTGGCATGGTATTCATGAGTTACCTGAAAGATGGGCGAAATGTGTAGAAGCCGATGGCAAATATTTTGAATAAAACAAAAATTAATTTCCCTTGAAAATTACGTGTTTTTTTTAACCAAAAAAACGGAAGAAACTTATGCATACACCTGGTAATCCTTAAGAAGGCTGTACAGGCGGACACAAGCACGATCGCCACGCGTACGAGATCCAAGATAGGGGAAGCACCTACGGTCAAGCACGAGAATCCAAGAACGAGTTCCGAATCGTCAGGGGTTCCCATACATCGACTGCATCGTAGCATGCTTCGCGCACCCCTCCTTTCCGCCCAGCGGCAACTAGCAACAGAAAAGGCTCCTGTAGTAATTACTGCACGAGAGCCCGAGCTCGACGCTACATTACCCACTGAAATGCCCCCTTGCCCACTCTCTCACGAGAGCGGCATCGTGGTTGCAATGACAAACCCTGCGGCCAACAACTCTGACGAAAGCACGTACGAGGCGGAGCATATCAGTGATCGGCCACCAGCACCTGGCTCCCTACGGGACTCTTTTTAAAATTTTGAAAGATCCCTTAGGGAGCTGGATGAAAAATTCCAAGCGGGAAAAACGCTTCAAATAAATAAGGAGTGCGAGAGGGATCTAATAGATCGATTGTCGGAAGGTGATACAGTCGATGAGAACACCCGTGATTTACTCATCGATTTGGACACATACCATATAAGCAAGTGCGAACACTATCTACGTAATGTTGCCTCCGCATGTGACGGCCGACTTGTTCCGAGCATCTGGATTACTGGACAGCTATTGGCCGAGGCCAAGAAGGTGCAGATACGGGCCAGCATTTACGATTTTCCAATTACAATGGAATACGCGACGCCCGAGACGCTGGTCATTATTGTTGAAACGGACCTCACGTATCATAAGGAACGTATACTGATAGTCGTGCATATACCTCTACTGAACCGGACGAACTATCAACTTTACCAACTTTATCAACTTTACTAAGTATGCATACTTGGCTGGTTCTTCAGAGGATCTGCAACGAAACTTGATCGACAGTCATCCGCCCCCTCCTCTAAGCATCTAGCTTTATCAGCGGATCACCGTACATTTTTTCTCGCAGATTCCATGTACCTTGCTTCATGTAGAACGGCCGATCGAAAGTTAATTTGCTTGATGGAAATCCCGATTCATGAGGTATCTGCTTCCAACTTAAGTCCGGGCTGGAGCCGACGGCAGACGCCGTCGACAACGTTAACAGCGGGCTGGCAGCCGCCGCTTCCGTCGCCGACGTCAACAGCGAGCCAGCAGCAGCCGCAGTCGCCGCCGACAACACTAATAGCGTACCAGCAGTCGGCGCCTCTGCCGCCGACCACACTGACCATCAGCTACCATCATCGCGTGGACGTGGGGAGATGCGGGGTGGGCGTCGCATCACATCGCACCCTGACCTCAGTAGTGAGTGATAATATTAAACTGACTCGAAGTGAAGTTATCTTTTTGACTTTTTATATATTTTTCTTTGAATTATCCTCCACGTACAGAGTAGGTACATAATGTTAGGTATAAATTCGGATAAGGTCGTAACACACTCCAAGGGAGGGTGTTACGTCCATGATCGACACGTATGCACGTGTAGACACTGCTCTCGTTCCCTGGATATATGATGCGCCCCCTTGCAGTCCCTGTCTGGATCGCGGCGCGCGCAAGTCATTCAAGATTATCGCGCGGCAGGAAACAGCTCGGCGAAAAATAATATCCTCATTCTGCATTCGGCAAATGCAGAGAGGATTCAACTGGCCTTTGAATAGAAAGAAGTGTTTGGTCCGGAATAAGCTGTCCTCCTCTCCTCCTGCACGGGGTTTGCGAATCCTGTGCAGGCGAGAAGAACGGCAGTTTTCTCTTGATAACCAGAGCAGACACAATTAATATAATTAATATAATTGTGTGCTGCTCAAATTCTCAATAATTGAATTCAGTTATTTATATATAGTTTTAATTCTCAGTTTCTTGGTGCATTTATTTTTATGTCAATTGTGTATTTTTCTAAATTTAACCTATTTTTGTATTTATTTTCACTTTGACATTTTTCCAAATTATACATAAATTATCTTGTATACCACCAGGAAGGTAGAATAAATCGCTTCCTCAGTACAACACCTTCGTGTCTGGTTTATTTTCCACCCTGTATCGAGTGAAGCTACATTCTTGCTTCATATATTCGCAGGTTCATTCGGTCAACTACATCGGAAGGTATTCTCAAACAATGGTTTAATTATGCTTGCAGGTGAACAGACTGGCGATGGAAGTACTGCTTTACGGGGAGGTGATATTTTGCCCCCTGGTGAACGCTTCGGTATCGACAATGAGCAAAACCGATATTTTCCACGCTTTAGGATGCAGGGTCGGGAGACAGATTTTTATATTCGTCAGCCATCGGACGGTATTGATCATCTGACTTGGTTTGAGGGCGGCGAGATGTTCTCACACGTCTTACAGAGTCGTGCGAAGGACATGATTATGTGGGTATGACTCTGAGCGTGCCGTCTTTCGCGCAAGGATCTGTATGGTTATCATTTTGACCAGCTTGTGACATCGTTCCTGACGATATATGGCGACTAATTAATAGTGCAGCTCAGAGGGCGCGCGAATTTCGAATAGACGCTGGTACATGTAGAATGACGACATGTATAGTACGAGGCGTCGAAGGCGCCGGTGTGGGCACCAGGCTTACACACGAGTCTATAGCAAAAAAGTCAATTTTACGCATAAGTAATAGCGATAATTTGTGTCTACAACGATTACTTGTCACAGCCCGAGCGCATGCCGAACGCGGTCAAATTCGTACAGGCGAGCTACACAGACGATGGTGTCAAATTCGGAACGGGCTTCGAGGAGCGCAATATATAGCAGCGATAGAGTTTACGCGTAATGCGGGGGTAACGACATCGTCTAGAGGGTTCGATGTGTGCGAGATTCAGCTCTTTCAGGAGTACTTGGTTCACGAGGGTATAGCGATTGTTGTTTATGAATTTCTCACCTTCGGAAAACGCGTTCCGGCTCTGTACGATGGACGAAAATCCGTACTCTCTGCAATAGGTAAAATTAATCATACACTTTTTATTCTCTATTACGTACGCTTTCATCACAGCTAACCAATATTAAATCTCGCTGGTGCGCTAGGTAGTCGGGGGTTCTGCACACAGTGTAATTCCAACTATAATCGAGTACTCGAGCCTCGCTGTAGCTATCAATGCGCTCGATGTGAATCCACTTATTGCAACGGCAATAGAGATTCTCAGCCTGAGTATTGTACAGACTGTAATCGTTCGTTCTTTGGTGCTTTTTGCCTCGCTCATCACAAGGATGAGGGCTCTGCGGATATTACGTCTCGTAAATATAGACGGAGTCTGTAAAGCATTGAAAATCTGTAGAGGCTGCTCGCGTATGATTAAAACCGCAGATAAAAAGATGCACGTATGTGGTATATCGTTTTGTATTACATGCAGGTAAACTCGACCGACTACGCATGCGTGTTTTATAGCCTCTTTTAAGAAGCCAGAGGCGCCGAAGGAGAAGAAAAAAGACAATCCTTTAACGAGATTTTCTTTTATGATTTTGAGACGCAACAACACGAACAATTACACGATGATAAATCGATACGAATTCACGAGCCAAATTTATGTGTTACACAATGCGTATGTATGACATGTCTATATGTATCTATATCACAGATAAGCTTCTTTAAGTCAGCTGATTGATTTTGATAGACACTCATCGATATTGATATTCGTTGGAAACATCCATGGACAGCCGTGATAAGCGGTCCTACTGTCTGTGGTAAAACATATTTCGTCAAAAAATTCTTTAAATACATGCGCGAAATGACGGATGTCCCGTTCGAGCGTTTACTTTTTTATTATTCAGAGTGGCAGTCCGGGTATTCAGGGTACTGTGATAAAATCGAATTTCGCGAGGGTTTACCGCAAGCAGCAGACTACTCGAATGATGCAAGGCCTAAACTTGTTGTCATTGACGATCTAATGCGCGAGGCATCGAACAATACCGTGGTCGATCTTTTCACCAAAGGTAACCATCATAAAAATCTTAGTGTCATTTTCATGACGCAAAATCTCTTCCATCAGGGTCACGGGCAGCGCGATATCTCGTTAAACGCTAATTATATCGTTCTCTTCAAAAATCCGCGAGATCGCGCGCAAATTCAACATCTAGCACGCCAGGTATGTCCCGAGAATCCGAGATTTTTGCAGGAGATATATTTCGATGCAACAGCTGCACTGTACGGCTATCTATTATTCGACATGAAACAATCGACGCCTGATAATTGTTAATTTCGCGCCAGTATATTTGATGACCAATACCATTACGTTTACGTGCCTCAAAAAGCAATAAAGGTTTGCGATGCGACGCGCGATGTATCAGTAATGCGCTTGTAATGGCGTTGCGCGGACCTCTCGATAAAAAGCAAATAATTATATTACAAGCGCTGTGTTATAGGAAGCAAGAGCAACGACGTGTAATTTTGCGCAAAGCAGATGTAGCGCTCGTACGGTGTATATGCGAGTGTATTCTAAACGTTTTACAGGGAAACGTGAGTCTGAATAACGTGCAAAACAATCATCTTCGGAGGCACGCGACAATTCTTCGACCACTAGCCGCCAAAAGAGGAAATTAGAGCGGTAAGAGGAAGATCATCGCCGAGCACTGTGTCGGATTTCTCAAGTTGCTTCTTGTGCCTGTCTTGGTATACACGAGCCATGAAATGTGTCAGAAAGTTGGTGCTTATTCCTCATGATAACAGACATCGTCTCGCGGGTCTCGCCACTACTGCTGCTATTACTACTACTCCTGCTGCTATTACTGTACCTCCGTACAGACTACCGGTATGCCATTATCGCGCCTCGACTCTGAGCTGAGTGAAATTCTAAACTCTCACTCGTAGAAGAGCGAGAGCGAGAAATGGATAGCGTACCAGCAGGTTCTACAGCATTATCTTCACTTGGTGGAGTACGATAATACAGTACCGGATATTTCGTCGAAACGAAAAATAGCAATACTCGATAGCCACGAGAATAAAATCGACAACGTTTTAATGAACAAAGTTGAATCTCGACTCAATGACACACTTGTTGTCGATAGTGTACCAAAAAAATTGTTATATAAAGCTATATCATTGCTTCGCAACTTGCATCGCAGCGCCGTCGGTAAAAAAATAACATGGGATCGTACCGGTGTTGTTTCCATAGACGGCAGAAGAATTTCAAATTCCAATTTCGTTGATCTTGTTAACGATGCTATGCGACGTAGAAAACGCGAGAAACCCATCGGTCGATCTTTACTTTGCGAAACTCCTGCGAACGATACAGATGCCATGCGCATTTATCGGCAATCCCGAGTTACTACACGAGCCTACACCTACATCATCCTCGACACCGCAACGGCGTCTCATTTTACCATGTGATAGTGATAGTAGCAGCAGCAGCAACAGTAGGAACAACGAGGCCGAGACCGCACACTCAAACAGAGATTTAATGCTCACGGCGGACAACGACATCATCGAGAGGGAGGAGGAGGAGGAGGAAGAAGAGGACAAACAATTGCAAAACATCGCACAAGTAAAGAGCCAACGACACCCCAGTGAATATCGATCACCCATACAGTTAGAAAAAAAAAAGAAAAAGAATCCATTTAACTGGTCATCGTTAAAATTATGAAAATTCTTTAAAAAATCTATTAGGACACCGCTCATCCTGCCTCCTATTCTTGAGCAAAACATTTAGCCTAGGTGGATCGAAGAGTAGCGCGGAAAAATGTTTTACCATGGCTCGAGATACAGGATCCATATAACATGCATCGTCTCGTGCGACGACGATTTTCCCGTCGTACGTACAACGTGAGTAATATAGATGATGTACTGTTACATAGTTACATGCGCTAGCGTGATATTATATTATCGAACGGCTATGAGAGCCAAAATCATATTCGAAGCGGCAAGTACAGCGGACGCTAGGCCGACTAACCCGGACCTAGCATAAAAACGGGTGACGTCACGCCTCTGGAATTCGCTCGTCGACGAAAACAGCAGGTCAGCGACCAGCTGGCCTTGCTCGGTGACGAGGGAGAGACAGGGGGGGCATGACAACGGTAGCCCTCATAATCGTTCGAATTTGCAAATCCAAGCTAATAATGACGTAGAAGGAACCAGGATGGGGGAAGAGTCTATAAAAGAGCCTGCACCGCAAGGAAGGCTCTCTTTTTGATAGGATCAGTTTCACTGACAAATACATCTTGCACAAGTTTTCTGAAAAATACGAAGCGATAAATGTAGGGAGTTAGACAGGCGAGAGACGTAAAATAAAGAAGAACCCTGGAAGCAATACTTAGTCGATGAATTGAAGGCGAAATAACTCTAGAAATAGGTAGAAATAAGAAGGATAGAATTAAGTGAATAAATATAAGCCAAGAAATTGAGTGCATCGAAATAAGTGAATAGTGTATAAAAGAATAAATTAAATAGTGCGGATTTTAAACCGGCAGGGACAACAGGAATTGCCCGATTCTGCGAGTGTAAGCGAGAAAGGGCGAAAAGTAAAACAAGTGCGAAAGAGAAAAGCATTGTAAACAGAGTTTACAAGTCTGTCAAGGAGGAAGTCTGACGCGAGTGCTGTGTGCGTGCATGTTAGCAGCTACTAGGTCTATACCAACTCACTGACACGTAACTGAAGCTAGAGCCGGAGAATACTGAGAATCTGTGCTCGAATAATTAGAAACGATGTAGAAATAATCGTCGGGATTCCCAAATTTCGATGCATAAATGATATAAAGAATTGCATTTAGTGAAGTAAAAAAAAAAGAAACTAGCAATAGATTAAGAAATAAATAGATATCCGTAGAATTAGATGCATAGGATTAATTAATACGTTTAAGCGAGTAGTGTATAAGGAAAAAGAATAATCTCGAGTCGGCATTATAAACGGGAATTGCCCGACTAGATGATCGGAAGAGAGGAAGAGAGAAAGTAAAACGAGAGTGGATGGGAAAGAATTGTAAACAGAGTTCATACACTCTGTCGAACACTCTGGTGGTGTGCGTACGTATGTGCACCGAGCAAACAGCAATACTGCTGTACATGAGGAATGATAAACTTCCGAGGGTACCGAGAATTTATGCACGAAAGACGAAATAATAATAAAATAATCGCCGGAATTTCCGAATCTGGATGCACCATTCTATATAATAGAGGCCGAAAACTGTAAAATAACTTGTTATAAACTTATGCATTCTATTAATAAACCCTACTCTCACGCACTTCGAAGTCTAACATTAATTAGTTATGTGTTCGAGCCCGAATTCCCACGATAAATAAAAATTATATGGTTAACGATAAAAATTACCGTTGCAGTACGGGAGGCTGATTTAGCTGGTCTTCGCTCGATAGTTACGTACCATGATGGGTACGCATATCTGCTTGTTGTTATCGACGTGTTGAGCAAATACGCGTAGGTCGAGGCATTGCGTGACAAAACGAGGGCAAACGTGGCCCGCGGTCTCACACGCATACTCGCACGCAGTAACAACCGTCGCCCGCAACAATTGCAAACTGATCGAGGCAAAGAATTTACCGGCACTCCATTTCAGCAAATTCTCAAGAAAAAGAATATCGATTTTCGTGTTGCTCGTAACCCCGATATAAAAGCCTCGATTGCCGAACGCTTTAATCGCACAATAAAAGAGCGAAGGTGGCGTTACTTTACATACACGCGAAATAAGCGTTACATCGATGTTTTACAAAATTTTTTATATGCAATATTTTCAAGATTCCACGAATATCAGTGAATCGAGAACCATTTGTGTATATTTTACACGATCTGAATAACGAGACTATCCACGATATTTTCTATGAGGCAGAATTATCGCGAGTACGAGTGCCTCCGTCATCTGTGAAAACGAAAGAGAAGAAGAGGACAAAGAGAAAGAATGCTTGGAATCACCGTCCCTGATAAATATGAGCTCCAAGGATAGCTCTTTCTTTGTCGTACTATCGAGCAACAGTAGTATGCAGTATTTTCCGAACAATACGACGACGAAATTTATTACAAAACTGCCGCGTCAGATACGCTTGCACGGAGAATGGTCTGTTTCTCTTGTGGAAATTGCTTACCCGATGACTCTTTTACATGTTCCTACTGTAGGAAATCTCGTAAGTTTTGAGGATGGTAATTATGATTTATCGGGATTAAATCTTTTAACACGGAGACGCGCGGATAGAGACCAAGTTCCATCTGGTGTATATCGCTCTATAGACGCTCTTTTGGAGAGTATAAATAAGTTTCCTCACGTGGCCGGTCATCTGCGCTTTCAATCGCTTCCGAGCGGACAGGTCGTAGTGGCGCGCGTATGCGAGGATCTACGATACCACGACTTTCGCGTATCGCCCGCTATCGCAAGGCTACTAGGATTCTCGGAAGAGGCTTGTAGGTCTGTAATGATAGAACCGCATTGCGAATATACGGGGTCGAGGCCTTCATCACTCACCGGTGCTAAATCAGGCAGCATGTTTCTATACACCGATATCTGTGAGAGCTATATTACAGGCGATGTACAAACACCCCTCTTACGAGTTGTTCCCATTGATACTGATGACTGTCAGTATGGTTCGATAAAAATTAAATCGTTTTCAACGCCACGATATATACCTCTCTTGCACAACAATTTACACACTATCGAGATCGATATAAGAGACGAGTTTGGAAATCCTATACCATTCGAACAGGGAACGTTGACTGTGACACTACATTTCAAAAGGTCCCACGATTGATTACGCTGCTATGGATGATATTGACAGTTTGCAGCACGGATGGGGCCGTCGCGGGTACAGCGGTATTAGCCATGTTTATATCGGAACTCCTAATCAACGAGGACACGGTATCGGCAGCTTTCTCGGGGGCCTGTTTCGTCGAGTGTTACCACTTTTAAAGAAGGGCGCTAAAGCAGTTGGAAGAGAGGCATTACGAGCTGGTGTAAACGTAGCGTGATATCCTCGATAGAAATATAGCTGTGAAAAACGCTATTCGCGAGAGAGCGTGAGAATCAGGCAGTAATCTCAAACGCAAAGCCTCTGAAAAAATTGACACTCTCATGCGGAGGTCTGGTTATAAAAAGCGCAAAATTTCGCGAACTCCTCATACATCGAACGAACGTAAACCACGACGTATCTCAAGTAAACATAAAAGTGTAATAAAGAGAAAAGTAATAAAGAAGTAGAAGAACAATCAGAACAATAAGAAGAAGAAGACTCGTCAACGAACGGTTGCAGATATTTTTGGATAGCTGAAACAAGATGGCTTTTCTACATGCGCACTCGTGCGAGTGTCTTAAATCGGACTTGAATTATTTACACTCCCACCGACGCAAACTACTATCGAAGGCTTCAATTGGGTGTATTATAAGCCAATTTCTTCGCTAACAGATGATTCACCTATTGAATTTGTTATTCCAGGACAGGGTGATGAGTATATCGATCTCGCGCTTACTATGCTTGTCTGAGAGTGAAAATAACATCTCCTTCTACGAAAATTACCGCGCGTACAGCGCCGAATGTAAGTAACGGCCCTGTAAGCAATCTTTTGCATTCTATGTTTAATCAGGTGGATGTATACCTGAATCAAAAACTAGTTTTACCTCCAAATAATGTCTACGCATATCGAGCGTACATAGAAACACTTTTGAATTACGGTCAAGCTGCCAACAATTCGCAACTCACGAGGGTTCTCTGGTACGATGATGCCCCTGGAAAAATGGATGATATAACATCGGGAAATACGGGTCTTGTAAAGAGAAAATAATGTTTAAATGTCGGAAAAACTGTAGACTTGCTCGGCCATCCGCATTGCGATATATTCAATCAGGAGCGGTTCCTATTACACGGTGTCGAGATGCGACTACGGCTGGTGCGGTCTAGAGATTCATTTTGTCTTGTGGGCGATACAAGATAAGTTAGAAGCTTCGATCTACGAAGATTCACTCGTAGAACAAAAATAGCTCCTGGTGTGCTGCTCTCGCATGTTAGAACTCCGGCAAAATCTGTGGCTAAATATTCTCTTACGAGACCCGAGGTAAAAATCATTTGAATACACTCCAGTGTTCATGGAGAGACTATCGATAATATCGTGCTAGGTCAATTATCGAAGCGTATATTTATCGGTTTTTCTTCGGACTTCAGTATGAATCCATTCAATTTTCAAAATTGCAAGATAAATTATCTCTCGTTGTATGTAGATGGTGCTCAAATACCTTCGAAACCGTTACAATCTGATTTCACGAAAAATCATCTTTATGTGGATGCTTTTCAAACGTTGTTTTCGGGAACTGGAATACATTTCTTGAACGATAGTAATTCGATTGATCGGGATAAATATCTCGATGGATACTGTCTGTTTGCTTCTGATTTGACACCCGATCTTTCGGCGAACAGCAATTCACATTGGAATTTGATAAAGCACGGTAGCGTGAGAATAGAGGTAACCTTTGTGGATGCTTGCTTCAACGGTAAATTGTCTAGTATACGCGGAATATGATAATGTCCTTGAAATCGATACCTCTCAGCAGGTAATGATGGATTTTACCGCATAAGCGAAAAATGTGATGATGTCGGAATAAAATTGTTTCGTGTTAAGAGACGTAGAAGCGTCTCTGTGAGTTACTAATCAGTCGAACTTGATCATCAGTACAGATTAGACGTGAAAATGGATATCGTCGTGGATACACAGGGAATGCGTGGTAAATACTCGGAATTTATTCCGATAGAAATTGCCATGGTAGCAGTAGATAAACTGTACTCTGCTCATTAAATCGTCACACCACTGTGTCACTTTGCCGAATTACCGCAGCATTCGAGAAGCCAAAATAATTTTGTCTCGAAAGATTTTCACGGTCTTGAATAGTACGAGAGCGATGTGAGCTATAAACAAGCATACGCTATCTTGCGTAAAATTTCGCGAAAATCAAGACATATCTATACACGCGGTCACGGGAAGGCTATACTTCTTTGCGATATCATGAGTCGTGAAATTTCTAACCTGGAGGATGAGGAGGGCTCTCCATCGTACACATTTACGCCGAAATCTTTGCGAAGATGCTTCCGACACGCTATGATAAACGATACAGCGTCATCGCATTGTGCAATACGCCAGGCTTTCCAAATAAAAAATTAGCATCGCGAGCACCAATTTATAGGAGAATCATACATGGATGTTTGGTCGGCATACGAAGAGGAAGAGAATAAGAAAAAGGAGAAATCTTCACCATGTAGTCGTGACACGATCGACGATGCTGTGAAATAAATTTTGCATATATATACGTCTTTCAAAGCATATAGGTCATCATTTAATCATTGACTATGTGTTCAGCATGAACACTAGACAAATCGACGAGAGTCTGCAGTATCTACCACTTTCAACCGCTGGCGTATACCCAGCTGACAGAATTCCTTGTGTATGGTCACTACCGGCCGGATTCGTTGTTAACACGGATTACCACGACGGACCTGGAGAGCATTGGATCGCCATGTACGTTAACCATAATGGAAAAGGAATGTACTTTGATAGCTGCGGGCTACAACCGATTATACCTCAACATCTCGCACAGCTACGAAGGAACTGCAAGTTCTATCGGTACGGTCTCAAGCAGCTACAGAGTAATACGTCGGGTGTGTGTGGACAAAGTGTGGAATAGTACGTGAATATTACAATACTTTTGCCTCTCGACGATCAGACAGTGATAAGAATAAATTTAACGGCGGAGGAATTTTCGAGCGAAAATTACCGTGTTTGCAAGGATGTTGCGTACGTGCATGCGTGTGTGCGTGTGTGTGAGTGTGGGTGAGTGAGTGAGTGAGTGAGTGAGTGAGTGAGTGAGTGAGTGAGTGAGTGAGAGAGAGAGAGAGAGAGAGAGAGAGAGAGAGAGAGAGAGAGAGAGAGAGAGAGAGAGAGAGAGAGAGAGAGAGAGAGAGAGAGAGAGAGAGAGCGTGTATATGTGTGTGTGCAATGGAGTAGCTATTGTGTCCGTCACCCTGGAGAGCCGTCGTAGATGCCGGCAACATAAGGGTGAGTTACGTATTTTATTCCAAGTATGTGTACACGTTTGCTCCATCCTGCTCTTAACTCTACTCTTCCTTGTTCACCAGGATACCCTGTTAATCAATTATTATTAAACAATCGCTCACAATATTATTATTCATATCCAATAGTCAATTCGACTCGGTCTGATCCTTCGATTACTATGGACATTCATTAATTTGATTTCTATTTTATTGTCGTTCACATTAGATAAATTCACTGGCTATGTTCAAACATTTTTTGGTTCTTCAAGCCATACATAATCATTCATTCTCATACAAACATATTTTCATACAAATAAAACACAACACATTACTTATAGTTCTTAAAAAACTGATAATAATGCTACCAATTCTTATGTTTATGATTATGTTATTCGGTACAGACTGAAAATAATTTTCTTCACAAGACACTGAAAAAGTTATTTTCTGCGTAGATTACTCGAAAAATTATTTACTTCACAGTACACTGAACAATTTTTTTTCTTCGCAGCACACTAAAATAATGCTATTAATATGGTGGCTTATAATAGAAGAAGCGGAGTGGTGCTGAAACCTACGTTTTATTTACATATTTATTTATTTGATTAAACGGACTACTGCCCCATTACAAAAAAATAGTTTACCTATGGCCCCATACATACGATGTAGATTGAGCAATTGCAACCATGCCTAAAGTAAAATACAAATAGAATTTCGTACGCAGTGAAAGTAATTAGTAATGCCGGCCACGTAACAAGTAGCATGATGCATGCAAGCTCGAAACTCGCTAATCAGAGGCAACCTCGCGCAATAGTAGAAATAAACAAATAGTAAAGTATAGTAACAATAAGCAGACAACTTATGCCGAGGCAGCCTCGTATCGGTAGAGTAGAACTTCACCCTACCCACGTTCGGTAATATCGTCTCCTCTCACAGATGCATCACCGGTCGATAATATATCTGCCTACCGTTCTGGTACCGTATTAAAGCCGACGGTGTCTTACAATTGTGGCAAGAAATTTGAATATCCTTCATGCGAGAGAGGATATTCGAATTAAGGCGGGAGATTTGAGCATACCGGATGGATGAAGCCAGGATCTGAGCTTATAAAGAGAGGGATGCGGGAAATTTGAATATTACGAAGCTTTCCTCCGGCATCCGGTAGGGTGGTTTGGGTCTGAGGTAAGTGATAAGAGTCTGAGCTAAAGTGGTTATAGTATGTATAGTATGAGGCAGACTCCGACAGGTTTACTCAGCTAGATTCCTATATGTGGGGGAGCTAGATTGCCATTACCGGGGTAGGGAGCAGTCATGTGATCCAAATACGCAAAGGTTGAATTTTATCAAGCACTGCCAATTTAACGACAGCTAGATCCCCAGAGTTGACGGAGCTAGATTCATATTCTCTGGCAGTTGTAGCAGATTTCGATAGATGACAGTCATGTGACTCAATGGAGGGAAATTTGAATTTTAGCGTGCATTTTAAATCATTCCGAAACTAACTTATAAACAATTCGAGATTGAGGAAATTTTATGAAGTGGGAATAAATGTAATCATGTGTTGTGCTGCGGAATATTCCACTCCGTATTTCACATATTCGGGAATATTCCATAGCAAAGAAACATTGGAATTCGTTCAAGACAGGAAACGAAGTCCAATGCCCGATCGTACGATCGACACCAGGAACGCCGACGCAGCATGAGGCGACTCGCTTGGCCTTCGACGATAGGCTAACGCTAAAATTGCCAACTAAAGGATTTTCGTGAAGACAGTTAGCAACTGCTTTACGAAAAGGCAGAATTAATTTCGACTTAACAGAGAACGGTTGGTTCCTCGTGAAATTCTCAGAACAACGCGTAATTGTACTTTCTTACTTTGACATTTAAATAGACAACGGAAAGTTACCGTTGCCTATAATAAATACTTCCTTTTACATAAATTCGTGTTTTCATCGATAACTCGAGATCCATCTCCTTATCGGCAAATGATCCCAAAAAAATAATAACTTTTTAATATTATACCGAATACCGAATAATCGAATTACCCGGTACCGGCATAACATTTGGTGGCAGCGGTGGGATCTGCCGAAGTTAAGTGATTCGCGATTTATTAGGACAAAAGTGTTTTGGACAAAGTGAAGAGCGACACTAACGTGACGACTACAATGCAAGGACACCAGTGTAGTTCGTGAAAACCCGACTAATCTAACGCGAAGCCGTGAAGTGAACGTCGGTGCGGGGTGACGTATCGGTCAACCGTTTAAAGTCCCCATTGACGGTGTCACGTCAAGTCGCGGAGAACCGCACAAAGTGTGCAACCGAGTACGCGAAACAGCTACTTGAGAAGAAGCCGTCGCGCAACCATTGGCGACGCACTAAGGACGAACCCAGGAACCACCGAGAGACGGGTCAACGGTACCAGGGAGGACAACTGGACCAACCTTCGGGGGGAGCTACGAGACAACAGGTCTACAGCACCGAAGGAACAGCACCCGAGAGCAACGCCATGGAGAGGACAATCTTCCAGATCATCTATCTGTAAGTGGCGGTTACTTTATACTTATACATATAGCCCATAAACTGAAGCCAGATAGAAAAAATTTTTTGGAATTTTTTGGGAAAAATATCTCTTGAGATTTTGTAGGCATATTTTTAAGTAGAGTTCGCCGCGAAATCAGCGAATATGTCAGATCCTAGAGGAGCTTGACCAAGAAATAGGGGCAATTCGCTAGAGACGACGTTGCCCGGCGAAGAGGTAGACCCCACAGCTGGATTAGCCGCGGCCGTAGGCGACATAGTTTATGAAGCGCGCAGGGCGCTATTTGGGCTCTCGCCGTCGGGGCGAATCCCCTCGAGCAGACAAGGGGCCCTGGCGGACCGACTGACGGCCCAGTTTGGCGTAAAGCCACGTAGGGGTGCGTCATTCGGGGATTTCGACAGCGACGCTAGCGACGACTTGCTTAATATGGCCACTGGCGAGCAAACTCCCGAGCAAGTCACCGAGGACATGGGTGAACGGGAAATCGAAAATATGCGAACAATAGATCGCGTAGGTTTTTCAGCGGCTACCGGTACGACAGTCCGGTCGGTACCAGCGAGAGTACGCGATCGGTTGGAAGCGGTCGACCGAAGCGAACGCGAATTAAGAAGAGTCCGACGACAGTATGAAAGGCTGCAGCGCGAGCACGATCGAGGCCAACGCGAACTCGATCGCGAACTCAGGGAGGCCGAAACACCGACGGCAAGGCGGAACTTGGCGGACACGCTCAACGAGGTAGGCGCGGACGAGTTCGAACTCATCCGGTCTCTGCGCGAGCAAAACGCCGAACTATCGCGAAGACTGGAAGATACAGGGTTGGAGCAACGCCCTATACCGCGTCCGCGGTCGAGGCAAACCCGATTTCAGGAATCAGAATATCCCCCTGCGGATCCCGTGTTCCAAAGGGAACAACAGAGGGTGCCGGAAACACCGAGTAGGACGCTCGATCTTGGTCTTGCGCTAAAAAATATCAAGCATTTCGACGGAAGCAACGCTGACGAACTAGACGCCTTCTTACGATCCTGCGAGACCGTTTTCGAGCGAGTAGCGCCCCAGGATCAAGACATCCTGTTGGAACTGGTGCTCAGCAGCAAGCTCGAGGGAAGGGCGTCCAGAGAGATGAAGCATAAAGTCATCCTCTCGGTAGCGCAGCTTAAAACCGAGCTGGAGGCCCTGTACGGAAAGCGGAAGTCGTTGCCTGCGTTACAAGTAGAGTTCAACTCACTCCGGCAGGGCCAGGGTGAGGACATCGCGGTATACGCCGCCAGGACTGAGCGTATCACCGTCGATATAATAGAAAAACTCTGCGAGGAAGCCACCTCGATGTTGGAGATGCGCATCGTCGAAAAAATAACACGGAAGAGCGCCCAGGCCAACTTCGAAAATGGACTGCATGGGCCGGTCCAAATCCTGATGAGATCTCGTAATTACGCCACCCTCCACGAGTCCGTTACAGGAGCCATCGAGATCACGAACATGGTGCAGCCAAAGGGAGGGGCAGGTGGAGTATTAAGCCACCCCAGAAGGTCCCAAGGCGCATCACCCCGGCAGGGAGAAAATTGTTTCACCTGCGGAAAACCTGGACACATGGCTCGAGACTGCACCCAGAATACGGGACGAGTAAGCCTACCAGTACCCAGTGAAAACAAGTCAATCCACAATGTGGAAATAACCTGCAATTACTGCCAGAAGAAAGGCCACATGTGGAAGCACTGCCGGAAAAGACTGTCGCAGAATAAAAGCGAGCCAACGCTGCCGCCCCGACAGCCAAGAAACGCAGGCTACAAAGATGCAAAAAATACGGTAACTGCGGGGCCAGATCCAGCCACTGCAAGCGTGAACGCGCTGGGCGCACTGAGACTGAATACGCTAACTGTCCAGCAGAGACCTGCGTGCAAGCAGAAGAAAACAACGCTGCAGCTTCTACAAGTAACGTTGCCGGCGTCGAGTGCCACCGCCAGCGACTTCGATATCGATGCACCGTTGGCCACGACCGGGGTACTCACCCTCAAAGCGGACACCGGAGTGCAGTGCAGCATAATCAAGGAAGGCTGTCTCAAGCCCGAGACCATGGTGAGCAGGTGCTCCGTGGAATTACAGGGTGTGGCGGGCGAAAAATTCACCCCCCTTGGTATAGCTAAAATTGTACTCGAGACACCGGCTTTAAATGTAGAGCATTGGTTCTACATCGTTCCGAACAATGTGCCGCTGAAGGTCAACGGACTACTTGGCATGGACTTTATCAAGCAGCATAAAGCGGACATCCTGCATGGCGAGATGCTCAAGTTGTATGGGCACTGCATGCCGCTACGGGACGGCGCGATATATTCGTTACCACGCGGTAGAACTGCCGCCACGTGCAAATACATAGGCCTGCTTACAAAGATAAATCTTCCTTCCGGAAACGGGCCTAACATGGATGCCGCCAAGAAAAATAAATTTATCAGACTACCTACAAGGAGTAGGATCGGCCGAGGCATCATAGAGAGACCCCGTGTCACACCGTCAAGAACCAAAAGAGTGAGTTTAAATGTTCCTAAACACGACGGGGAAGTGCAACAGCCGACGGTGACATGCGAGCCGTCGGAGATAGCGAAGACCGTACGTAGCCGCCAGGTCAAGGCACTGCGCGTTAGCTCAGAGAGCACGGGGAAGAAGACCAAACGGTTTGCGCAGCGCCAACGAAAGCCAGACTTGGTGCCCCCCAGCAGTGAAAAGCAAGCAGCTCGCGCAGGAATAGCATGCGAATACAACGGTGTATTCCAACTACGAGCGAACAAGCGACAGCGCACGCACGAGGTGCAAGATCGCGCACCCTTTAAGGTCGTATCGAAGGACCTAGAATCGCAACCCTTGCCTGGGAAGACCGTAAAATCGGGGCATGGGTCCGGTAAAATGCATAAAGCCGGAAAAAGAAATACTGATGCAGACGCTCTGAGTCGCATATATGCGACCACACGAGCCCAAGTAGGACAGGAAAGACAGTCCCACAAAAAAGAGAATGATAGCGCAATCGGGTATACGAACAACCGCATAAAGGGGAGAGTCGAAGATACCCAAGGCAACCACTATAACTCGTCGGAGCGAGAGGCTAAACTCGCCCACGAGAAAGAGAAGTGGAGATGCCGACAGACAAAATGCTAGCGGAAGGAATAGTCCAGTCCAGCAGGAGCCAATGTAACGCGCCGCTGATGGTCGTGGCTAAGAAACCCGATGCCGCCGGAGTGAAGAAAATGCGCGTAGTGGTGGACTTTCTGAAGTTGAACGAAGCCACCATCGGAGACTCGTACCCACTGCCCAATATCACCGAAATATTGGACCAGTTGGGACGGGCCCGATATTATACGACTTTGGATCTCGCCTCTGGATTTCACCAAATCCCGATGGCGCAGGAAAACATAGAAAAACGGCATTTTTTACTCCGCGGGGTCATTTTGAGTCCATTCAGATTGAAGAACGCACCACCGACTTTCCAGCGGCTAATGAACTCCGCGTTAGCAGGACTACAGGGCGTCAAATGCTATGTGTACCTCGACGACATAGTAACACACGGAGTAAGAGCTACTCGCGATAGTATGGGCCCTAGCTCAATTCCGGCCATATATTTAAGGTACCCGTTTCACAGTAGTGACGGACCACCAACCGCTCACCTGGCTGTTCGGAGTAAAGGACCCAGGTTCGAGATTGATGCGTTGGAAAAATTAAATTGGCAGAACATGAGTTCAATGTAGAGTACAAGGCAGGTAAGCGCAATGCGAATGCAGATGCGCTAAGTAGAATATGCCTTACTACGAGGGCTCAAGCGAGAGCGAAGAACGAAGTCCGTGTGTCGAAAGAGGACAGCACGACGGGGCAAGTAGGCACAACGAAAGACCGCACAAAGCGGACAGCCGAAGATACCCCGTATAGCCATGGTAGCTCGCTGGAGCGAGAGGTCAAGCTCGCCCGCGAGCGAGACGAGGACAGCAAGCGCCCGGGTACGGACAGTCGCACAAAGCGGAGAGCCGAGAATACCCCGGGTCAGCCTAGCAACGCGGCAGAGAGAGAGGCCGCGCTGGCCAATGCGCCAGAAGAGGATAGAGAGATTCGCAGCGTGCCTGCAGAACGCTCTACTGAACCCCACAGCCCCGCCGAAAAGCCGTGCGGTCGGGGAAGGGGCAGACCACGCAAGCAAGCAACGCAAGCCACTGGTAAGACTGCGAGCACCGCTAACAAGGATGGAGCGGGCCCAGCACAGCATGGCGGACCCGCGAAGCGCGGAAGGCCGCGAAAGGCAAACGTTGCAAGGCCGCTCGAGAGAGAGAGAGCGACTCAACGGCGGAGCCACCGGTGGGCACACCGAGTGCAGAAACTGCGGGCCGAGCATTGCACAAGCCTGCTGAGGAAGCGAGGCAAGGCGGGGGCCACAGCCCGCGAACTTCCGGCAGCACAGACGGAGACAGCGTTACGAAAGAGCGCAGCGACTGCCGCAGTGGCGTAGCCACTCCTTCTGCCGATGACCGCCAGAAAATAATTAGAGAATACCACGACACCCCCATAGGAGGGCATCAGGGTATACGGCGTACGTTACATCGGATCCGGACCAAATACGACTGGCCCGGCCTGAGAAGAGATCTAGAAAATTATATATCGTCATGTGAATCCTGTCAAAAGAATAAAATCAGGAAAAGGGAACGAGTGCCGATGGTGGTAACGGACACCCCATCGAGGTCATTTGAAAAAGTTGCGGTCGACATTGTAGGACCGCTGCCGGGAAGCGACTCCGGGAAAAAATATACACTTACAATTCAAGACGCACTTACCAAGTACAGCGCAGCTATCTCACTGCCGAACCAAGAGGCCCCGACAGTAGCAAAGGCGCTCGTTGAAGAATTGATCTGCCGGCACGAGACACCGGAAATAATATTATCGGATCAAGGCACGAATTTCCTCAGCTCGACCTTCAAAGAGATGTGTCGACTGCTCCGAATCAAGAAAATACAAACGACTACCTACCACCCAGAATCAAATGGCGCACTAGAAAGATCGCATCGCACCCTCGCTGAGTACCTGAAAAATTTCATAAATGAGGATCAAGGTAATTGGGACGAGTGACTGCCGTACGCGATGTTCACGTACAACACCACTCCGCATACGGGGACCGGATTGTCACCCCATGTATTGGTGTACGGACGTGAAGCGGAGTTACCGACCGCCGTGAAGCAGGAGCCCCGCCGCACCTATGCTTACGACAACTACGTCCAAGTGTTACGCGATCGATTACGCGCCGCATGGACGGTAGCTCGCAATAATCTAGAAGGCGCGAAAAGACGGTCGAAGACAGCATACGACCACGGCGCGCAGGTGCAGGAGTACCGCGTCGGCGAACGTGTACTCCTTCGCGACGAGACGGTGCGCAGGGGGCGGTTGGCCAAGCTGACTTCGAAGTGGACGGGACCCCACGAGATCGTGGAAGACCTCCCGTTAATTACATCGTCCGGAAGGGACGGAAAACTCAGGCGGTACATGCTAACCGCCTGAAGCTCTTTATAGAGCACTAGAACTAAGTAACACTAAGTAAATACGGGTAGGGAGCTCCTAGAAGCACAAGGAAAGGAACTCCAATAATTAATGAGCTAAGAGAAAACCTTGTTTAATTTACAAGGAGACATACATAGAAAAACATAGTAAATTAAAAAAAAAACCCGTCTACAAAATGGGCAGGGATAACGATTAGATGGTGCGTCCTGCCGGAAGAGACGCTCTACCCCGAGCGTATCCTCAGGGAAATCCTCGCCGGCGTAGTGACCGTCGCCCCACAAAGCGTCCACACGTTGGCGGCCGGCCTCCCGACGGCGACGGACCCCTAGGGCCCGAGAGATAAAAGTACTCTCCCAATCTGGGCGACGCTGAGCGGGAACGCCCGGGAAATACGCTTGCTGGAACAAAAGAGTACCCGCTATCAAAAAAGGGGGAAAAGGAAAAGAAGAGATCAACACTTCTCCCAACCAAAATAAAAAACCTTACCCCACTCCTCAGCAGTCCGGGCGTGAGGTCGCCCCCACGGCAGATTAACACGCCATTCACGGCATCTTCTACCAAAAAGGCCATAGCGAAAAGAATGATGCGGTAGAGCAGACGGGTAGAACGAGAATGAGCTAAAGAGCCCTCGCTCAACGAAACCGCGAGACCGCTAGAGAAAAGAAGGAGAATTAGCGCAGTAAGCATTCTCACGCTTTTCTCCTACCTCCTTACAGGTTGATAGCAGCAAAAGATGGACTAGCAAACCCCACGCAGCATCATCCCGACTACGTCGTCAGCGCGTTTACAAGCACTCCAGGCATCTACTACGAAGAAATAGGAAGCCTCAAGATAATCCAATCAACATGGCGGTTGATCGTCAGGCTGGACCTCGCCGCTCTAATGCACCGAGAAGCAGAGATCAGCACAAGTCTACAACGCCTCACGGAGCTGTGCAAAAACGAAACCCGCATCAATGACATATGCCCCATCCTCGACGATTCCGTACTTAGAATGAAGAGAAGGATAGAGATAGGGGTATCGACAATATTCGACCTCCTCGGGACGCGTCCCGTTCGAGAACGCAGAGGGTTAGTAGATGGCTTTGGAAGCATAATCAAGGCCATCACGGGAAACATGGACGCCGCCGACGCACAGAAACTCTACGATGAGATAACGCACCTTAAGGCGTCCCATCAGACCCTGAAGGAAGGGCTGAAAGACCAAATACAGGTTATCAAAACCACTCTCAGCCTATTTAATAAGAGCGCCCATCACATACAGGCCAACGAACGGACTCTACAGGCCCAAATGCAGCGTATGAACAGCACACTCGACAGAGAGGTATACTACGTAAAGAGACGCCAACACTTAGACGAGACGCTCGACGCAATGAGTATTGCGGTCGAAGCATTACTCAGCGACGTACAGGAGTTAGTGTGGCTGGTGGACGATATAGCTAGCGGTAAGCCCAGAGCAACGTCCCTGCCGCCACGCACACTCATAACACACCTTGTCGAAGCACTACCACACCTACCATCAGGCAGTAGTTTCCCAGTCGCAATAACGCACGACCAAGTGCCAACACTTATGCGACTGGCAGATAACAAGGCCTACAGCGAAGGCAACGCGGTAGTGCTCGTGTTGGATATACCGCTGATCGGGCAGCAACAGTATAGTATTCAAAAGGTATACCCTATACCTACGCGCGCTGACAACGGCAAATACTACTACGTGGATGCGACAGAGACCCACGTCGTAATAGATCTTGAGAACCGACAATACTTGAGGATGACGTCCGACGACATAAAAATTTGCAAAACGCTGGGCAAATCATACATCTGCCCACCCACGTTTCCCACGATTCCGATTACGAACGATGCTCCTTGCGAAGTCCTCATTTACGCAAAAATGAACACTAATAACGGCAAGAAATGCGGAAAAAGGGTCATCGATCTAAGCCATCCCCTCATCATCCCAATGCAACAGCGAGGGCGATGGGTGTACGTCGCGCCAACACCTGAACCTGTAGGAATAAGTTGCGGAAAAACTACTCCCACTCAACACGAAATATTACACAATTCAGGCATACTGGCTTTGGTAGGCGTATGTATAGTAACCGCCCAAGATTTCAGCATAAAAACCATCGGGCGGACCTCACAGATCATCCGGGAAAACTATCTCCCATCGTTCAATTTAACGTTAATGGAAATGGAAGCCCAGGCGCCCCCCTACGCAGACCGAGAGGACAATTCCATTACAGAGCGTGCTGCGAGACCCAGAAGAGCTTCAAAAGCTCGGAGCTCGAGCCGACCAAATCATGGACGGCCTCAATACAGACGGAAACGGGATGCAACACATCCATAATCTGAGTTTTTACTCACTGGGTGCAGTAGCGCCAATAGCCTTGGTTGGCTATGTTCTGTTTAAATGTTATAGGTATCAGCGAAACCGAATGCCAACAAGGACAAGCGAGGCAACGACCCCGGCAGCAGCCGAGGTAAACATCAACCTCGAGCCGCTCGGACGACAACAGCCTGAGGAGCAACTGCGATCCGAGCTGGCCAGAGTATGCTCCCGTCTCCCCAACCGAAAACGACTCGCTCGGCTCGAAAGACGATAAGAAGCAAGGAAAAACTTCATCGTTAACAAATGAAAAATGGAAAATTTATTGTATTATATTGTTATATAACTTCAAACGAGAAACCAATCGAAGAAAAATTTTTAAAGAAAAAAATTTTTTTTAAGGGGGAAGGGATGTTGTGCCGCGGAATATTCCACTCCGTATTTCACATATTCGGGAATATTCCATAGCAAAGAAACATTGGAATTCGTTCAAGACAGGAAACGAAGTCCAATGCCCGATCGTACGATCGACACCAGGAACGCCGACGCAGCATGAGGCGACTCGCTTGGCGTTCGACAATAGGCTAACGCTAAAATTGCAAACTAAAGGATTTTCGTGAAGACAGTTAGCAACTGCTTTACGAAAAGGCAGAATTAATTTCGACTTAGCAGAGAACGGTTGGTTCCTCGTGAAATTCTCAGAACAACGCGTAATTGTACTTTCTTACTTTGACATTTAAATAGACAACGGAAAGTTACCGTTGCCTATAATAAATACTTCCTTTTACATAAATTCGTGTTTTCATCGATAACTCGAGATCCATCTCCTTATCGGCAAGCGATCCCAAAAAAATAATAACTTTTTAATATTATACCGAATACCGAATAATCTAATTACCCGGTACCGGCATAACACATGGTATGTTCACTTGCTTATTGAATTTGAAAAACATGTTACAATGTATCTGTTTGAGAATAATAAACTGAATTTGATTAATGGAGCTGCATTTGAGTGCATGAGCTGAGAACCAGCACACAATTATATTAATTAATATAATTGTGTGCTGTGAGCACTGAGAGCGGTGTACGCACCGCAGTCAGTGCTGCGGAGCGTACAACGCAGTGAGATGTATGAGTACGTAGACTAATTTACTGCCTGTCAGCAAATACTCAATGTGATGGTGACATAGAATTTGCAGAAAGCGAGTACTAGTATATACAAATTTGACAACTGAGTGAAATTCTACTGACAGGCTATGATGCAGTCTACGCTGCAGAGCACTGAAGTGTGAGCTTGAGGATGCACAAATGATTTGACTGAATTCACAACACTCTCCCAGCAAGTTTAATTGGGGGAAAGTGCAGTGAATTGGTAAAACACACCCAATTATATTAATAGAGCATGCTAATAATTGAGTGAAAACGTGGTGCAGCCCGCGCTGCAGAGCACGCCACAGTGTGAGACCTTTATGAGGATGTACCGATGTGTAGTTCACTCCTCACCGTCATTGAATTATGTTAAATTGTAACGGTGTACTCTTACCTGAGTTTTGAGTCCTGTTGAGAGTGATGAGAATGTCCTGAGCGAAAAGCCAACGAGAAAAGTCGAAGATGATGGTGCGCCGTTCCTCGATGTCGTCGCAAAAAGGTGTCTGAATTTTCAATATGGCTGCGGAATATGAAATTAACGTTGAGCGCTGAAGTCAGTTGAGCGAGATAGCTGGTGAGCGAAACCGAAGTCAAGCGAGAGAGACATCCTCTCGCTCGACGCGGCGTGCCAACGAGGCACATCCTCGGCTTCGCAAAGCCCCACCTCGGCTATCTTCGGCTCAACCGAACGACGTGTGCTTGAGCACAGCAACAGGTCGACGCACGGCGAATATCGATCGCCGTGCGCCAGCTGATTATCCAACAGTATCCTATGGTTGAAATAACCAATTTGTACGTATTATAACATTTTCTGTAACGCAATTAAGTTGCGACGCAGCTGAATCATCTGGACATGTAGCGACAGCTGTTGATACGTTATTGTACTTTTGCGGTAAATTGCGGTCAATATTTTCGAGACTGAAAATTTTGGAGGATTTTCCTATGTCATTCTGCAGATATCCGCTGGGCACTGGATGAGCGATTTAAGGTACCGCTGTGCATCCTTAGGATAGTCAGCGACTACCTCGACAACAGGGAACTCGCCATCAGTACAACTGAAGGACAGCGAATCAGGACGGTTCCTTCCGGGGTGGCCCAGGGCTCGCCTCTGGAACCGGACATGTGGGACGTCGTCTACGACGGCATGCTGAGTCTGAAGATGCCCGAGGAAAGCAGGTTGGTTGGTTTTGCGGATGACATCACCGCGGTGAGCACCGCCAAAACCGAATCGCAGGCGAAAAGCAGGATCAGACACGTGACTCACCTAGTCAGCGATTGGTTGGTGGAGCATGGCCTCGAGCTTGCTGCCAAGAAAACCGAGATTGTGGTATTGACCAGGCAAAGGAAGTTTTCGAACCCCTTCACAGCCGAAGTCGACGGTGCTCGAATCGAAGCTGGAAAGGTGGTCCGATACCTGGGGCAGTTACTGAATGCGAAGCTCACGTTTTGGGCTCACATCCAGGCTGCTGCTGACAGAGTTACCACCATGGTTGGCATGCTCTCGAGGCTCATGCCCAACGTAGGTGGACCGAGGAGCAATAAGCGACGCGTCCTCATGAGTGTCGTTCACTCGGTGCTTCTCTACGGGGCGGAGGTCTGGGCTGATGCCATGGACGTGGAGAAGTACAGGAGAAGGATGAGCTCAGTCCAAAGACGAGGGGCCCTTCGTATCGCAAATGCCTACTAGACGGTGTCTGAGGAGGCAGTGTTGGTGGTGGCCGGTGTCATCGCCATCGACCTGCTTGCCAAAGAGCGAAAGCGCATATATGAACGGAGAGCCCAGGATGCGACGGCCAACACACGGAGAGAAGAGCGGCAGCGAACCCTCCTAGACTGGGAACGGAGATGGGCCGAAGCTACGACCGGCCGATGGACAGCGCGGATAATAGGAGCGGTGACCCCGTGGATCGACAGGGAGCATGGAGAGGTAAACTTTTATCTCACCCAGCTCCTCACCGGCCACGGACACTTCAACTCCTATCTACACAGGATGGAGAGAAAGCGTAGTCCCAACTGCGAGTACTGTCCGGAGAGCGTCGACGACGCAGAACATACGTTCGTCGCGTGTGATCGGTGGGTGGCTGAGAGAGATGTCCTAAAGACAACCCTTGGGCAACCGAGAACCTCTCAGACCATCGTACCATCGATGCTGGATTCCCAAAAGAACTGGGAAGCAGTAGGGACGTACGCGGAGACCGTCCTGCGCAAGAAGAAGGAGGAGCAGGGAGATCAAGATCGCCAGAACCCCTAAGCCTGCTCGCGGGGGCAAGGAATTAGCGCGATCGAGAATATCGCCATGGGAGGTTCGCCGAGGAAAACGAGGGAAGACCGGAAAGCGGTAGTGATAGCCCATGATCCTGAAGTAATGCAAAAGCGGTTGCAGGGTCATGGTGCTGGAGTCGGGTAGGTGGTTTTAGTGTTTAGGGCTAATTAATTGGAGGAGTGAAGTCACACATTATCGGCGAAGTCAAACTCACCGGTGTGCGTAAACGCATTTCCACCAACCATAAAAAAATTACTACTACTACTACTACTCCTATGTGGGGTTGCTGGTCCACCATTGGGCGCCTCCCTGGGTAGGGGATAGGGGAACGCCTGTCAGATATGGCAGGCACCAGGGAAATAAAACATATATACCTGGGGCGGACCAAAACCAGCAGCAACGATGAAAAAATGGACATGCAGCGTGAAAAAAACATCATACCCCAGGTGAGCAGCCCTAGCAAGGGAAATCTCACTGCCGGTTCCTATCGGGTGAAAGCCCCGGTGGTCGGCACCGGCCCTACGGATTCTGGGGAGAGCCAATCACGCGTCAAAAAGAACATGGAGACGGAAAGGGCCCTGGAGGCAAACACGAGCTCAGGACGCGTCAAGAAAGTTGACCAAACTCGTGTCGAAATATCGAAGACGCCAAGTGGATGCGACGTAAACCCGTTCATCAGAGGAAGCCGAACTCCTCGAACGCCTCCGGAAAAAATTGTGGAGCCGCCACGAAAGAGGACTAGGTCCTTCCAAGAGGCAAAAGAGTATGGTCTAGCGGAGATAGCAAGCTCGAGCACTGGGGCACCTGTAGTCTTGGAAGTGCGAAGCGAGACCCCGGTAGTTGCAACGAAGGAGCTGCGTACGGAAAAGAAAGCTCCAAGCCGTGAGTCATCTGTCAAACAACGCATCAACGTAGAAGCTATAAGGACGGAAGATGAGCAAATTGAAGCACTACGGAAAGTTATTAAGGACATGACTGAGTTCCGAAAGACGAAGAAAAACATGTTTAAGGAGATAAGTGTGGGCCTGGAGAATGCCGAAGCGATCCTTGAGGAACTTAAACGGAACAGGCAGACATGGAAGGGTGAGCGGCCTAATGCTTTGGGAATAGGAGCGAGGAGGGGTATTCAAGCCCAGGACCAAGTGAGGCGCAGGAATGTGAGTCTGGGGCAAACACTTCTGACCCCAGAAGCAACGAAAAGGCCGGCAGAGAAGACTCCTAGCCCTGTGGCAAACGAACAAACGAGGCCCAAGAAAAAGATCCAACGGGAGGACGAAGAAGGGTGGACGAAAGTCGAAAAACGACAAGCAAAGGAACCCAAGGCACCTCCAGAACCAAAATCAAAGCGAGAAAACGCAAACGCGAGAAACGAAACCTGGACACGGAAAAAGAGACGAGGGAGGGTTCGCCCGGAGGCTATCGCGATACAGCCAGCGCCGGGCAGAAACTACGCTGAGCTGCTGAAGCAAATCCGAACGAGCATAAGCCCGGAAGAGTTGGGCGTTAAAATAAAAAGCATCAGGGAAACGAGGAAAGGAGAAGTCCTCGTAGAACTGGGAGCACCACGAGGCGAAAGGATTCAGTTTGAAAATAGGCTCAGCAAGATAATCGGCGAAGCAGGAAATGTGCGCCAGCTGGCCCCAAGGGCGCACATGGAAATAAAGGATCTAGATGCAGTGACGGAAGAGGATGATATCAGGACGGTCTTAGAGAAAGTATCGGCGGATCACACAAGGGACATAAAGATCAATATAACGAAGACAAAACGTTTGGGAAGCAAAACCACGGCTTCAACCCTGTAGCAGCAGACTGCAAATCGGTAGACAGGAGCAAAATGTGCTGGAGATGTAGCCAGGAAGGACACCAGGCAGCTAAGTGCGAGGGCAGACCCAAGTGCTATTTATGTGCAGAACGAGAAGACGGGAGCCGCGACGATCACGTGCCAGGCTCAACCGGCTGCTAGGCGTATCGAGGTATAGGGCGCAAAAATGCACGCCCATGACCACAGTCCTAGACGGGAACCTACAATGGAGCAGACTGGCCCAGGACCTGGTCAAACAGCGGGCACATGAAATGGAAGCTGATTTGGTCATCGTGCGTGAACAATAGTACCTGGTTGGGTAAGGAACCCTGAAAAAGTTCCTGTGAGTAGCTATGGAGTAGGGAATGGCTTCGTATGGATTATGAGTAATCGACGCACGTACATAAACTGTTACTTGTCACCTTACGAGGGTATGGGAACTTTTCGCGACAAACTAGCCAACCTTGAAGAAGAGATAAGACGCATCGGAGGGGAAAATCTCGTACCAGGGGACTTTAATGTCAAATCCACCGAGTGGGGGATGCAGTGGACGTGTAGCAGAGGAGCGGAGATAACTCGGGAGCCGTACCGACCTTTAGACGGAGCAGGAATCAGGGAACTATTATTGATATCTCCCTAGCGACCCCAAATATAGCAGAAGGAGTGAGTGGGTAGCAGGTGCTTGAGGATTTCTCTGGTAGCGACCACCAGTACATCAAGTTCAGAGTCAGAGGGCAGAATCAAAGATCCAATACTACCAACGATAACTGGAGCAGAAAAGGATGGAACGTAGCAAAACTCGATCGAACAGCGCTTTCTAGGGTAATCTTGCAAGGAAGGAGCCTGCTAGAAGAAGAAACACAACGAACAAACACAGAAGAGCGAGCAGAAGCACGGGTCGCCTGATAAGAGAAGGATGCAAAGCATCTATACCGAAGCGATCTAGCAAGATCCATAAAGACCCCGTGTACTGGTGGAACGACGAAATCGCAGAACTTCGGACAAAGAGCAAAAGCCTGAGACGTGTAGCACAGAGAGCGAACAGAAGAGGTGAAGGCGAGATAGAAAACAAAGCCTACAAGGTGGCTAAGAAGGTTCTGGTGGCTACCATAAAAGAAAGCAAAGCACGGTGTTGGAGGATAGTATGCAATGAAGTCGACCAGGATATGTGGAGACTCGGGTACAAAATAGTTACGAGAAGGATGGGTAAACTACACCCCGAGAAAGCGAAAGAGATTTCGATGACGGAGAACATCATGCGGGAACTTTTACCCGAACACCCGGAAAGAGGGAGCACGATAATTCCCCGACCACAGGAGATACCATTGTTTACTGTTGAGGGGCTACGGGAGGCTGTACTGTTCCTGGCAGACAGAAAGGCCCCTGATCCAGATGGCATTCCAGCGGAGGTGTTAAAATCTATAGCGAAGGAACAACCTTTTCTACTACTAAACATGTTTCACGCTTGCCTTCAAGCGGGTAGCTTTAGTTCGAGGTGGAAGGTGCAGAGGCTTGTTCTGCTGGATAAAGGTAAGGGACCGCCTATTAACCCGTCATCCCATAGGCCGCTCTGCATGCTGGACACTCTAGGAAAAGCATTCGAGAAGCTTATCCAGAATCGACTCCATGTGGCTGTCGAAAACACTGGAGGGCTAGCGCAGAAACAACATGGGTTCCGCAACGGAAGATCGACGGTAGGAGCCATCAAAGAAGTTCTGGAGAGAGAGGGCATGGCAAGGCAATCCCAGAGCAAGAAGAGCATGCGTGCTGGTTACGCTTGATGTGAGAAATGCATTTAACTCCGTTAGGTCGGAGGACATAGTCGATGAAATGGTAAAATGCTTCGAAGTCCCTTCTTATATCATGCGAATAATCGAAAACTATCTGAGAGATAAAGAGTTGACCTACGAAACAACGGAGGCCCGAAATCAACGAGGATTACCGCAGGAGTAGCGCAGCGCTCTGCTCTGGCCCCCACTCTCTGGGCCCAACGTCGTCTATGACGCCATCTTGACGATGGAAATGCCCGAGGAGACGAAACTGGTGGGTTTTGCTGACGACATCGCCGTAGTAATAACCGCAAGGGACGAAGATCAGGCGCGCGGACTGATAGGACGGGTATCAAGGCGGGTCAGTGGCTGACTGGAGGACCACAGACTCCAGCTCGCACCAAAAAAAAAACAGAAATGGTTGTTCTCACTAGACGGAGGAACTTCTCGGAACCGTTTACTGCAGAAATCGTCGGCACCAACATTGTGGCCACAAAAGCGGTGAAATACTTCCGGATAATGATAGACGCGAAGTTGACCTTTGGGCTCCAAATTAAGAAAGCAGCGGACAAAGCAGCGACAATGGTGGCAATGCTCTCGCGGCCCATGCCAAATATACCAGGCCCCCGAAGCTCAAAGAGAAAAATCATGATGAGTGTGATCCACTCAATTATGCTCTACGGAGCAGAGATTTGGGCGGACACGCTCAAGATCGAGAAATACCGCAAGCGAATGTCAAAAGTACAGCGACGGGGTGTTCTACGAGTTGCCTGTGCATACCGCACGGTTTCCGAAGAAGCGGTCATGGTGATCGCAGGGATAATTCCCATCGACATCCTAGCCATAGAGAGGAAAAGGATCCATAAAACGATAAAAAGTGGAGAAGACGCATCGAGCAGCAGTCAGCAGGAACGCGACTGCTCGCTCCTGACATGGGAATGAAGATGGAGAAACGACACAGTACGCAGGTAGACGTCCAGGGTCATAGGAGATATGACACAGTGGCTAGGGAGGAAACATGATGAGATTAACTACTATCTTACACAGCTGCTCTCCGGACATGGCCACTTTAACAAATACTTGTACCGCATGAACCGGAAAACCAACCCGTTCTGCGACTATTTTCAGGATGAAGAAGACACGGTTGAACACACGTTCTTCAAATGCAGCCGCTGGGCAGAGGAGGGCAGCGCAGCCGAGAGTGCACTGGGAACAGCCATAAACCCCGACAACATAGTGACGGTCATGGTGCAGAGCAGCAGAAACTGGGGCACAGCTGAAAACTTCGTTGAGAGAGTACTCCGTATGAAGAAAAAGGAAGAGCAGAAAAGAGAAGCTAAGGCGTAATCTGAGAGTACTCCGTATGAAGAAAAAGGAAGAGTAGGAAAGAGAAGCTAAGGCGTAATCTGACAAGGTTAGCGTATCGGAAGCTGAAAAAGAAGGCGCGTCGGGGACGATGCAATAAACTCGCAGTCTTGGAGTAATGCTAATGTGGTTCCAAGGCTGTGAGGAAAGGAGGGAGCCGGTAGTAACCGGAGGAGCCCCACACTACCTTCGGGTGTGCGTAACAGCATTTTTCCACCTTCCTGGAAAAAAACTACTACTGCTACTACTACAGAGCCGCCGCCATCCGTACAGACTACCGGTACAACATTATTGCGCCTCGACTCTGAGCTGATTGAAATTCTAAATTCTCATTCGTACAAGAGTGAGAGAGAGAAATGGACAGCGTAGCAGTAGGTTCTACAGCGTTATTTTCACTTGGTCAAGTACAATAATACAGTACCAAATATTCCGTCAAAACGATAAATAGCAATACTCGATAGCCGCGAGAATAAAATCGATGACGTTTTAATAAACGAAGTAAAATCTCAGCAGAATGACACACTTATTATCGACAGCGTACCAAAAAAATTTTTATCTAAAGCAATATCGTTGCTTAGCAATTTGCATCACAGCGTATTCAGTAAAAAATAACATGGGATCATAACAGTGTTGTTTCCATAGACGGCAGAAGAATTTTAAATTCCAATATCATTGATCTTGTTAATGATGCTATGCGAGCTAGAAAACGCGAGAAACTCGTCGGTCAATCTCACTTTGCCAAACTCCTGCAAACAATACAGATGCTACGTGAATTTATCGGCAATCCCACGTTACTACATGAGCCTACACCTACATCATCCTCGACACGGCAGCGGCGTCTCATTTTACCACGCGACAGTGATAGCAGCAGCAGCAGCCGCAGCAACAGTAGCAACAACGAGGCCGAGACCGCACACTCAAATAGAGATTTAATACTCACGGCGGACACCAACATCATCGAAAGGGAGGAGGAGGAGGAAGAAGAGGCCGAACAATTGCTAAACATCGCACAAGTAGAGAGCCAACGACACCCCAGCAAATATTAATCCCCCGCACAGTTAGTAAAGAAAAAGAAAAAGAATCCATTTAACTGGTCATCATTAAAATTATGAAAATTCTTGAAAAAATCTATTATGACACAGCTCATCCTGCATTATATCCTCGAGCATAAATTTTGGCTTAGGTGGATCGGAAAGTGGCTCAAAAATTGTTTTACCATGGCTCAAGACACAGGATTCATATAACATGCGTTGTCTCATGCGACGGCGATTTCCCCGTCGTACGTTAAATGTGAGTAATATAGACGATGTATTAGAGGCTGATTAAAATAATCTTCGCTCGATAGCTACGTACAACGATAGGTACGCATATCTGCTTGTTGTTATCGATGTGTTGTGCAAATACGCGTGGATCGAGGCTTTGCGTGACAAAACGAGCGTAACCGTGACCCGCCGTCTCACACGCATTATCGCACGCAGTAATAATCGTCGCCCGCAGCAATTGCAAACTGATCAAGGCAAAGAATTTATCGGCACTCCATTTCAACAAATTATCAAGAAAAAGAATATCGATTTTCGGGCTGCTCGTAACCCCGATATAAATGCCTCCATTGCCGAACGCTTTAATCGCACAATAAAGTAGCGAATGTGACGTTCCTTTACATAAACACGAAATAAGCGTTACATTGATGTTTTACAACATTTTTTATATGCTTATAATCACGCTAGTCACAGCGGAAGGCGTATTCCTCGGAGCGAGGTGGCCCCAGAAAATGCCTCTATAGCCCGAGAAAATTTAGCACGGCATTACGACCGTAACGCGCGAAAAAATAAAAAGCCTAAATACAGTGTCAGCGATTTGGTACGTAATAGTACAGCTAAAGCAGCATTCCTGAAAGGATATGAGCGCGGTTGAAGTAACGATTTATTCAAGATTCAGCGAATATCAGTGAATCGAGTACCATTCGTGTATATTTTACACGATCTGAATATCGAGACTATCGACGGTATTTTCTATGATGCAGAAGTATCGCGAGTATGAGTGCCTCCGTCACTTGAGAAGGCGAATGAGAAGAATAGGAAGAAGAGGAAGAGCGTTCAGAATCACCGTCCCTGATAAATTGAATTCTAAGGATAGCTTTTTCTTTGCCGGACTACCGAGCAACAGTAATATGCAGTATTTTTCGGATAATACGACAAAATTTATTACAAAATTACCGCGTCAAATACGTTTGCATGGAGGATAGTGTTATTCTGTTGTGAAAATTGCTTATCCGATGACTCTTTTACATGTTCCTACTGTCGGAAATCTCTTATTGTTTGAGGGTGGTGATTATGATTTATCGGGTTTTAATCTTTTAACACGGTGACGCGTAGATAGCGACCAAGTCCCATCTGGTGTATATCTCTCTGTAGAAGCCTATAGGCCTGTAATGATAGAACCGCATTGCAAATACACGGGGCTGAGGCCTGCATCTCCCACCAGTGCTATACCAGGCAGCATGTTTGTGTACAGCGATATCTGCGAAAAATCGTTTTCAGCATCGCGATATATATCTCTCTTACGCAACAATTTACAGACTATAGCGATCGATATAAGAGACAAGTTTGAAAATCCTATACCATTCGAAGCGGAAACGGTGATTGTGACGCTAAATTTCAAATGGTCGCACGATTAATTACTTCACTATATATGATATTGATAGCGTGCAGCACGAGTCGGGTCGTCGCGAGTACGGCGGTAATAGCTATGTTTATGTCAGAACGCCTAATCAATGAGGACACGGTATCGGTAGCTTTCTCCAAGGCCTGTTTCGTCGAATATTGCCACTTTTGAATATGGGTGCTAAAGCAGATGGAAAAGAGGAATTATGTGCCAGTGTAAATGTACCCGGTAATATCTTTGATAGAAAAATAGCTGTGAAAGATACTATGCGAGAGAGAACGCGCGAATCCGTCAGTAATATCAAATGCAAGGTCTCTGAAAAAATAACTTTTTCATGCAGGGGTCCGGTTATAAAAAGCGCAAAGTTTCGCGAACTGCTCATTCACTGAACGAGCGTAAACCGAGACGTATTTCTCGTAAGAAGAAAATCGTAATAACAAGAAAAGTAATAAAAAAGAAAAAGAATATCACGAGGAAGAAGAAGAAGACCCGTCAACGAACGGTTGCAGATATTTTTGGATAGCTGAAACAAGATGGCTTCTCTACATGCACGCTCGTGCGAGTGTCTTAAATCGGAACTTGAATTATTTTCACTTCCGCCGACGTAAACGACTATCGAAGGCTCCAATTGTGTGTATTATAAACCAATTTCTTCGCTAACAAATGATTCACCCATTGATTTTGTTTTTCCTGGGCAGTGCGATAAGTATATTGATCTCGCACATACTATGCTTAGCCTGAGAGTGAAAATAACATCTCTTTCTACGGAAATTATTACGGGTACAGCGCTAAAAGTAAGCGCTGGTAAAAAATTCACATCCCACGAGCGTTCTCCGGTACGAATATACTTCCGGAAAAATGGATGATGTAACATGGGGAAATACGGGTATTGTAAAGAGAAAATAATTTTTAAATGTCGGTAAAACTGTACACTTGCTCGGCCAACTGCATTGCGATATTTCTATTGAACGGTGTCGACATGCGTCTACGGCTGGTGTGGTCTAGACTCATTTTGTATTGTGGGAGATACAAAGAATGGCCAATGTGGCTTAAGGATTCTCGAGGCATCGCTTCTCGTTCGTAGAATAAAAATAGCTCCTGGTGTGCTGCTCTCGCATGCTAGAACTCTCGTGAAACCTATGCCAAAATATCCTCTTATGAGAGTCGAGGTTAGGGCCGTTTCATTACACTTCGGTGTTCATGGAGAGACGATCGACAATATCGTACTAGGCCAATTGCCAAAGCGTATAATTTTTTGTTTTGTCGATAACAATGCGTTTAATGGCGACTTCAGTATAAATCCATCCAATTTCCAAAACCACGGAATAAATTATTTCTCGTTGTGTGTAGATGGTGCTCAAATACCTTCTAAACCGTTATAACCGCATTTCCCGAATTATTATTTGTATGTGGATGCTTTTCAAACGCTGGTGTCGGGAACTGGAAAATATTTCTTGAACGATAGTAATTCGATTGATCGGGATAAATATCTCGATGGATACTGTCTGTTTGCTTTTGATTTCGCACCCGATCATTCGGTGAACAGCAATTCACATTGGAATTTAAAAAAGTACGGTAACGTGAGAATAGAGGTACGATTTGAAGAGGCGCTTGCTTAACCGGTAAATTGTATTATCTACGCGGAATATGATAATGTCCTTGAAATCGATGCCTGCCGTCAGGTATTTGTAGATTTTACAGGATAAGCAAAAAATGTGCTGTCGTAGGGATAAAATTGTCTCGTGTTAGGCGGCGTAGAAGCATCTTTGAAAGTAGTACATCAGTCGAACTTGAGCATCTGCCTGGCCTAGACATGAAAATGGATATCGTAGTGGATATACAGGAAATGCGACCTAGCGGTGGGGAGCTGACACAGTGCAGGAAGTGAGAGCCTCGAAAGCCGAGGCCGATTGACCATTGTGTCGTGCAAAAGAGGGGGAGCGGGAGTCTCACTCGCCGCTTCTCTGGTGCTGTCTCTCTCTCTTCCCTGCTTACTTTGCTCAGCTCGCTCTCTGTAACGACTTGCATGCGCTCGGTGAGTATTCTAATGCCATTGTACGTATCATAATCGATGAGTAAATCACAAGTTTTCTCATCGACTATGTCACCTACCGATAACCTATCTATTAAATCCCCCTCACACTCCTAATCTACCTGTAGTATTTTTCCTATTTAGAATGTATCCTGCAGCTTACTCAAGGATTTTTCGAAATTCTAAAAGCAGTCGTGTAGGCAGCCGGGGACTACTGGCTGATCACTGGCATGCTCCGTTTCGGACGTGTTTTCGTCGTAGTCGTTGGCCACAGCGTTCATCATTGGCACCGCGAACCCGCACTCATGTGGGGGCGAGACGAAGGCAGCTAAGTGGATGGCGTAGCGCTGCAATCAGGCTCCCGCGCAGTGATCTTTGCAGGAGCCCTCTCTGTTGCAAGTTACCGCTAGGATGGGACGAGTGGTGCGCGCAGTATACTACGATGCAGTCGTTGTATGGGAGCCCCTGACGATTCGGAACTTTTACTCGTGTCCTCGTGCAGAAAGTTCTCGTACAGAAAGTTCTTATGCAGAAAGAGGTGAATCGAAGTAAAATAAAAATAAAAGGGTTAATCAAATGAAGTGGTAAGGGTCCCGCAAAAGGCAAATAAGAAGAATAGGAGTGGATAGAGGGCAGAAAAATAGAAAATTGGGTTACTAAAAGGATGAGGAAAAACAGTGCATAGTTACGTAAGCCAAGAAGAGCGTAAGGCGCTGAGGCAAGACGCTGCGACATCGAGCAAGAGGAAAAGAAGAAAAGCAAAAAGCTAGACCCCAGACTAAATGTCCACCCACTCATCCAACAAGGTTCCTAGAGAGACGCTAGAAGATGCCCACCTACTCAAGCACAGAAAAAAACCAATGAATAAATAGAGTCGGTGTACCACCTCATCACTTTAAAACAACACAATGATTGGCTCGGAGGCAACGCCGGACGATACTTAAATGATTCCGGGAGCTTCGCCTCGAGCTATTCACTTTAACATTTGGGAGAAGACTGCCATCTTATTCGCCTGACTAGAGATTTGCGATGCCCAGCCAGGAAAAGAAAAGGGCCGTTTATTCTGGACTCAGCGCTTCATTTCAGTGTCCAGTTGTCTCATACTGGTAACGACGATATCATCTCCAGGTGAAGTGAGGAGGAAAGATACTGTTTTTACCGAACTGTTTTCTGTCCAGAGCCCACCGCGCGACAGTCTCAAATGACGCGCGCGCGCCTTGCTCCAAACAATAAAAGAAGAGGGCGGTAGTTGTTTGTGCAATACACTCGGAGCACGGGTCTTCGAAAATTTCTGCATAACCGTGGTCGCAACGTAACATATGTAATCTTACTATTGTCGTTGTTCAGAAAAGTTGCTAGTTTTCTGAGTAGCCGAAAGAGACCTACAGTCAACAGTCAATTTCGCGATGGATCCTTCTAGACACGCGGTCACTTTCGGCCTCCGCCACCCTTCGCTCATGCTTCATCCGATTTCTTCTTGAAAAATCACTTCTTCTACGGGTTCATAAGACAAGTTTTACGGTCCGAGATTACGGATACTTTTCATTGTGCAACGTAGTTGGGCTTCTTGCTCCGTAATCTTCAACACTGCTTCGTGGATCATCCGATTTACGCCCTGATTATTCGAGTGCATTTGTGCGGTGGTTCTTCTATCATAGACATAAGCAGTTCGGTTACTTCACTCTATGGATCTACGTCACGCGATCAGCCATTGTCCTGACTTCTTGCCTCATGATGCGTCTTACAGGCGGACGCGATTGGTGTGAGAATAATCGTCAATCTGGACTATGATTATAGTGGACAAAGTGACTGTCAGTTCCTCTAATTATTATTAACATTATTCTTATTATTTCATTTCTATTTTTTGGACAGTGTTATTACAATTTATACTTAATAATAAATCTAATAGCAGAAATAAATTAATCCCGTACTTTACTATATTTTTAGATGAGTGGTAGCTCCGAGCCACCCGGCGAGGGACACGGTATTACTTATTTTGTTACAGTATATACCATACTCGCCAAGAAAAACCGAGCTGTAGCCATTCAAGCAAGAATAGTGTGAGAGAGAGAGAGCAAGAGAAATTGACAATCTCTTTCTATCACAAAAAATGTTTGTTAACTGTTATTGGGAAATCAGCTGACGCAAGGCGATCGTTAATCGCCGTGCATCGACGTGTTGTGCTGCGCTCAGCTGTCGTACGAAGAGCCGAGGCAGCGTATCGTAGACATGCTACTCAAGCGAGAGACCACGATCTCTCGCTTGATTTCAGCGTCTCACAACGACGCTTTCATACAGCTCAGCCATCTTGAAAATGTTTACACTTTCTTGAAACGCGCATAGACAGCATCTACCTCTGCTCTCACCTCGGATATTTTCACTGTTTTTTTTTCGGACCTACTGAACCAAGTAGTGCTCTACAGGACTCAAAATACTCGGTCAGTGTGCACCGTCATAATTTAACTAGATTCAATGTCGGTGAGGTGAGGAAATCTCAATTTGTGCATTCTCAAAAGTCTCATCTCGTGGCGTGCTTTGCAGCACGGGCTGCACCACGTTTCACTTCACATATATCGGCACACAATTAATATTCTTGTATGTGCAGCTCATTGAATTCACTTTAAATTTATTCGTGAAATTTTTGTATATATATTTTTTGTAGTAAAGCGAGTCGAGGTAGAATAAAATATTACTTTCTCTACCTACATTTTTGGTCTGGTTATTTCACACCTGTCGTGAGTGAAAACTCATCCCATTCCGATATATTACAGATTGAAGATCACCAGGGAATCCTCAACATTTTGGTCCTTCGAGCCGGAATTCGACTCACGCACAGGGGAAGGCCAGGGTCTTCCTACCTTCGACACGCATCTCGGCTCAGCGCGACGTGGGACTCCGTGGATAATCCTCGCAGTCTTACCACATCGGCTCATCGGTGTTCTCATCAGCTGTCAGAATGCATAAAGTAGCGCTTTGCGGAGCATCTTGGTTGTTTTTTTCTATTCAAAGGTGTTTTCATGCCAGCAATATCCGAACGTAACTCATCAGACGCTGAGGTGGCGCCCGGTGACCTTGATGAGAAGAAGACGTTGCTGGTCCCCGATGGCACCACTACTGCGAAATGAACCCAATCACCAACTCGCCTGGCATCCGAGCTGGCGCTGAAGGTTCAGTCTCAGCAACGGAGAATCGAAGTGCTGCACCATATCTGGAAAGTTCTTGGCCCCCAACTTACCTCGACCACGATTATTTTGCAAATAATTTGCAAATGACCGAGGCTAAGTTGGCGCTCAATGGAAAGATCGCAGCGAGGCAGGCCATGGAGAGGCTACCGCAGCCGCATCGACCTGCACCAGTGACCACGCCGCCAAGATCTCAGACAAAGCTGCCGGATATTAAGCTACCGACATTTAATGGCGATTACGCAGGATGGCCAGCGTTCCATGATTTATACACGTCGCTGGTCATCTCTAAAACCAGGTTAGCCGATGTCGAGTGGCTGATTTATCTGCGCGGCTGCGTCTCAGATCAGGCGGCAAAGCTTATTTCCGGATTCGCTCTCACCAGCGAATCTTTAAATTTGGTTTGGGAGACACTCACGTCTCATTCCGAGAATAAACGGTTGCTGGTACAGGAATGGTTGGACGCACTCTTCAGCTCAGCACCAATACCTGGAGATGCGAGCTCGCTCTCATCGCTGGTGACGTCTATCTCGCAGGCAAACAAAGTTCTCTCTTTATTGGCAACGAAGGAGGAGGTTCGGGATTGCTTGTTGGTAAGGCAGCTGAGTGGTCAGCTGGACCGAACCACACGCAAAGCCTGGGAGACATCAGTGGGTCGCTCACCGGAATTCCCGACCTTCGCCAGGATTGAGGAATTCGCGGAGACGAAAATAAGAGCATTGTAGGCCACTTCAATACATACAACCTGCTCGCAACGTACGTCGTCAGCGAATCTGATCAACTGTGCACTATACATCGGCTAACACAGACGGCAGTGTTCCGCCATCTCTCACCACCGCGCCCTTGTATCCAAGATGGAGGAAAAATCTAGGCTGTGTTACAATTACCTAGGACGGACACTGCCTCGTCATGCCGATCAACACGGAACTGCAAAGACTGCTCAGGCAGGCAACATCCAACGACGCTCAACCTCTCGCTACACAGTCTTCAACACAATAGGGTGTTGACACAGTCGTTTTCTTATTGGTTCGCCCTCATTCACTCATCGGCACTAACTCACCAGGCACGTCTTCTTATCGATCCAGGGTCGGAATTGACTTTTATTACGGAAGAGCTTTTCCGTAAACTCGACACACCACGCAAGCACTCATCAATTTCGATCACGGGGATTGGTGGAAGACACTCATCGCAGACACATGGGTCAGTTCAACTTACCATCTGCTCCACTCACACCAAGGAAAAAGTCATGGTACTGGCTCACATACTCAACACAATCACAACTCATTTACCATCATTTGAGTCACCAGCACGGAAATGGTCTCACATAGTGAAACTGAAGCTTTCGGATCCGGACTTTCTCATACCACGGTCGATTGATATCATAATTGGTGCAAATATTGGGTCCGGGAAAAAGTTCGTGACGTTTTTTTAGTAAACTTCAACTGGTTTTTTTATAGTGTGAAAATGAATTTATTGAAACCAAATATGCTCCATTATTATCGAGAATGTTTTTCCATTTTTCGGGTAGAGCCATGATGCCATCGGTGAAGAACTTCTGTGGTTTCCGTTTGAAAAACTGAATCAAGTGTGTTGGAAAATCAGCTGGCGCACGGCGATCGATAATCGTCGTGCGCCTACCTGTTGCGCTGCTCTGCCACGCGTTGTTCGGTTGAGTCGAAGATAGCCGAGGCATGGGCTTCGCGAAGCCGAGGATGCGCCGCGTTGGCACGCCGCGTCGAGCGAGAGGATGTCTCTCTCGCTTGACTTCGGTTTCGCTCACCGGCTATCTCGCTCAACTGACTTCAGCGCCCAACGAAACTTTCATACTCGCAGCCATCTTGAGAATTTGGCACTTTTGCGACACACATACACTGGACAGCACGCGCATCCATAGGACTCTCAGGCTTTTTCCACGGACATTATTCATCGGACTCGCTCAACCTCTCGCTCTTCAGGACTCATTGCTCAAGGTAAGAGTGCTCTGGCATAATTATGTGATTAATTCACTGTCAGAGAGGAGAAAATGGTACATCAGCACTGGGTCTCACTTGTGGCGTGCGTTGCAGCACATGCTGTACCACGTTCTCCTCATGTTATTTTGCCGGCTTAATTAATATAATTAAGCATGTGCCTCATATTCACTGTATTTTCCCTCAGTAAATCTGCTGGGAAAGTACAGTGAATATTTCTTGCTCAACCGTACAGCCTCATTCTATGTTTGTATTGTGCTACGCAGTGTTGACTGCGTAGCTGGTCGCACACAAAATTACTGCACTCAAGCAAAGATTATTGCAAATGCTCTCATTAATTCACTGCAACCACTTTGCAATACACTGCTGAGTGGTTGCGGTGAATTACACACAAACATTTTCGCACTCAATGGTATCAGCGTGTCGTGCTGCGTAGCTTTCGCTACGTTGCACGCACCGCTGTCTCAAGTTTAAATTCAGCACACAATTAATATAATTGTGTGCTGCTCACATTATCATTCTAAAATTCTATTTGATTGCTTCAATTTTATAATTTTGTATTTTAACTAAATTTACATTTTGGACAATTTTCTAAATTAAAGCCTTTTGGTATGAATTTTCAATTATTTTATTAAACTGGTGTTGTTTTGAAATTGTATTTTGAATACTGCGAAGGAAGGCAGAAATAAACCGCTTCCTCAGCATAACATCTATGTGTCTGGTTATTTTCCTCTTGCCTTGAGTGAGTTCTCATCCCGTTTCAATACATTCACAGATCGGTCAAGTGTCATCCGGACGGATTCTCAACAAAGTGGTTTTCACAGGCTTCTTTTGAAAGCAGCTTAATTCCATTGAGAGAGTTCTGCAGAGATCGGAATAAGTAATAGTCAGAGGGTGCTATGTTTGGACTACACGGTGGATGGTCGTGGACTACACAGTGTGTGGTCGGGTGTTGTCATGATGGAAGACAACACCTTTCCTATTAATCAATTCGGGCCGTTTTCTTTCAATTGCTTGGCGTAATCTCTTTAGTTGTCCACGGTAGAGTTGAGAATCAATCATGGTGTAGCTCAGTACCTCATGGTGAGCGATTCCCTTCAAGTCCCACTACACACACAGCATCACCTTTTTCGCTGTTAATCCTGGCTTCGTGAACGCTTGTGACGGCTCACCATCCCTTGTCCACGATCTTTGACGCTTCCGATTGTCGTACGTGTTCCATTTTTCATCATCGGTTATGAGACCTTTCAGAAATGGCTCGATTTCATTGCGTTTCAGCAGCGCATCGCAGATGTTAATTCAGTCTGTCATGTTTTTCGCGCTCAACTCATGAGGAACCCATACATCGAGCTTCTTTTGGTAGCCAGTTTTGTGTAAATGGTTCAAAACATTTTTGTGGTCAATGCCTAGCTCCATACCAATATCGACACTGCTGATATGCTTATCTTGCTGGACTTTTTCAAGAATTTCATCAGCTTTTTCAGTGATTGTACGACCAGAGCGTGATTCATCTTTCACATCAAAATTACCAGAACGAAAGCGAGCGAACCATTTCCGCGCAGCAGATTTTGATAAAGTACCTTCACCGTACACAGCACAATTTTTTTCACAAGCCTGTGCAGCGTTATTTCCTTTGTCGTAATAATATTTCAAAATATAGCGCAATTTTTCATTACTCTTCTCTATATTCAAACGCGAACAACTTTCCAACCACTGCACCAATTTTGATGTTTATACACTCAAAGTAACGCTAGAAGTGTCACCTTTACAACGAGCGTTTAGTGGTGTCGCTGCGATCTGTGTTTCCTGACTGTTGAGAATTCCTTCCTGGTGTAGTTGGAACGACTTGCAATATATTGAAAATTATAAGTTTTTACTCACGACAGGGAAAAAGAAACCAGACTGACAGGTGTTTAAACAGAGAAAGAGGTTATTTATTCTCTCTTCCACCTTCGAAATACAAAAGAGATATATAAAAGAAATACAAGTAAATAAAATGAATTGAATTTCGGTTTTGAGTGACCAGCACACAATTATATTAATTGTGTGCTGTCTTTTATGAGTTTAGTATACGTGATGCAGTCAGCTCTGAAGAGCACGGCAAAGTGAGATTTTGAGGGTGCACAAATGATTAGAAAATATTCACAGTACTTTCCCAGCAAGTTTATTGGGGGAAAGTACAGTGAATAATAGGCACATGCGCAATTATATTAATCGAGCGGGCAAAATATGATGAGGAAAACGTGGTACAGCCCATACTGAAGAGCACGCCACAAAGTGAGACAATTATGAGGATGCACCGATGAGATATTCACTCCTCATCGTCATTGAATTTACTATAAATTATAATGACGTACTCGTACCTGATTCTGAGTCCTGATGAGCACGAAAAGCTGAGTAGATCCGGTGGAAGCAGTGAAAAAATCTGAGCGATGCTGAAATGTGTGCGCTGTTCGAGCGGGTTTTCACGAAAGTGTCTAATTTTACATTATGGCTGCGCTTTACAAAAGCGTCGTTATGCGCTGAAGTCAAATGAGTGAGATAGCCGGTGAGCGATGCCGAAGGCAAGCGAGAGAGATAGTCTCTCGCTTCATGCAGCCTGCTTGCGAGGCACGGCCTCGGCTCAGCGAGGGACTGCCTCGGCTATCTCCGGCATAGCCGAGCGCGGCACGCTACCCAGCAGCAACAGGTCGACGCACGGCGAATATCGATCCCCGTGCGCCAGCTGATTATCCAACCCTGACTTATTTGCAATTGTTGCCATCTATCGGGAAAAACGCCACGAACTTTTTCCCAGACCCAATATTTATGGACATGTTATCAAGCCTAACGTCATCAAGGGCACATCGCCTATCGGACAATTATCAATATTTGGATGGTTTATCATTGGACCAATCAACTCATGCCAACCTGAAGCACTTACTGTTCATCATGCTGCCGTGCAGTACTATGATCAGGCATTACAAGAGAAGCTCACAAAATTCTGGGTTCAAGAGGAGCCACCAAAGGACAAGGTCGATCAACTCACACCAGAAGAGCAGGCTTGCGAGGATCATTTTCGCAAAACGCATCATCGTGATACTACAGGCTGGTACATTGTTCGGCTTCCTCTCACTTGTCCGCCTGAAAATCTGGGCAACTCATTTTTAAAAGCACATCGGTGTCTGCAACACATCATACGGAAAATCTCAACGGATGCTGAATACGGTCAGCTCTACTCCCAATTCATGGACGAATATGAGCAAATGGTCATATGGTGAAGGCTTCAACATATTCTTTAAGAGAAACACAATACTATCTGCCTCATTACTGTGTTCTCAGGCCAGACAGAGTCACCACCAAACTACGAGTGGTATTTAATGGCTCTAGCTCCACGTCATCTGGACTATCTCTCAATAACACCATGCACACTGGCCCTAATCTGTTGCTCAATATTTCGGTCGTGCTCGTTTGGATCCGTCACTACAGACACATATTTGCCACTGATGTTACAAAAATTCGTCAAATTCGAATTCATCAAGAAGACTGGAATCTTCAACGAATTTTGTGGAAGGATGATCAACTCAACACAGTGCCATACCATTTAACACCTGTGACATATGTTACAAATGCTCCTTTCCTTGTAGTTAGGACTCTCATGCAGCTCACCGAGGATGAAGGCCATCGCTTTCCACTTCCTGTGGCAGCGATCAACTTTGGCAGGTATGTAGATGACATCTTCGGAGGGGTGGATACCACTCATTAACTCATTGAAATTGCTCAACAACTCAAGGACTTGTGCATGGCGGACGAGTTTCCACGATGGTTTGCAATCAGAGAAGATCTCACTTATCTGGCCAGAAGCACAATTCCTCGGTGGTTCAATACATGGAGCAACTCAACAGTGGTATTGCATGGATTCTCTGATGCATCTCAATTAGCCATGGCTGCAGTGATTTATATCATTGCCAACTCATCATCTACAGCAGGGGTCTCCAAACTTTCCAGCCTTAGGGCCATACTGATGACTCCAGTAAGTTCCGAGGGCCAAAACCATATTATCATTGTTGCCGGTGGTAAAAAGTGAAATAGTCCACTGATGAAAAAAAAAGTCCGAAAAAGTACGCAACGTTTAAAAAAGGCTGCAAATCGGACTAAAGTCCGCAAAACGGCAACACTGCATATTATTAATTTTCCTGTCATTATCTGTAATTTCTAGATTAGTCGTAGAGTACGAGCCATGAGGAGTAACGTGACACGACATCTGGTGGACACATGCGGAAATAGGTAGTACCTTCTATCGCTAACAGATGGCGCTAATAGCACGTACAGAATAATCTCGTTGGTTCGAGAAAGTTCTGGTGTCTTCCACTCACTTCTAGATGGCAGTAATTGGAATATATAAGAAGGCTAGTGACGCAACCACAATTCAGTTCCTATGACACTGTTGTGAAATAAAATAGTGCGTACCTCCTTAAAACGTGTTTGTGCGTGTTTAAGTTTAAGACATCTTTGTAACAGTATTTTGATTTGAATTGTTGCTTTTGTGTGTGATTTAGTAGTATGGAAAAGAAGCGAAAAATTGATAGTGAATGCAGAAAATTCAAAGATCAGTGGAACATTCAGTATTTCGTAATTGAGTCCAGTAACAAGGCGCTATGTTTGATTTGCAATGAAAGCATAGCCGTTCTCAAGGAATATAACATTAAACGTCATTATGAAACAAAATATTTCCAAAATTATTAAAAATATACAGGAAGTTTGCGGACAGAAAAATTCGAAGCTATGAAGCGCCGATTGAAATCGCAGCAATCTTCATTTACAAAACTCAAAACTGAACAAGAGGCTGCAACTCGTGCCAGCTTTCGTGTGGCTCTTGAAATTGCAAAACGTGGAAAACCATTCACCGATGGAGAAATGATCAAAGAATGCATAATTGCAGTAGCCGAAGAAATGTGCCCTGAAAAGGTAAATTTATTAAACACTGTCAGTATGTCAGCAAACACTGTGGCTCGAAGGGTAGAAAACATCGCTGAAAATATATCCTCTCAACTGTTCGACAAAAATGGACATGTTGAGTGGTTTTCTTTGGCCTTGGATGAGTCAACGGATGTGTCAGATACTGCTCAGGTGTTGATTTATATTCGAGGAGTAGATAAAAGCTATGAAGTGCATGAAGAACTTCTTGATATGTATAGTATTCATGGCACAACTACTGGTACAGATATTTTTAAAGGAGTTGAAATGGCCATTAATCAAAAGAACCTTCGATGGAAAAACTTAAAATGTATTACAACTGATGGAGGCAAAAACATGAGTGGGAAAGATAAAGGAGTGGTCGCTCTTGTGTCAAAGGCTGTAGAAAATGACGGTGGTTCAAAGTCTTACATTGTATCATTCATCAACAGTCTTTGTGCGGAAAATGTTTGGATATGTCTGAAGTTCTGAAACCAGTCATATCAACTGTTAATTTTATCAGATCTTTCGGGCTGAATCACCGACAATTCCGACAATTTATTGAAGAGATTGGAGAAAATGACTTACCTTATCATACTGCCGTACGTTGGGTTAGTTGTGGGAAAGTCCTTCAGCGCTTTTTTGAACTTCGAGCAGTGATCGAAATTTTTTTGAATGAAAAGCATCGCTCTCTTACTGAATTACAAAACAACGCATGGCTGTGGAAGTTAGCATTCTATGTTGATTTGACAAAACATGTGAACGAACTGAATTTGAGATTGCAAGGAGAAAACCAGCATCTTCCTGATTTATACACTAATATCAAATCATTCCGGAAGAAATTGATACTGTTTCAATCACAACTACGAAGTAAATGTTTTTCACATTTCAAAACATGTGAAATATTCAGCCACACCACTGAGACTGAGTTTCCTATCGATTTTGCAATCGAAACTTTGAGTGCTTTGAAAATAAATTTTGATACTCGTTTCTCGGACTTTGATGCCATTGCGAATCAAATTAAGATTTTTCAGAATCCTTTTGATACTGTCATTGAAACCCTAGCCCCGGAACTTCAAATGGAAATGATTGATCTACAGTGCAGTGATATAATTAAGAACAAATATCGAAACTCATCTTTGTTGGAATTTTATAAGAGTCTTCCACTGACACAATTTGATAATTTGCATAAATTTGCTCGTGGGCTGTTTTCTGTTTTTGGTACTACTTATTTGTGTGAGAAGACCTTCTCCAAAATGAAGTACACAAAAAATGTTTACAGATCTAAATTAACTGATGAGCATCTTAAATCTCTTTTAATAATTGGTACAAGTAAAATTAGTCCACAACTACAAACTATTGTCAGTGGAAAATCTCAATTACATAAATCTCATTAGTATTTCATATGTCATTATGCTTGTTATAAGTTATGTTTTTATTTAAAATGTATAAAATGTTAGTTGGATTCATTTGAATAATTTGTTAGTTATTATATACTGAAGTTAAATTTTATGCATATTATATGTTGAGATTTTCCTTCCGGATGTACCTTGACTGACCTGTGAATATATCGGAACACGATGAAAACTCACTCGAGGCAAGAGGAAATGAAAACCAGACACCGAGATGTTATATTGAGGAAGCGGTTTGCTACCTTCCTCTTTTATTATAGAAATACAATCTTTATACACAAGTACGTAGACATTATAAGTGAAATTAACACTCAAATTAATTTGATTTCAACAACAATCCAAAATAGATATTTAGAAAAAAATGCAAATTATAACAATAAATAAACCAATTGAGTTTTGAATGTTGTAATGTGCGCAGCACACAATTATCTCAATTGTGTGCTGAATGTGAATTTGAGATAGCGGTGCGTACAACGTAGCAACAGCTACGCAGCACGACACGCCGATGCCATTGAGTATTAAACCTTGTGCGTAATTCACTGCAACCACTCAGCACTGTATTGCAGAGTGATTGCAGCGAATTAATGAGAAGATGTACAAAACCCGTGCCTGAGTACAGTAATTTTGTGTGCGACCAGCTACGCAATCAGCACTGCGTAGCACACTGCAAACAGAGATTGAGGCTGTACGGTTGAGCAAAGAATATTCACAGTACTCTCCCAGCAGATTTACTGGGGGAAAATACAGTGAATATGAAGCACATGCTTAATTATATTAATTAAGTCGGCAAAACGACATGAGGAGAACGTGGTACAGCTTGTGCTGCAACGCACGCCACGAGTGAGACCAAGTGCTGATGTACCATTTTCTCCTCTCTGACAGTGAATTAATGACGTAATTATGCCAGAGCACTCTTACCTTGAGCAATGAGTCCTGATGAGCGTGAAGTTGAGCAAATCAGATGAATAATGTCCGAGAAATATGCGTAAGAGTCCTATGGATGCGCGTGCTGTCCAGTGGATGTGTGTCGCAAAAGTGCCCAATTCTCAAGATGGCTGCAAGTAAGAAAGGTTCGTTGGGCGCTGGAGTCAGTTGAGCGAGACAGCCGGTGAGCGAAACCGAAGTCAAGCGAGAGAGACACCCTCTCGCTTGACGCTACGTGCCAGTGAGGCACATCCTCGGCTTCGCGAAGCCCATGCTTCGGCTGTCTTCAACTCAACCGAACACCGTGTAGCAAAGCAGCGCAACAGGTAGGCGCACGACGATTATCGATCGCCGTGCGCCAGCTGATTTTCCAACATTCCGCCCGCCATCAGCAACGGGGTTGATGATTAATTATTCATTGCTGGGTGTTGGATGAGATTGGCAGAACAGCAAGTTTTGAGATCGGCCTGGTGAGCGTGGTGGTAGCAGTCTTGAGTGTCACCACCCTGGTGAGCCCGTCTTTGCCTGGATGCAACTCGGTGACACGTGCAAGTGGCCATTTGCACGGTGGAAAGCGATCATCCGTGAGCAGGACCAACGAGCCAATTCTAATGATGTTATCAGGATGATGCCATTTTGAAATCGACTGCTGCCGTTGTAAATAGTGTGCAGACCATTGTCGCCAAAATTGTTGAATCTTTTGCTGCAACAATTGCCACCTTGAGAGCCGTGAGATTGCCAAATCTTCCAGATTCGGTTCTGGGACCATTGTGAGTGCTCCACCAATGAGAAAATGTCCAGGCGTGAGTGCTGATGAGTCATCTGGATCATCGCTGAGCGGTTCCAGAGGCCTTGAGTTAAGTATAGCCTCGATTTGAGCAAGCAGCGTTGAGAGCTCTTCGAACGTGAGTGCTGTATCACCCACCGTTCGCCGCAGATGGAATTTAACGGACTTTACAGCTGCTTCCCATTTACCACCCATATGTGGTGCCGCAGGCGGGTTAAACTTCCACGCAATCTGTTGATTTGCGAGAGAAGAAGCGATGAGATGATGCTCTTGCGAAGCCTTACTGAACATCTGACATATAAATTTGTGTGCACCAACGAAGTTGGTGCCACAGTCAGAGTAGATGGTGTGAGGAATGCCACGCCTCGATGAGAATCGCCTGAACGTTGAGAGGAAGCCGTCAGCTGAGTAGTCACTGACGGCCTCAAGATGCAGAGCTGAAGTGGCGAGACACACAAAAACGCAGATCCAGCCTTTGTGCGTTTTGCTGCCTCGACCCTTCCAAGTTTTGAGCGTGAGAGGACCGGCGTAGTCTACTCCTGTGTGAGAAAATGCGCGTGATGGTGTGACTCGTGACAGAGGCAGTTGACCCATCAACTGTTGTGCTCGGACTCCTCTCTGCCGAGCACACACCACGCAGTGTAATATATGAGATTTCACAGGAGCTCTACCGCCTACGATCCAATGTGTCTGCCTGACTTGAACTAGTGTGAGCTGCGTGCCTCCGTGAAGAGTACGCACGTGAGCTTGCTCTATTATGAGAGTCGTAAATCGAGAGTGGCGAGGCAGAATAGCAGGATGCATTCCTTCATAAGTGAGTGCTGATTGTGAAAGACGACCTCCAACTCTTATCACACCCTCCTCGTCGATAAAGGCTGTTAATCGACTGAAAGGGTGAGCAGATGGAACATGCGAGCCTGACTGCAGCACTTGTATCTCGTGCTTGAAAACCACGGCTTGTGTGGCTTTTGTCCAAAATGTGTTTGCTGCAGCCATTTCTCTCGCAGTGAGTGGAGCGTTTCCAGCCGATTCTAACCTCTTTCTCATTTTTTCCACTACTCTCACACAATATGAGGTAAGACGACATAATTTTGCGAGCGAAGAGCAGCGATAAATGAGTTCCCAGTGATACTCTGGCGTCTGCGTTGCCGCGAGGAGAGCTACCCCCGGTCGGGCTTCCATGATGCTTAAATCCTCTGAATCAGTTGTGGATTTTGGCCAAGATTGACTAGGTTTCACCATCCACGGTGGACCTGACCACCACAACTGATGAGAAGCCAGTTGAGCTGTTGAAATACCTCGTGAGGCACAATCAGCTGGATTGGTTGTGCCTGCCACATGACGCCATTGAGCACTGGGTGTGAGTTCTTGTATTTGAGCGACTCTATTTCGGACATAGTCCTTCCATCGAGAAGGATGCGCTTTGATCCAGGTGAGAGTTACTGATGAGTCCGTCCACAGGTGAGTCGATGAGATTTTAACCTTGAGTGTGGTTTGAACGTATGCAACCAGCTTAGCTAATAACAAAGCTGCAGTCAATTCAAGCCTTGGTATGGTGAGCTTCTTAAGTGGTGCTACGCGCGTTTTTGAGCAAACAAGTGAAGCCACCTTTCCTGTGGAAGTTGAGTCAACAGTGATGTAAATCACTGCGGCCATGGCCAGTTGAGATGCATCAGAGAAGCCATGCAATTCCACTGTTGAGTTGCTCCATGTATTGAACCAACGAGGAATTGAGAGCCTGGCCAGGCTTTTGAGATCTTCTCTGATTACAGTCCATCGTGTTGAGACCTGGGATGGCAGTGGTTCATCCCAGCTGAGCTTGTGAAGCCAAAGCTCTTGTAAAAGAATCTTGGCTCTTATCACAACCGGTGAGACGAAACCAAGCGGATCAAAGAGCTGAGCCACCTCAGAGAGAATGAGGCGTTTTGTGAAACTTTCTTGAGCTTAGTTGAACCGAGATGCGAACTTGAACTTGTCTTCACTCGGAAGCCAAGTCAAACCAAGAATCTTTGTCTCGCAGTCGTCCATTGAGATAGCTGAGCTTGACCTTGATGATGAGATATTGGCAAACACTTTGAGGTCTGACGAGTGCCACTTGGCGAGTGGAAAACCGCCCGCCATGCACAAGTCCTTGAGCTGTTGAGCTATTTCAATGAGCTGTTGAGTTGAATCCGCCCCACCGAAGATGTCATCCACATACCTGCCAAATTTTATAGCTGGCACAGCAAGCGGAAACCGATGGCCTTCATCTTCGGTCAGCTGCATGAGTGTTCGAACTGCCAAATATGGCGCAGCTTTGGTACCATATGTAACCGTAGTTAGTTGAAAAGGCACCGGATTTTGCTGATCATCTTTCCATAGAATCCGTTGAAGATTCCAATCCTCTTGATGAACTCGGATCTGACGATACATTTTTGTTATGTCAGTGGCGAAGATGTGTCTATGTTGACGGATCCAAATGAGCAAGTCCGAAATGTTGAGCAATAAATTCGGTCCGGTGTGCATGATGTCATTGAGAGATTCTCCTGATGAAGTTGAACTCGACCCATTGAATACAACACGTAATTTCGTGGTAGTACTGTCTGGTCTGAGAACACCGTGGTGAGGCAAGTAATAATGTTTTTCACTTGAAAATGATTTTGATGCCTTCACCATATGACCGAGTTGCTCATATTCGTCCATGAACGTTGTATAGAGCTGACTGTATTCAGCATTTCTTGAGATTTTCCGTAGCATGTGTTGCAGACACTGAAGTGCTCGTGAGTGTGAGTTTCCAAGATTCGCAGGCGATGATATGAGAGGAAGCCGAACGATGTACCGGCCTGTAGAATCACGCTGATGCGTGTCTCGAAAATGATCCTCGCATGCCTGCTCCTCTGGTGTGAGTTGACTTACTGTGTCCTTTGGTGGCTCTTCCTGAACCCAAAATTTCGTTAGCACATTTTGTAATTCCTGATCGTCATGTTGCACCGCAGCATGATGAACAGTGAGTGCGTCAGATTGGCATGAGTTTGTTGGTCCAATGATGAGCCACCCAAATATCGATAATTGTGCAATAGGTGCAGATGATGTGCCCTTGAGAATATTTGGTTTAATAACCTGTCCATAAATATCTGCTCCAATTATGATATCGATTGGTCGTGGTGTGAGAAAGTCAGGGTCAGCCAGTTTCAGCTTCACTATGTGAGGCCATGTGCGAACTGACGACTCAAAGGATGGCAAGTGAGTAGTAACCGTGTTGAGAATGTGAGCCAGTACCGTGACTTTCTCCTTGGTGTATGTAGAACACAGTGTGAGCTGTACCGAGCCATGTGTCTGCGTTGAGTGCCTTCCACCGACCCCTGTGATCGGAATTGATGAGTGCTTACGTGTTGCGTTGAGCTTACGAAAGAGTTCTTCCGTAATGAACGTCAATTCTGACCCCGGATCGATGAGAAGTCTTGCTTGATGAGCTGAGACCGATGTGTGAATATCTGCTAATGCAGTTGCCAATAATGTTGAGCAGTTCCATGTGAGCTGTGCCGATGAGTGAACGACCGCGACGACATCCTATTGCGCTGAAGCCTGTGACTGAGCCGGTTGCACGTCGGAAGCTGTTGCAGGGGGCGCTGCCGGATGCAGCATCGTGTGGTGCCGCCCTGAACACTCCTTGCACTTCCGGCTCGATCGACAGGCAGATGCGTTATGCCGACCAAGGCAGTTGTAGCACAGCCGTGCTTTCTCCGCCATCTTGCGACGATCACCCACAGTGAGCCGCCGGAACTCAGGACACATGACAATGAAATGCCCACGAGCCCGACAGCAGTCACAGGGGTAATCATTCGCGGTGAAGGTTGACGACGGAGCGCCACGTGCTGTGCTACCTGCGTGATGCGCCGCGGCGCTGTGCGTCCCGGCCTTAGCTGGGGGAGGATTCGCAGAAGACGGTCGGCTTGAGGTTGTCCCGGTCTTGGGAGTGGCCTTCGCCATCTCCAACGCTCTCACCTTGGTCTCCGCAAACTCCTCGAGCTCAGCAAAGGCCGGGAAGGCAGATGTGCGTCCTAGCTTCGTCTCCCAGGCCTCACGTGTGGTTTGGTCAAGCTGTTTTGCCAGCAACCTCACCATCACGCAATCCCAGAGCTCTTCCTTCGTTGCCAGCGAAGAAAGAGCCCTGTACGCCTCGGAGAACGAAGCCAGGATTGTTGAGAATGATTTTAGATCGGATGAGCAGGACTTGAGCGCGAAGAGCCTGTCCAGGCGCTCCTGCACCAGCAGCCGCTTATTCTCGTAACGGGAGACCAATGTCTCCCATGCCTGATTAAACGATTCGCAAGTGACTGCGAACCCCTGTATGAGCTGAGCCGCCGTGCCCGACACGCAGCCACGCAGGTACAATAGCCGGTCGACATCAGCAAGGCGGGCATTTCGGATGACCAGCGACGTGAACACGTCACGGAACGCCGGCCATCCGGAATAGTCCCCTCCAAACGTCAGCAGCTTTATCTCTGGCAGCCTTGTGTGGGAGCGCGGCGACGCCTCGGGTGCCGGTGCAGGAGGGTGCCCTTGAGCTAGCCTCGCCATGGCTTCCCGAGCTGTGACTTTGGCCTTAAGGGCAACCTGCGCCTCAAGGCTTTGCAGATCATCTGCAAAGTATTCATGATCGACACAGCTCGGAGGGCACGAAGACTCCAACAGCTCGTGTTCCCTACGGAAATCGCTGTGGATCTCCGTGACCTGCTCGACGTACGCGTCAAGCGACTCCATGGCGAGGGTATCTCCGCCCTCGTTAAGCAGAGCTATTACTGTTTGCAGGTGAGCAATCCGGCGCCGTTGGGATTGGACCTTCAACGCCATTTCGGTTGTAAGCCGGGTTGGCGATCGGGTCTTCTTCGGAACGACGCCGGCCCCAGGAACCAACAATGTCCTTTTTTCCTCAAGATCTCTAGGCGCCACCCCAGAGTCCGTTGGATTGCCCTCAGACATTGCTAGTCCTGATGCAAACGGTACAAGTAGAGAAAGTAATAGATAGAAACGAAGATTCTCCGCAGAGATTGTACTTTACCCCACTTGCTGCTCCGCTTGACGAGGTGATGAGTCGATGAGGATCCTGCGATGGGCTACGCAGAGTCCTACTCCAGATGAGCCGATGAATGAAGAGATAAGAGCGGAAGGTAGAGACCCTGGTCTCTCTTGCTCAAGTCGAGGATCCGGCTCGAAGGACCAAATGTTGAGATTTTCCTTCCGGATGTACCTTGACTGACCTGTGAATATATCGGAACACGATGAAAACTCACTCGAGGCAAGAGGAAATGAAAACCAGACACCGAGATGTTATATTGAGGAAGCGGTTTGCTACCTTCCTCTTTTATTATAGAAATACAATCTTTATACACAAGTACGTAGACATTATAAGTGAAATTAACACTCAAATTAATTTGATTTCGACAACAATCCAAAATAGATATTTAGAAAAAAATGCAAATTATAACAATAAATAAACCAATTGAGTTTTGAATGTTGTAATGTGCGCAGCACACAATTATCTCAATTGTGTGCTGAATGTGAATTTGAGATAGCGGTGCGTACAACGTAGCAACAGCTACGCAGCACGACACGCCGATGCCATTGAGTATTAAACCTTGTGCGTAATTCACTGCAACCACTCAGCACTGTATTGCAGAGTGATTGCAGCGAATTAATGAGAAGATGTACAAAACCCGTGCCTGAGTACAGTGATTTTGTGTGCGACCAGCTACGCAATCAGCACTGCGTAGCACACTGCAAACAGAGATTGAGGCTGTACGGTTGAGCAAAGAATATTCACAGTACTCTCCCAGCAGATTTACTGGGGGAAAATACAGTGAATATGAAGCACATGCTTAATTATATTAATTAAGCCGGCAAAACGACATGAGGAGAACGTGGTACAGCTTGTGCTGCAACGCACGCCACGAGTGAGACCAAGTGCTGATGTACCATTTTCTCCTCTCTGACAGTGAATTAATGACGTAATTATGCCAGAGCACTCTTACCTTGAGCAATGAGTCCTGATGAGCGTGAAGTTGAGCAAATCAGATGAATAATGTCCGAGAAATATGCGTAAGAGTCCTATGGATGCGCGTGCTGTCCAGTGGATGTGTGTCGCAAAAGTGCCCAATTCTCAAGATGGCTGCGAGTAAGAAAGGTTCGTTGGGCGCTGGAGTCAGTTGAGCGAGACAGCCGGTGAGCGAAACCGAAGTCAAGCGAGAGAGACACTCTCTCGCTTGACGCGGCGTGCCAGTGAGGCACATCCTCGGCTTCGCGAAGCCCATGCTTCGGCTGTCTTCGACTCAACCGAACACCGTGTAGCAAAGCAGCGCAACAGGTAGGCGCACGACGATTATCGATCGCCGTGCGCCAGCTGATTTTCCAACATTATACATGTCTTTACTCATTACAATTCTGTGTTTCTTCATCCAACTTATCACAAAAACAATAACAATAAGCCTACAACAATGTTATGAGTAGTTAGCCCATGACCATATCAATGTAGATGTCATATTAATAATTATTCAACATAAAATTAGAATACTTCAGTAAACTAAATTTAATTTGCTATAAAAAATATGTTCTCTAAAAGGAGTTTTCAAGTATGCTAGCTCTCCGCGGGCCGGACAAAATCTGTCCGCGGGCCGAATGTGGCCCTCGGGCCGTAGTTTGGAGACCCCTGATCTACAGGAAAGGTGGCTCCACTTGTCTGTTCACAAACCCGGGTGGCACCGCTCAAGAAGCTCACCATACCACGGCTTGAACTGACAGTTGCGCTGTTACGTGCAAAATTGGTTATATACGTTCAAGCCACACTCAAGGTCGAAATCTCATCAACTCACCTGTGAACGGATTCATTGGTAACTCTTACGTGGATCAAAGTTCATCCAGCATGGTGGGAAGATTATGTCCGAAACAGAGTACATAGAGTCCGAACAGAGCTCAAATTCAGGAACTTACTCCCAATGCTCAATGGCGTCACGTGTCAGGCACAAGCAATCCAACGGATTGTGCCTCACGGGGTATCTCAACATCTCAACTGGCTTCTCATCAGCTGTGGTGGTCAGGTCCATCATGGATGGTGAAACCTGTTGATTTTTGGCTAACAACATCCCCTGCGCATGAAGATTTAAGCGTTATGGAAGCCCGACCGTGGGTAGCTTTCCTCGCTGCAACTCTGACGCCTGAGTATCATTGATATCTCATTCATCAGTACTCATCTCTCACCAAGCTGTGTCGTCTCACCTCATTTTGTATCAGGGTAGTGGCCAGAATGAGGAGGAGATTAGAATCGGCAGGAACAGCTCCACTCACAGCACAAGAAATGGCTGCAGCCAACGTCTTCTGGACGAAAGCAACGCAAGCGTTGTTTTTTAAACACGAATTACAAGTGCTGCAGTCAGGCTCTTTTCTGCCATTCTCTCACCCCTCCAGTCAACTAACAGCTTTCATCGATCAGGAGGGTGTAATCAGAGTGGGAGGTCGTCTTGGTCAATCCGCACTCACATACGAAGAAAGGCATTCTGCCATTCTGCCTCGTCACTCTCAGCTCTCAACTCTCATTATCGATCAAGCTCATCGGCGAACTCTTCACGGAGGCACTCAGCTCACGTTAGCCCAAGTACGGCTCACTCATTTGTTCATCTGCGGAAGAGCTCCTGTAAAAACTCATATTTTGCATTGCGTTGTATGCGCTTGGCAGCGAGGGATTCGGGCTCAACAATTGATGGGTCAGCTACCTCTTCCACGAGTCACATGAACGCGTGCTTTTACTCACACAGGAGTTGACTACACTGGTCCTCTCACACTCAAAACTTGGAAGGGGCGAGGAAACAAAGCACACAAAGGCTGAATCTGTCTCTTTGTGTATCTCGCCACTTCAGCTCTCCATCTTGAGGTAGTTAGTGACTACTCATCTGATGGTTTTCTTTCGGTGTTCAGGCGTTTTTCATCTCGGCGCGGTATTTCTCATATCATGTACTCTGACTGCGGCACCAACTTCGTTGGTGCTTACAAAGCTATACGTCAGTTGTTCAGGAAAACCTCTCAAGAGCATCACGTTATCGCATCGTCACTTGCAAATCATCAAATTGCATGGAGGTTCAATCCACCTGCTGCTCCGCACATGGGTGGCAAATGGGAAGCCGCAGTGAAATCTGTCAAATTTCATGTTCGACGAACAGTGGGCGACACTTCACTCACGTCTGAGGAGCTCACCACACTACTGGCGCAAATCAAGGCGATACTCAACTCACGACCTCTGGAACCACTCAACCATGACCCTGATGACACATCAGCTCTGACACCTGGACATTTTCTCATCGGTGAAGCACTCAGAACAGTCCCGAAGCCAACTTTAGAGGATTTGGCGATCTCACGACTCTCCAGATGGCAACTGTTGCAGCAAAGGGTGCAACAATTCTGGCGTCAATGGTCTGCTTATTATTTACAACGGCAACAGTTAATTTCAAAGTGGCATCACCCTAACAACATGATTAAAATTGGCTCTTTGGTTCTGCTCACCGATGAGCGCTTTCCCCCGTGCAAGTGGCCACTCGCACGGGTCACAGCGTTGCATCCAGGCAAGGATGGGCTCACAAGGGTGGTGACACTCCGGACTGCTACAACGACGCTCACCCCGCCGATCTCAAAGTTAGCTGTTCTGTCCGTCTCACACATCGATCAACTGCATGAAAAACAATCAGCAACCCCGTTGCTGACGGCGGGCGGAAATGTTGGAAAATCAGCTGACGCACGGCGATCGATAATCGCCTACGATAATGCATACGAAACATGCATACGCAGACACGTAACAATACCGTGGCACCATCGAACGTCCTTTTACTGGCCGAAAGCTTGTCTTCAAGTCAGGGATAGGGATTCTCACGAAAAACACCACGGGTGTATATAAATCTGACTAAATACATTTACGTTAGTATTTGTACCTATTCTTACAAAAAGCTGTGAAATAAATAAATAACATGCAGAGCAGGTATTACCAAGTACACGTAGTTTCCTAATGTAATGTTCATCATTTTCAATCATACAGTTATTATTTAAGTTAGGAGCCGAAATTCAACGGTACAAACATATTCCATATAAAAAATAATAAAAACGTCAATTCTTTTAATATTTAAAAAATAATAAAAAACTTAACTTAACTCACTTAACCCTAAAACGTGGTGACTAGATTACGAAGGACAGTTTACAAACATTATTTGTCATAGAAAGGATATAACTGCTTGGCCGATATAAGCATTATAAAATTTGTCACGGAGTTTTAAAGTGTAGAGTGTAGAAAAAGTGCGATTCCTTTCCTACAAGCGTTATAAAATCACGCAAACTCATACCGAGTAGTGGTGCGGTGAAGTGCTTAATATATTGACTGATTTTTATCCATATCTCTCGCTCTCTTTCTGTTCTCGCTTAAATCGCTGCTGCTTGGTCTTTCCTGGCAAGTATACACTATAACAAAATAAGTAATACCGTGTCTCCCGCCGCGTGGCTCGGAGCTATCACTCATCTGAAAAATTTAGTAAGGTAACGAGATTAATTAGTTTATACTATTAGATTTATTATTAATGATAGATATATGTTACTCACCATACCCAGGCCCCCTTCATGAAGCCCATGGCTGTATACCTGTGCGAATGTTCTTACTCAGAGTCCCACCAGGCATCAGAAAGCCGCCAGACGCACAACGTAGAGCCTGCAGCCAAGGATAGAACGAGATAGCATAAAAAAGAGAAACACCATGATAGCAGAGTTTGTAACCGCTCCCCCACGAGGACCATCCCGACTACGGCGCCCCAGTGAGAATACCAGAGAGACCTACACCACAATTTACCAGAACCTTTAAGACTCAGTGTGGACCACGCGGGCACGAACGTCGAGCAAACTAGCACGATGTACCGACTGGCTGGTAATGACACTGGGGGCCGCTATCTTTTCCGAGTAGTATGCCGCCGACGGCATACTACTCGGCATACTACTAAGCGGTTGAACGCGACACCGGAACTCGAGCCCAGTACTTCAAGTCAACTCGTGAGAGATCCCGGAGGTGAAAATCGAGAAAACGTTAATATAACGAACAAAATCATTATGTCGAGGAAATATTCAAAGGAAGGTTAGGAAAAAATAGAGCGAGTTTGAAGGATTAATTGTCGAAAATCGAGTGAATACAGTGCGTATTGTTTGCCTTTAAGTCCCTACCCTAGCGTAAATCCATAAAAGAGTGAATTAATTGTTGTATTTATAAACCGACCGCGTGTTGCGATTGGGCCATCATTACAGGCATCTCGTGTTCAGTAGCATATCAGGGAAAAACGTGAGTGGTGTTTCTAGTAATTTGTAACAAGTATTATAGCTTATCACGTACGAAAAGTATATCGAAATAAATTGTAGATTAATTTGACATAAAATTGCACTCGCTGCCCCTTGTAGAGAAATCCCCTCATACCAAGTTTGTAATTAAGAGGCCATCGAGTTCAGGAATTCATGACTAGAGATACTCCCTCGTGTCACCCCGCTAGATAGTCCCACCCGTCATAGTGTACATCCTGTTATTTAGCACTAACGGAGCTACGCCGTTACGTAGCTAGTGCCCAATATTCGAGCTTATTTCTGTTTTTTTATTTTATATTATTATTTGAGTTTATATTCTGCCGTATATTTTCGTTCTATTAGGCTACGTTCCTATTTGGACTTTGCCTAGTTTTTTGCCTGGTTTGCTTATATTTTGGCCTAGTTTTTCCCTTCTGTTACCTTGCATTATTATTTTAGCTCGTCCGTTACATTATATTTTCGTCCTATTATTTTGGGCTATTAGTCGAGCTTTCATTTTGCGTTATAACTTGAATTACAAGATAGCATTATATTTTCGTTCTATATTCTGCGTTATAATCTATTGTAAGTTGACAGTTAGCATTATATTACTGTACTGTTACTATGCGTTAATATTCGAGCTTGCATTTTACCTCATATTTTCCTTTCATTATCCTGCACTATCGTTTGAGCCCTTATTTTGCATTATATTTTCTTTTTATTCCTTTGCGTCATCATTAGAGCTTGTACTTCTCATTATAGTTTTTAAATGTTATTTTGAGTTATCATTTGAGTTTGTACTCGTACTCTGCATTATTCTTTCTTTCCATTCTTATTCGTAATTATTTGCGTAATTTTGTGTTCTTGTTTTAATTTTAGTATTTTGCGTTCTTATCCGTATTTTTATTTTGCGTTTTTCAAAGCATTTTTGGGATTATTCGTTGGAAATTATTTTGCGTCGTAATTTGAGTTATATTTTTCTTTGTCCCTCTATTACATTAATCATATTATTTTTCTTGTTTCGGTGGCTTGCCTCTTTAGTCTCTTGTTCCCAGGGACTAAGATTGAGCATACGGAATTATAGCAAAGAACCCGTATAACTGAATACACTCCAATTATTCTTTTCAAGAATTTTGGTGTTGACGTTTAATTTTTTTTCTAAACCCTAACTCCTTCGGCTAGCGGCGAGAATCGATCACCAAATACATATACAAAATATAAATGTGTATTAGTCCCACCGCACAGCAAGTAGGAGATCAAAAAAGTGCACAAAGCGGAGACGCAGAATAAGGAAAGACTATTCTCATTCTCTCTTTCCCTAAGTGACAGATTTCGTCTCTCTTGCGGTTGCTAGCAATGGTCGCTAGAACAATTATGCAAAAAGGTAAATAAATATGTAAAACAAGATTCGAAGTTAGAACCTTGCACATTATTTTCTCATTATAATCTATTTTTTACAAAGCCATTTATATGCGGAATTATGATTATCAAGTTTGGCTTTCTCATAGAGGAAGTTGTGTGAAAAATGGAAAATTCTGAGAAAGCAATATTTTACTTTGCATTCTTGTTGAAAATAAAAATAATAAAAACTGAAGTTTAACGAAATTTCAGTGGTTAAGAGATTTAAGACGAACAGTGGTTAAAAGATTTAAGAAAACAATGATGATCGCAAACACAAATAAAAATTACAAAATATATATGTAAAACTACATATAGCCTGATTTTCGGAATATATTCTATCGTAAAGTGCAAGAGATTTAGAAGTTCTACGTGTGCCAAATTTTAGTTCAATCGATTAATTGATTTTCAATCTTCAGGTCTTTTAACGCTATTCCTAACATCTCTTAACGCTATTATTTACAAAAAGTTTTAGTTCGTTGTCTCAATATTTTCGAAAATTGGAGTGGTGGCAAATTGAAAAATTCAAAATCCCTTTAAATCTAAACCACTTTTCAGATTTTGACGAAACTTTGTACCAAATATCGCAAAACAGTATTTTGTTCGACTAGAAAAATTGGGCTCGCCAACTCGAATTTCACGAATTTCAGTGTGATATAACGTTAATTTTTTGGCAAAATTAACAATTCCATTAACTCTGAACCTTTACCGTCTTTGACCAAATTCGACACATACACACACACACACACATACACATATACATAAGAACATGCGCACGTGTGACACTTGTACGGGCATTTTTTCTAAACTAGTTTTCTCGAAGTTTCAAACAATTTTAAATCTCTGACATAAAAATCTCGAAAAAAAATATTTTCCTGAAAGCTCTATAAGGAAGTAATGAATAAACGGTAAATTACACAATGTAAGAGCAGAGAGGAGCCATGAAGAGCTCAAAAATCCTCCCTTAACGCGTGGTTGGCTTCGTGCAACCATAAACCACGTTCTGACTCTACTCGTATTTAACTTTCAAATATATTTTATGAGTTTTACTTTTTTATACCTCTTCGTCGTGTCTCGACCGCTACACGTCATTCCATTTTCCTTGAGCCTCAGACTCTCAACTGCCAGCCCTTCCGCCCCGGCGTTCTCGTACTCCATGGTGCATAAATATTCCAACGATGTATAAAGTCAACATTCTATGGAGCTGTTTAACTCTTCAGGCGAAAAATGTACACAACTGTCTGTAGTGCGTGGAATCGAGATAAATTGTCTCGGAGTCTCCAGAGTTCTGAAAAAGTTGTTCAAATGGTAATAATTTAAACACTCACTGCAATTATCCAAACAAAATTATAAATAGATTCAATAAAAAAATCAACAAAATTTAAATTAATACTGAAATAACAATTATTTGAGTTCAATAATTAATTTTAAATGCTGAAAATATAATTTAATTTTTCGAAGAAATTATTTAGAAAAGAAAATATTGCAAACACACAATGTCCGTTCGAATCTACCGTCACTAATTGAGTGATCGATAGATCAATACAGAATTATTTCTTCGGTGATTTCTTTCTTCCGTTACTGAAATAAAGGTTTCACGAAATATATGTCCCAAAATATAGATGCATAACTCATACCCGAATGTTTTAATGCGCATTTATATGCCTGACGAAGCGAGCCGACACTTCAACAGGATTATTTGAACGATCTCACTATGAACCCGACATTTTCGCAGTATTTAGGGATCGAAAACGTCGGGATTTTTGCAGAGAGTTACCATAGAACGGAAGATTACATGCATTGGTGAATTTATACGTAATGTGCGAATCGATACATCAATTTTTATCAAAAGTCAAACAATACTGGGATACCTGAAAACAGGCATGAATCGTATTTCTACAAATTTGTAGCTTATGTGATGTTTTTGCACTGATCACTTTCGCACAACTAAAGACTGCAAATTAATAGCTTACATTCTAACGTAAACAGCCCAGTCAATGACAGGTTTAAGCCTAATGAGTGAGTGTTTAAGCGCCGTAAATGTTTAAGCTGTAAATATTCCATGGTGGCATTCACAAGCTGTTGTCGTTTTAAATGTTTAGCTCCGTTACGTCTACATATGTAGATAAAGTAACCTGGAAGGTATTGAAGAGAGAATATAAGATATTTAGATATTTACTAAACTACACTGTAACGTAAATTTTCTCTTGCTTCCTTTTATTTTTTCTCTTTCGAACTGGGCGCCAGGTGCTTACGCGCCGGGAGGAAAAATAAAGTAGATAGGCTAGGCCGGTTCAAGCACACCACCTGGGCAGGTGTAAATTTACCTGTGCTCGGTCGATAATTATTCTAGAAACCTACTTTACCCACAGATGGCAATGACCGCCTGTCGATAATTATCTTATGTCGAAATTTTCGTCTGCTAGATGACGCTACAGTCGGAATGATCAAGATCGATATTTCCATAATGGTTGCATGGTATCCTATTAGATGGCGCGAGGTTCTATGTAGACTTACTGTAGTCGTGTACTGATCCGCCTCCCCTACAGTCGGTAACTCACTAGATCATGGGCGATAAATGCGCCTGCATCTACCTTACCAACGAGCACACTGTATCGATCACTGTAGATAAGTGACCTACTAACTCACAGTGAGACCTCGCGGGGTATTTGGGACTGGGATATCCTGATATCGGGATATTCGGAGATTCGATATCTTTGTTGATGTTTTACCGACAGTAAGAAATTATCTTACGTCGGTAATTATCTGACGTCGGTACTGTTATAGATGGAGCCACAGTCGGATTCTATAGATCACGCTCGATATCCATGGTAAGGGAGACTTTATCATGGTAAGGCAGACGTTATCATGACAAGACAGACTTTCGCTTTCTGTCATCGCTTTCGGATAGAGCGCACCACAGGAGGATTCGAAAGAATTCGAGATAAATAGTGCATCAACTTATATCATTGATCTTAGTTGCATTTTTAACTATAACTATTTTTACTCCACCCAATTAGCATACCCAATGCTAGACCAATATTTTTTACATTGGTTGAGTTAGTCCCTATTTTTTTCTATCGATAGCCTATATAAACCAAGCTGTAACGAAGAGGATCATTCAAGTGTGAACCTCTCGATGAGATGTATAAACAAAGGGTGAGTTTTCTATTGCTTCGCTACATAGTGCAAACATATATATTTTATAGATTTCTATACCAATTTTTTAAATTTTCAGATTTCAATGAAATGCTGGGATGAACATCTTAAAAATTGGCGAGACCCTCGCCACCCGATTCTGGAGATGCCTCTACCACCGTTCGAGGAGATAAGGAAAAAATAAAAAGTGAGTATTTACTATTGAATTTTCAATTTTTAAATGTTACTATTAAATTTTAATTATTCTCTACTTCTCATTTTGCAGATACCATTCGAAATAGAATACCAGAACGGTAAATTAAGGACACATCCATGGAAGGTGCTGACAACCAAACCAGAGATCGCCTTGTTGATGGAGATGTTATTCATGCCGCCACCACCACCTCTGCCGATGCTATCTCCTGAGTCAGCACAGATACAGCAGGTTTCACTACATAAGCCGAGGATGATATTCAATTCAATAATCGCGCTGGACTTGTTGCGAGCGCTGATGCAACTGCCACCATCACCGCCGACGTCTCCTGCACCAACCACGATGCCCCCGCTGGAGATCGCGCTCAAGATGATGCAGCAACCACCGCTACCTCCCGAGCTGGACCCGTTGAAGATGCTGATGTCGCTGCCGTCATCTCCTGAACCAACCTCGATAACCGAGCTGGAGGTGATTGAGCAGCAATCATTATCAACGAAGCCGAACCTGCATCATTCATCAGCACCCTCGCTGGGACTGCTGCTGCTGCAAGACGACCTATATCTTACCAGTGAGGATGAAGATGATGCTTTGCTGCAGCGTTCAACCATGGTGACGAAGCCAGCGGTGACGACGCCAGCGGTGAAGGAAAGAAGAAATGTTTACGTCTCTCCTCGTCGTCAAGTGCCGGCAGTAAACATTCGAGTGGAAGAGGCAACAGTCCGCAAGCGCATAAGGCCTGCGCTTTGTTGTCCAAGGGTTCGTCGCCCACTGCAATCGCTAAACCGTCAACCGACGTTGTCGCCGCCGCTGCTGCCAGCCACAGTTGTCGAAGCATCATCGAGACAGCGTCGAGGCAGTGTCGAGATGATCCCCCTACCACCGCTGCCGCAACCAGACTGCAAGAGGACTGCAGTGAACAAAGGGTCTGACGAGAACATCTCTCCACATCATCGTACGATGGTGGTCACAGAACCGCAATCAACTGACCCGTTTGCGCGAAAACGTGCTCGGTCAAGGACTTACGCACCAAAGGATCGATTTAGTACTATGTTAAAAAAGTTTACAAATCGTACAAGAAGATTTTAGTTTTTATGTAAATATAATATTAGTTTTAAATTTTTTATTGATAAAGTTAATTTAACATTAATATTTTGTAATCATGTTTTTAATATTTCAGCGTAATAAAAAAAAGAGTTTAATTTTATTCCTCAGCTTTTCTTATTTCCGCATGCATTATTAGATATTAATTTCAAAATAATATAGGCCATTCGAAATTTGAAGATTTTTTTTTTTAATTGCGAACCAGAGAGCCTAACTAGAGCCGGAGAGCCTAGTGCTTCACAGGCGAGATCTTTACAACCCTCTCAGCTAAGTCGACCATCAACTGCCCTCTCTCTATTGCTACTTAGAGAAGGGATGTGCTGATGTTTTGGGTCCGGGCGTTCCACACGAGATTATTTCAAACGTCTTTACTGAGAGAACATCTGCATCAACAGAGATGCTTGACAATCCACAGACGGTTATTGCGAGCGCGTCTATACTGACAAAGATGTTTTGAGATCCAACCGATAACTGCAGAGAATTTATCATGACTCGATATTAAATATCAGCTTCATCGAAACCACTGCTGATAATCGAACTTATAGAGTAGAGCAGTTATCCTGAGAACAGGGACTGTAGTTAATTCACAATGATTTTTTGTCATAGTTGTTTAATTTGAGCTCGATTTCTAGTTCCGAAGAGAAGGAGGGTGGAGGAGAAGGAGCAGTAATCCAACAACAATTTTTTAATTTATAAAAATAACGTAGAATTTTTTATTGTCGAGTGTACAGAGATCGTGAGTAAGTATTTACAATGAGAAATCACACTCAGCGTAGTAGTCTTTCAGAGTAGTTGTATCATTCATGATACAGTCGACAGTTGGGTTTGCGATGATTCCGCTAGATGACGCAACCGATGCCGTCTGTTTGCGTAAGTCAAGAAGCCACGTTTTCATCATACACACGTTGTGAGCTGCGCAGTGGGGAGTCCAATTCATGATTGGATGATTTGTACATGGGATGTCGGTATTAGTTGGTAATGCTGCCAACGGAGGACATCCCAGGTCTTGGATATTGTAAATGTTTGGAAGAATTCTATCCAGCCAACGTTTCTTCTCTAAGCCCTTGATATAAATCTTGCTCGCATCGCGTAGAAGGCTGATAAGAGTCTCGCTGATTTCATCGTATGGTATATCACCGTTGACCCAGGGGATGCCATGATAATTTGCTTCCAGGCACCGATTTTCGCTCTTGTATTTGACCGGCAGGAAACTCTATTTGTGTGGTGGTTCAAACAGATAGACTGATGGTAAGGCGTCATCTTCGAGAGGAATGACAGCCATCTCTTTGAATACAAATTCGTTGAAAGGTCGCTTGAAGCCTTGGACGTCTACTATGTACTCCATGATGAATAAACTGATGCCAGCAGTCACGCTTCCAGCTCTTTTATACCCGTTTGTCCCCTCTACTGTGAGCTATTGTACAGTCACGAACGATGGATACATTCGGGGATATCGACCAATCAGCAACGACTTTGTAGCCTCCCCCACCACTTTTTTAGATTCAAACGCAGGCATGAACAATGAATGCATTCATGAATATCGACCAATTAGCTACGAGTTCGATGCATCTCACTACTTTTCGTGGGGATAAATGTAAGTTCTTCCGCAAGAGAGGCTCATTCCAAAGCGACCGTTCAATTTACTCCAAAGTCGCTCTCTTCAAAGCAAAGTATTTCGAAATACTTGGACCAGAATGGATCTCCAAGAGCGCAATGCAGTCATGAAGACGTGGGAGGATATCTTGGAGCTTCTTCAAACTCAAAAATCAGATGAGATCGCAGAGTGGATCAAACGGCTTGCTGCAGTCATCAAATTCATAGAAAAATTATTGGTGGGGTCCACAGTTGCTGAACGTCAGAAGTATCTGTTCATGATTGGTTTCCTGAAAGGTATCGAAATCAAACTAGAACGTTTGATAAAACAAGGTTCAGGCTTGCAGAGGACTGATGAAAAAGGAATCTTGGATCGAGTGAGATGGTCGAACCTACTATCAGCTTTCAATGAGCGCATCAAGACAGGAGTTATCACGAACTTAAAGCACGTCGATGTCAATTTATTCTTGGAAGATTGCTTGATACTTTTCTATGAAGAAATAAAAAGTATCTTGGAGATCGAGAAGACGGCAGTCGAGGTATATGCAGTACTAGCAGCAAAATTTAAGGTAATGAAGAATGATGAAGAAATTGTTGAAGTGAAACACTTCAACACGAAGGCTGAAGCGATTTATCCAGCAACTTCAATCAAAGATTAGTTTACTGTTAACATCCAAGCACCGATTCAGAGGGAAATTGAAGAATTTGAGCTACAGGATTCCGGATAGATGCTGTATTCTATCATCAATCTCACAGTAAACAAGTTGAATCCAATGCGAGGTAGCTCCTATATGGATCTCCCAATCGAGATTCAAAATAAGCATGCATGTGTCAATGTGAAAAATACTGACAACATGGGCTTCAAGTGGGCTGTACTATCGGCATTACATCCGGCAGTATATAATCCTAATCGAGTTTCTACATACGAGAGATATACGCTGCAACGGTAATTTTTTATCGTTACCATATATTTTTATTTATCGTGGGAATTTGGGCTCGATCACCTAACTAATTAATTGAGACTTCGTGGTGGTTGACAGTGAGGCTTTATTCGGAGAAAACAGTTTCATATAAAAAACGTCACTTTTTTATTACGTTCACTTGAATTATGCACAATAATCTTTTTAATCTCGTAATTCTAGCGATTATTTCTACGATTATAATCTTATTCAGTATGCATCTATTCTCAGTATCCTCGCAGGTTTATTATTCTTTCCGTACCGCAGTATTGCTGTACGCTCGGTACACAGATATCCTCACACTATAAGTCACTCGCATCGCACTCGCTCTTTGTACAGAGTGTATTAACCCTGTGTATAATTCTTTTTCTTTTACTCTTGTTTTACTCTAACACACTCTATCATTTATATTTTCTTATACGAGATTTGCTTATTCCTAGTTCTTAATCCTCTGCATTTAATTCTACCTATATCTTATCCTCTACATTTCCTAATTCTATATTCCGCTCTGTGTCGAAATTCGGGCATTCCGGCGATTATTTTCACGCTATTTCTTAGTATTCGAGCATCGATTCTCAGTACTCTTGGGCTCGTACCTCGATGACGTGTTGACGCCCTGGTATTCTCTCGCTACCCACACATACCCCGCCTCACGCACACGCTCACTACTTGGACAGAGTGTATCAACTCTGTGTACAATTCTTTCTCACTTATTCCCGTTTCACTTTCTCTCTGTCTTCCTTTCACTTACACGATTCCGGCGACTCTTATTTAGATCGTCGGCTTAAAAGTCCATACCATTTCATCTTATTCTACGCTCTTATTTCGATGCACTAATTTTAATACAAAATGCTTACAAACTACTCACTTACTTGTATTAATTCCCCTACGTATCTACTCTATTTAACTTATCGATTACTTAAATTGTGGTTATTTGATAATTTCTACAATTATTATTCGTTATCGTTTATGATTTCGGCACTTCCTCGTCTATAGCCACCACTCACTGGTTTTCTATTTTTCCGGAGTGTATGCAGACTCTCCGATAGGTACGATTTGAAAAGCTTCTGGAACTATTATCTTTAATTTGAATTTTTACGTTCTCAATTTCTGCACCTCCTCTGTTTAAACTATTTCGCCAAGAGAGCTTCTCTCTCCCCGCACCGACCTTTTATAAGCCTCCCTTTGCCTCAGTCCCCTCTGCCTATTTTTCATCATAATTTCATAATTTGACGCATATCGACGGCTTTTTCGAACTGTCGCTGCCGCGCTCACCGCCTTCCCCTCGCCTCCCAGCAAGGCCAGCCGGTTGCTGACCTGCTGTTTATGTCAGCGAGGGAATTCCGGAGCTGCGACAGCTCTAGTTTTTTTTCTAGGGGCGATGGCCTATTGCCCGCGAACCTCGGTACGCTTGTACCGAGTCTATCTCTCGATATTTCCGAATATACATCTGGCTCTTATAGCCGTTCGGAAATATAATAAATCGTGCTAGCGCATGTAACTATGTTACAACGCATGAGCTCAACTTCACTGGTATCGACTTCCCAGTAATGCCGCATCATGCTGACAGAGTATACCAACTACCGAGATTCCATTACGTATGGATCAAACACTTGTCTCGTTTAGTCTCGATACAGCTATCGAAACGCATTCACAAGCATCATATTTGTGACCGCTGCCTGCACTACTTTCGTAACGAAGACAAGCTTACCGCACATGAAGAGGATTGCAGGAAGATAAACAAATGCAAGATTATGATGCCGTCAGTAAAGAAAAAAATTCTTCGCTTTAAAAATCATAGCAATAAAGAGAGAGTGCCTTTTATTGTCTACGCGGACTTTGAATGCTTACTCAAACCGATCCGAGATGAAAACGCGTACCAAAAGCACGAGGCGTTCAGCGTTGGATATTACCTAAACTACAGTTACGATACCTCGAAATCGAGCTACTGCAGCTACAGAGGTGTGAAGCCTGCGGAATGGTTCGTGAGCAAGCTGCAACAATTGGCCACGGACCTCGAAGAGCTGTACATGAATCCTAAGCCTATGTCGAAGCTATCATTCGAGCTGAGAACACAATTTCATATGGCAACTACGTGTCATATTTGTAACAGGAATTTATCCACCAACGATCGAGTTCATGATCACTGCCATTTGACTGGACAGTTTGTATTTTGGCAACCCTTTTTTATTCAAATAATAATGAAGATTGAAAATATAATACATATTTATGTACACTTAGATACAGAGGACCAGTACACAACCAGTGTAACTTACTTTATCAAGGCTCACGAGTGATACCCGTGATCTTCGACAACCTCACGGGATATGATTCACATTTTCTTATACGTGAAATCGTAACATGCTTCAATGGTCGTGTGGATATACTGCCACAAACGAAGGAACGTTACATCGCCTTTCAAAAGCACATTGATGGAAGCGATGTGAGTTTTCGATTCATCGACTCGTTCCGCTTTATGGCTTCATCGTTAGAAAAACTAGCTTCATACCTTACGGAATTGAAGATTGTTAGGCGCGAATTTCCACAACTTCCTGATGATAAGATTGAGCTGCTATCGAGGAAAGGTGTATTCCCATATGAATACGTTGACGCTGTACAGAAACTGGATGAGCATAATCTTCCGACTAAAGAAGATTTCCATAGTACGCTGAGCGACAGTGACATCACAGACGACGATTATGAGCACGCAAAGAGAGTGTGGCAAGAGTTCAACATTCATGACTTGGGTGAATATTCAGATCTCTATCTGAAAACTGATGTTCTCCTCTTGGGCGATGTCTTTGAGAATTTTCGTGACAATTGCATCAGAGCGTATGGTCTGGACCCTGCGCACTACTACACAACACCAGGATTCACGTGGGACGCTATACTTAAGTTCACACAGATTGAGTTGGAGCGTTTCACGGACTTGGAGATGCATCTGTTCGTTGCACGAGGAATGAGGGGTGGCGTGAGTCAGTGCTGCAACCGTTATGCCAAAGCGAACAACAAGTATATGAACAATTATGAGCCTCAAGAGCCCACCAAGTATCTCATGTACTTTGACGTCAACAATCTTTACGGTTGGGCGATGATGGAATCGCTCCCATATGGAGACTTCACATGGGTTGAAAATCCAGAAAATATTGATTTTCAAACGATCGAGGACGATGCATTAGAAGGATACATCCTGGAAGTCGATCTGGATTATCCCGTAAGCCTTCATGATACCCACCGAGACTTACCACTATGTCCTGAACACAAAAGTGCACCAGGTTCAACGCAGTTCAAACTGATGACAACATTAGACTTCAAGAGCAACTACGTTATCCACTATCGGAATCTAAAGCAGGCGCTCAAGTATGGTCTACAGATCAAACGTATTCATCGAGTGTTGAAGTTCAAACAGAGGCCGTGGTTAAAATCCTACATTGACTTAAATAGCGATATGCGGAAACAAGCAACGAATGATTTCGAGAAAAATCTCCTCAAGCTCATGAACAACGCAGTGTTTGGCAAGATGATGGAAAATGTTCGTAAACATGTGGATGTAAAACTCGTCACACGCTGGGGTGGACTTTATGGTGCTGAAGCCCTTATTGCGAGACCAACATTCCACAGTCGATCAATCTTTGAAGAGAACCTCATTGCTGTACAGCTTTTGAAGACAGAGGTATATCTCAACAAACCAATCTACATAGGTCTCTGTGTGCTGGACTTGTCGAAAGTGTTGGTCTACGACTTCCACTATGATTACATGAAAACGCAATTTGCCGATGATCACTGTAAGCTCTTGTATACCGACACCGACAGCCTACTCTATGAGAGTCAGTGCCCTGATATATATGATATCATGAGACGGGACATCCGGAAAATCGATACCTCTGATTATCCAGCTGAGAATCAATATGCACTACCTCAAACAAATAAAAAAATCGTTGGATTGATGAAGAATGAGTGCAATGGACAGATTATGACAGAATTCGCTGGTCTACGCAGCAAAATGTATAGTGTTCGAGTAAATGGCGCCGATCATATGAAGAAGGTAAAAGGTGTGAAAACAGGCGTAGTGGAAGCAACCATAACCTTCAATGATTTCCATCAATGCCTTTTCGAGGGAACAACACAGTGTCGGGAGCAACGAGTCATAAGGTCACGCATGCACATTGTCTATACAGAGAAATAAGTAAAGCTCGCATTGAGTCCGCATGATGACAAACGATATTTACTTGCTGATACCACGGATACACTGCCTTGGGGACACTACAGGATACCGCAAGATATGTTGAAACCGGCTTCGATCGTGTCGTAACCAGCCTACTCCCTACTCTTGCATACACACCCCACTCTTACATATACATCCCTACTCTTACATACACACTCTAGTCATCCAATCAACGACTTCAATTTCCTTCTCCGCGACTGCCTGCTGCGGAAGCCCAATCAGAGACTTGGATGCAACCTCGTTGATCAATCAGCGACTCGAATCTCCTTCTCCATGATAGATCGGTGGTGGGTGATACCACTATATGAAGAGTGTGACTGCAGCCAGTTCCATCAGACCTTCGCCGTCAACTGTTCACAGTATCTACTCGTTGATCCATTGATACCTTGGGGATACTAAAGGATACTAAAGGATACTAAAGGATACTTCAGAACCTGAACCAGACTTGTATTGGAAGCAGTTCACAATCAACTCTATCAGACGGAACTCGCATCAAACACATTGGAACCTGTTGCTCATCAGTCTCGCATATTCGTCGTCGTCGTCTTCTGCAGTCAACTCCGTGAGACGAAACGTACATCAAACGTATAGTAGGCCAAAGAAATCTACACCAATAGTATTGGAACCTGTTGCTCACCACTATCACATACTCGCGTCCATCTTCTATAGTCAACTTCATTAGACATTCACGATGGATATTGAAGCACTCAACAAACTCGCTGGTCAAGATGATTACCTCCCAACGAAAAGAATCATCGATCTGCAGATCAACAAAATGCATAAAGTCACCGATTTGCGCCAAGTGACGACTAAATATGGACAAAAAAATGTTGCCACTCTCAACAATGAATTCCAAATCTTTCTGCCTAAACATGTTTCTGCGGCATTTGAGAAAGAACAGGCTCTGCTCAGTCGCATGAAGGAAACGGTCACACATGGTACATTGCATCTGAACTATATTGAAAAAGAGAAGAAAAACCAAATCGAATTGGTTATTTTGTAATGTGTTTATTTTACAATGAATAAAAAAGACATTTTTTATTATACATAAATGCTGACTCATTATTTCACTCCTGTAGTTAATTCTGCGTTATTTATCCAACTATTATGCGAATTGTCAAATCCCAACCATCTGACATAAGCACGATTTCCACGTTTCTTGAGAATCTTCTCCACGACATAGACATCTGGATAATTGGCCTTCGGTAATTCTTCATTATAAAAACCGCCAGCGATGGGTTCATCTTGGTAGTCCTTCAGCTTGCACGTCGCGGGTGTCGTCCTCATTACTCGACTCACAGTGAAAATTTCCGTTGACCAATTGGGTATGTAGCCTTTCTCGAAAACGTGTTTGTTCTTGCTCACTCGCACCTTGTCACCGATTTTGAATTACACTATACGGTTTCTTCGTTCATTGGTAGTAGAAAAACGTTGAATTAGTGCTTCAACAGTGTCCGCTGTGACGTTCCTCGGCTTCATACTAATAGTTCGATGCTTCGTGTCGTTGTATGTCGCCACGAGATCATCTAAAATGTCTATCCATTTGTAAGATCCATGTAGACTAAATTTCATCCACATTTTATTCTTAAGGGTACGATTAAAGCGCTCCACTATAGATGCTTTAAGATTACTATATGTGGAATAGTGATTGATGTCGTGGCGTTTCATTAAATTCTGGAAAGTCTTATTATGAAATTCTTTGCCTTGATCAGTCTGGAGATTGGTACGTACTCGTCCATCTTGAAAAATCGAATCCATAGCTGCGGTAACATTCTGACCGGTTTTGCGCTTCACCGGTACAGTCCACGCAAACTTGGATAGTACATCGATTATTGTAAGCAGATATCTGTATCCTTTGTTTTCTCGAGCGTACGGTTGCATCTCAACAAGATCAGCTTGCCATGTCTCATCAATATCACGTATAGCAAACTTGCAACGTAAATAATTGCGACGCGCAGGCTTACCATATGTAATTCTTGTACTAGTCTTCGATGCTCCATTTCGAGGAGTGCACCTGATTAACGCCTCAAAGGCTTTAGTGTTACGGACTATCAAGTCTATATAACTCTAAAAATATTTATTTCAATATTCTTTGACGGCTTGATCTTGAAGAATCTCTTGAGGAGTGTGCGCAAGCAAGGAACCAATAGCCTTTGCGTTACGAACTGCTAATTCTAAAGTCGTAGCAATGTTTATCTCAATATGCTTTATTCTCTCTTTTACTTGCTCTTGAAAAACCCGTATTTTCAACTCTAAATCATCCGATTGCTCACGTTGATGAGTTGTAGCCTGAAGCAATGGACTTAACTCCTGTTGAATTCGTTGTCTAGCGAGATTTAAATTGACAGCATCATTTGGTTCATGTGATTTACCAACGTTGCAGAGTCTCCTCTTTTCAATGTCGTAGTTTCCGGTTGAAGTGAGTTTGAAACCAAATCCTGGTGGACCCCGTGAGCCCGTAGTACATCCAAAATACCGTCCGAACACGTCGACGCTCATTATTCAACTGAGTATATTCACACACGTGTCACTGCTAATAAACGATTCCAGCTTCACGCAATTCCTCAATGAGTGAAACGATTTCATTCGTATGACTGGGGTTGCCTGCTGAACTGTCAGCTAGCAATAAACGTAATCGATCTACCAGCTCGTTGGGGTTATCCCAATACACATAATTCATTCGTGTATCTCGTTGTGCAATCTTGTATCGTGGTAATGAACCACCAGTAGATTGTCTCTTTCGAGTTGATGTAGAAGCACCAATTATTAGAGCTATATAGGATTTATATTTTTTACTGTTTTGTCTGTGGACTAGCTCATCAGAATTATAGTGTTTTTTGTGTGCAGTTGTTCCAAGTACAATTTTTCCATAATTGTTTACATCTTCATTGCTTATGAAATTCTGATTGGGTTCTTTTCTGAACAGCAGTTCAAGCAAACCAATGGTCTTATCATAGTTATTGTTGTTGTCATCATTAATTGTATTTCGCGCCTCTTCCTCGAGATACAGTTGTAGTACCCCCACTTCCCACAGTTTCGTCACAAATTTTAAAGCTTAGGGAAAAAAAATTCCCTATTCACCGCGGGCTCGTACGTTATGCGTTCGCGCGCCCACGTCCATCCTCATTCTTGCGCTCTGTGCCAGGGTCGTCACATAGACTGCATAAGCGATTTAGAAATTATGGGATTATGGGACGAAAAGGAAAGAAGAGGACCACATCGAGTGATGAGGACAAGGAGAATAACTGGATCGGACGATTATGAATATGAGTTTTTAATTCATCTTCCACGTACTGGGTCAACTTCAGTTGATTTTTGCAAACGATTTTATCGTTTTGCAGTGTGTTCTAGCTCTTACTATAACGCACGCCTTCGTTTTACGAAGGAAAACAGTACAAGACGATAACGTCGTGAGGTTAACCCTAAAGCACGTGTGCGCGTGTCTTGACGTGCATCGCCAGAAATTCCCGTTGCGAAATAGACGTACAGATGAGCATTAGAAGGTACTTTTTTCAGGTTACCGTTCAACGTCCCGAAATCGTTCGTACCATCGGAGCCATTCGAGACAGTCGTACGAGCGTCGCGAACGAACGGGTTCGCCGACATACGGACGCTCACCAAGCCGACATCTATTGATGCAAAATGCGGCGCACGGCTCGCAGGATAGAACTCCGACACGCATCCGATCTCCGTCCAGACATTCATCGGATCGTTATTCGTCACGAGCTCGCTCTAGGTCAGGTGATCGGCGGACATCTCATACATCGAGAGACGTACGATCCCGATCTCGATCAAGACGCGCAGAACGTTCAGTTAGTCGTTTGTCACGAGAACACTCGCCGACTGAGGGACACTTTCAACTGAGACGTTCTACAGCAGAGATTGAAAATGAGGGTGACGAGCAGGATAATACTGCTACCGAAAAATCGGGCGAGAACGAGACAACAAAACCACCAGACGGAGCGACGGAGGATAAAATACCCGAATACGAAATTGAACTTCAAGAAGATATATTGAACGTGATGGGTGCTCGTCTCGAAAAAGAAAAGAATACTGCAGCCGCAGTACATAAAGACGTGGCTCTTCGCTGGTCTGAGATAATAAAGAAAGGACTCCCAGAAGATGAAATAAAAGTACTAATAGATAAATACCCAGCGCCAGATAATTGTGCTTTTATCAGGGTACCAAAATTTAACGTTGAGATCTCTGCGTCAGGACAAGAAAACGCAGTAAAACGAGACAAACGTATTGTTGAAAAACAAGAACGAATCGCCGCATCTATGGCCGCGATGGGAAAAGTAATCTCGGTGACGCTCAAGATCGACAGCCCACTGAAACTCGAGTTGCTGGAGAATTTAAGCAACGTTGGTAGACTGCTTGCGTCAATTCACCGAGAGGAATCGGTTGCTCGAAAAAATCTTATCTTATCAAGTCTAAATTCATCTCTGAAGAGTACTCTCTCCGATACGTCAGTCGACGAGTGGCTTTTTGGCACTGATTTGAAAGAAAAATTAAAGGCAGCTAAAAATTTAGAACGTACATCAAAAGACTTGAAGCCGCCGGGGAAGCCGAAGCAGCTAAACTACACACAGAAAAACACAAAAAACTTATCGGGCCCGCCACGTCTATCGACGTACAACAAACGAACGACAACGTCGAGCGGGCATCGTCAGTCATCGTACACCAAATCGGACAAAAAGAAGACATCATACTGCAAGGAGCCTCCTCGCCAGCAGAGGAAATGACGCTCACCTCGCAAATAAATGTAGGTAAAACAGCGGGACGATTAAAATTCTTTGTCAACGCTTGGTCGGATTTGACCAAGGATTCGCTGATCCAAAAATGGGTTCAGGGTGTCGAAATCCCGTTCAAGTCGTATCCAGAACAAAAGCGACGTCCGATTCAACCCACATGGTCGGTACACGACCAAAAGTTGATCGAAAAACAAATTAATAAATTAATCGAGAAAGCGCAATCGATAAGTGCTCTACGTCAAAAGGACAATTTGTGTCAAATATATTCCTAACTCCTAAGCCCGATGGAACTCACAGAATGATTTTAAATCTTAGAAAACTTAATGAGTTCATTGACGCAGAGCACTTCAAAATCGAAGACTGGAAAGTCGCGAAGAGGTTAATAGGTCCGAATTACTATATGGCAACGGTAGACTTAAAAGACGCGTATTATCTTGTACATATCGCGAAGAGTGACAGAAAGTTTTTACGATTTATGTACGAAGGCGAACTGTTTGAGTTTACCTGCCTGCCGTTTGGCTTAAACGTAGCGCCATATATTTTCACGAAAATATTGAAACCGGTAGCAGCATATCTGAGGAAACGGGGATTTATGTCAGTTTTTTATCTCGATGACATCCTGATAATCGATAAATCTTACGAGAGATGTGTCGAGAATGTTACGAAACGACTAAACTCTTACAGAACTTGGGTTTTCTTACTAATAAGGAGAAAAGTCTCACAATCCCCACTCAACGCTGTAAATATTTGGGTTTAATTTTCGATTCGTTGAAAATGACCATATAATTACCAGAGGAAAAAATGATTAGAACCGTCGAACTAATTAAAAAGTTTAGAAAAACTACTAGCTGCACGATAAGAGAATTTGCGGTTCTTGTGGGCACGTTAGTATACCGTTGCCCAGCTTTAAAATATGGGATGATATATGTACGAAGGTTCGAAAAGGCAAGGTTTCACGCACTCGAAGCTAATAATCACAATTTCGATGCGAAAATGACTCTCTCGAAAAAATTAGGCGAAGATTTCGCGTGGTGGGAAAATAATATTCGAACAGCGAGTGCGCCAATAATCGAACCAAAATTGGAACTCGAAATCTTCTCAGATGCTTCACGTACGGGTGGGGCGTTTACTGCAATGGCCATCGTAGCCACGGGTTTTGGAATACCGACGATTTGAATCTACACATTAACGCGTTGGAGCTGAAAGCAGCTTTTTTCGGTTTAAGATGTTTTGTGAATGACAGACGTCGCTGTAGCGTTTTGTTACGCATAGATAATACGACGGCAATCGCGTATATAAACAGAATGAGAGTCAGTAAATATAAAGGCCTTAGCACTATTGCCAGACAAATATGGTAATGGTGTGAACGACGAGAAATTTGGATTTCGGCCGCGTATATCCGCTCTAGTGAAAATATCGAAGCTGATCAGGAATCACGGAGACTTCAACCGGAAACAGAATTCGAACTATCCGAAAACGTTTTTCAAAAAATCGTAAAAAATTGGGGTTATCCAGAAGTCGACTTATTCGCTAGTAGAGCGAACACGAAATGCAAGCGTTATGTGTCTTGGCAGAGGGATCCCGACTCGGTTGGTATAGACGCCTTTACCTTAAGTTGGAAAAATGGTTTTTCTACGCATTCCCTCCATTTTCAGTCATCTTACGAATGTTAAAGAAAATCGAGAGTGAAAAAGCAAAGGGCATAGTGGTGGTACCGTTTTGGGAAGCCCAACCGTGGTTCCCGGTTTTTTTATCTCTACTGGACGACGAACCGATTATTTTTCAACCAAATATTAATTTGATACGTTCTTCCTGCAGGCAGGAACACCCGTTGTGGCAACGACTTTCACTAATTGCCGCCAAATTATCAGGGAAACGTTCATCCGACGAGAGGTACCACTGGAATCACTCGACATAATAACAGCTTCGTTATCAGAGTCGTCGCTTCGACAATATGAATCTGGCCTCAAAAAATGGTGGATATTTTGCACGACCAGAAAGATCGATCCGTTTGATGCATCGACAAACAACGTTTTAACATTTCTTACCGAGGAATTTAAGAAAAAAACGTCGCACAGTTCGCTAAACTGTTATAGATCGGCGATTTCCCTGATATTGGGACCCCAGTTAGGGCAAAACGAGAACATACAACGGTTTTTTAAAGGAATCGTAACATTGAGGCCAGGAGCACCGAGATATGACTCAACTTGGAACCTTCAGATTGTTATTAAATACGTATCGCAGTGGTACCCAAATGAAGGAGTTAGCCTGGAATGTTTGACACTAAAACTTGTGACATTACTAGCACTGGTAACCGGGCATCGTATGCAAACGTTGTCATTAATTGACACGAGGAATATTTATCGAACAGACGAAAATACGTGGGAAATAAAAATCCCTGATTCGATAAAAACATCCGGTCCGGGCAGAAAACAGCCGGTGCTGAGACTCCCGTTCTACTTACAGGATAAGTCCGTCTGTACAGCGTCAACGCTGCTATCTTATATAGACAGAACCAAAAAGCTACGTAATTCTATTGTTAAACTATTCATATCGTTTAAAAAACCCCATAAAGCGGTGGGTACTCAAACTATTAGTCGATGGATAAAAAAGGTCTTAGCCAAAAGTGACATTGATGTCAACGCTTTCTCGGCGTACAGTACACGCCACGCCGCGACATCAGCGGCAAAGAGACAAGGTGTGAATATTGACGTAATACGAAAAACAGCAGGTTGGTCAAAAGATTCCGAAACTTTTGCTCACTTTTATGATCGTTGCATTTCCTCAGAAAACAATGGATTTGCAGAGGCAGTCATAGAATGCTAACGATGTTTGTATAACATAAATATTCAAAATTTATTCAGAATTTAAATATTGTTATTATTATTATAAGTTCTTCGGTGCAACATTCCTTGTTTTGTTTCATTGTAACAAAAAATTATCTTTATATGATTCTTTATTAAAAAGGGTGTGGTTTAATAATATCGCCGTAACTGACTTTAAACAGCTACAACTGTGATCTCGAGGAAGAGGCGCGAAATACAATTAATGATTAAACGAACTTACCTAAGTGAAGTTCAATGAGGCACCTCTTCCGAAGAGATCAGTCCCTCCCACCCATGCATCTCGAGAGATACTCCCGTGATAGAAGTTACAGCTGGACTTTCAAGAATGAGGATGGACGTGGGCGCGCGAACACATAACGTACGAGCCCGCGGAGAATAGGGATTTTTTTTCCCCTAAACTTTAAAATTTGTGATGAAACTGTGGGAAGTGGGGGTACTACAACTGTGATCTCTTCGGAAGAGGCGCCTCATACAATCATGATTGAACTTCACTTAGGTAAGTTCGTTTAATCATTAATAATAACGTATTCGTTACCAAAACTTATGGTGGAATCACCATTCATAAGTGTACCATCTGGTAGCTGTCGAACTCCATAAGTCATATCGAGATACTGTTTACGATTTTTATCGAGTAAGTTCAAATATTTCTCAATAGTTGAATATGGTTGGTCAGATTTTTTCTTTGTTGATGCTTTCTCATCATCATCATCATTATCGGTGAATGCAGTTTTAAATGAATTATCCTACTCTTCATTTTGAGATGCATCTTCCTCACCCTCCTCCTCTTCTTGGGAATCCAGTTTTTTTTTTATTTCATGTGTATTTGTGTCAGTAGCACTAACAAGTTTTTTAAGCGGCTTCACGATTGGTTTGAATGTTTCACCCCAAGCTTTTTTCATAATCTGCTTACCAGCTTTTAAAAGCATGTATTTATGTTTAATAGCATTTCTAACTTTTTCTACTTGACAAAGCGTCTTTCTCTCGCGACGAAATTCGTCGGCGATGTTATCGCTTCGACTGCTCATGATGATCTGATTAAGATTTACTCTTTACGCGTGATATATTTGTAGCAAAGCAGTCAAAACCTTTCCTGTATCTACCACAGTCAAGCCCTTGACGATCTTTATCAATTACTAGGAATCCATGATTGGTATCATTCCAACATTTCGAGCATAAGTCTGCGAGTACGTCATGTCAGTATTTACGTGATCATCATAAACATGCTTGAGATTAATATCATCCTGACGAAAGATTACAAGCACGTTAGCGTTATCGCGTACTAAATGCTTCGGTATTTGTGCATACGACTGACACAAGTAGAAACAGTCAATATTCTTATGTCTACCCATACAGTAAAAGGCTCTAACATTATTTTGTTTCTCGCAGGCTATATCATCAAATATCATGATTGAATTAATATTAGCTTCTTCGGGTGATACTACTTGATCATGTTCACCAAAGGCAAAAAATCCAATACCCTTCATAGGCTGCAGAAGTTTTTCGAGAAACTTGTACTTTAGTTGATTCAATGATTTCGAGTATATGTATACATTTTCAAATCTCAATCCATTTGGATGTGTAATCAGAGTGAGCAATGCATTGGTCTTTGCACAATTTGATGGGCCACAAAATACTGCTCAGATACTGTTGGGTAATAGTGGACCATGACGTGTGCGTACTTTTTTCCTTTCAGCTAGCCTATCAAAATTCATTACCGGCAGCGAGAGCGGTTGCTCTCTGAAATCCATGTTGACAGCGACTGATGGTTTAGGGTATAAATACTGTGCTTATATACTCTGAACCTCATTCGTTCACTGCTCTTTCTAGTGTAAGCATCATGCCTAAAGGTTGCGGTCTGCTGAATAAAGTCCTCAACAAACTACCTATCGAGCTTCATTTACCGGGCTATCAATACTGTGGACCAGGCACGAAACTAGCGAAACGTCTTGCTCGTGGTGATCCTGGGATAAATCCTCTAGACGCAGCCTGCAAGGAACACGATATCGCATACTAACAGAATCGTGAAAACATTGGGGATCGCAACAAGGCCGATAAAATTTTAGCTGACAAGGCTTGGCATCGCGTATTTTCAAACGACGCTCGTGTAAGTGAAAAGGTTGCAGCCTACGCTGTTACAAATGCCATGAAGATAAAGGCTAAGCTTGGCATGGGTATAAAGAAGAGGAAGAGGAAGACCAAACCTCCAACCATGCTTTCCAAGATAATTAAAGCTGCCTCAAAATCGACAGGTTCTAACACGCAAGAAATTATTCGATCGGCACTAAAGAGTGCTCGTGCTGCTGTCAAGACAGCTGGTGGGAAACAAAATGTATGCGTGCCTCGTATTCTGCCAGTACCGAAAAAAGTTGGAGGATTTTTGCCTCTTCTTATTCCACTATTTGCTGGATTAAGTGCAACTGGCGCATTGGCTGGTGGCGCTGCTGGAATAGTTGTAAATGATGCGAAAGCTGCAACACAGCAATTGGCGGAAAGTCAAAGGCATAATAAGACGATTGAGGCTATCGCGCTAGGTAAATGTCTCTATCTCAAGCCACACAAAACAGGATTTAGTTTCCATTTCGGAGCAAATAAAAAAAAAAACTTCAAAGTAAGACTGCCAATCCGTGTTCTGACAGACGCTGATCTACTCAAGTATGCACGTGAAATTCCTAATTTTCGTGGTGTATTTATGAGAAACGACTTACCATCAGATGCACCGCATTATCATGAATCTGGAATAATTAATCTCGACGATAAAGATGGCCCAGGTACTCATTGGGTGGCTTATCGGAAAAATGGCCGAAATGTTGATTACTTTGATAGTTTTGGTGATCTTCAGCCTCCACACGATCTAATGGATTATCTCGGTCCCGATAATGTTATCAAGTATAATCATAAGAGATATCAAAATTTTGATACCTATGAGTGTGGGCATCTATGCCTAAAATTCTTATATAAGGATCTGTAAGTGGTGCTTATCGTATCAGTCTAGTGTGAACCATCATGGGAGATTCATTGACTCTCAGTTTATCTGGAACATCATCTATATTAGAGGCACAATACTTTCCACCAATTGAGCTCTTACCTAGCAGGAACTATCACCTTGGGCTAGTGGAATTACTATCTTTTAATTCTATACCGAACGTCGATACTGGGAAAAACAACATCTATGTGGGTGAAAAAGTGATTGTGTTACCTACAGAAAGTTACGAGATTGAGCACATTGATGCACATTGATGTGTACTTGCAAGAACAGCTTGCATCTAAACATATTACCATTAGTTTGAAGCCTAATAACAATACTCTACGAAGCGTGATAAAGTGCAGTGAAAACATTCATTTTCGTCCGCAAGACTCGATTGCTAGACTACTTGGTTTTACACATCGTGAGTTACCTGCTCATATCTCTCATAGCTCAGAATTACCTGTTGCTATTCTGAAAATCAATGCATTGCGAGTGGAGTGCAATATTACTTCAGAAGCGTACATCAATGAGCATAAAGAACCTAAAGTTCATACGATCCATGAATTCTTCCCGGCAGTACCACCGGGGTATAAGATCATTGAAGTTCCATCACACTGTCGACCCCGGCGTGATGCGGCCAGGCAACAAAGGGAGCGCGGGTGATGCTCCTTGTGGTGTGGCGTCGAAACGCGTCCGCGGCGGCGGTAGGGAGTTCGCTGGTATTACGTTTAACGGGTCCTGAAAAGGACCGTGTCGAACCGATGGCGAACGAGTTGTATTTGGACGATGTTACCGGGTAGGTACGGGTGAAGAATTGGCGATGCACTGGTGGTGGTTTCGAAGTAGTCTTTATTGATCTTGGCCGACTCGGGGGTCGATCGTTACTCCGACTGCCCGTCTCGGGAGTCGTTTTTTTACTGTCTAGCGGGCGCTTTTGCGCCTACTTATATAGTGGGTGGATGGTCGGTGATTGGTCGGGGATATGTAGGTGGGGTTGCTAGTCCCGACGTCCCACCAACGCACCAATGGCCCGCGCGATCGGCCGCAGGCGTAGCGGCGGGGTGGGGGTTTCCGCGTACTTGCTAAACCACCCCCGGTCAGTCGATTCTCGGACGTGGTCGAGCAAGCGTCTGCGGAGCCAGTCCCGATTTCCCGCCGGCGCACCAATGGCGTGCGGGCCCGGTCGGCGTGGTAGGGGGGTTTCCGCGTACTTGCTAAACCACCCCCAGTCAGTGCGTACTGGGAGGCGGTCGAGCAAGGGTCTGTGGGGCGAGCAATCTAGCCCCGACGACTCACCGACGCATCGAATCGCATGATTTCTGTTATGTTGTTATCTAATATTCTAAAGATATATTTTTAATGTCTAAATGCAAGTATAGCTATAGGGCGATTCCTCACAAGTGAAGGTAGGGGGACACGCAGTTGAAACTTTATTGAAATATGCGGATAACAACACGTCATTTACCTTCCAATAGTCGTGAGGATCACTGATCATCTGCAATTACGCATAGTCGATCAAGACGGAGAACTAGTTAATTTTCGCGGTGAAGTTATCACCATTAGACTACACATTAAAGAAGCCAAATAGCTAATCATGGGAATCATCTTCAACAACAACAACAGCAACAACAACAACAACAACAACAACAACAACAACAACAACAACAACAACAACAACAACAACAACAACAACAACAACAACAACAACAACAACAACAACAACAACAACAACAACAACAACAATAATAATAATAATAATAATAATAATAATAATAATAATAATAATAATAATAATAATAATAATAATAATAATAATAATAATAATAATAATAATAATAATAATAATAATAATAATAATAATAATAATAATAATAATAATAATAATAATAATAATAATAATAATAATAATAATAATAATAATAATAATAATAATAATAATAATAATAATAATAATAATAATAATAATAATAATAATAATAATAATAATAATAATAATAATAATAATAATAATAATAATAATAATAATAATAATAATAATAATAATAATAATAATAATAATAATAATAATAATAATAATAATAATCCCTCCCAAGTGTGTCGCCTTGCCGCGGCGGGGGGGCTTGCGTTTCTGCAATGAACTTTGGAGCTCGGCCGGCGGGGGCTCTAGCCCCTGGCAGGTCTAACCTTGCCGGACAGGTCCATGGGGAGCAGGCAGACTAAGAACACACAACATCAAAAGCTACGGTGGAAGGCATCGTGCCTACGGCTGCATGGCCGCAATGATGTAAACTAAAGCGGTCGCGAACGATCCCTGCAGGGCACCGGGTGGAACCCTGCAGTATTTACACCTTACCTAGACAAGGCGGCTCTGCCTAGGCAGACCTACATTCCGACCTACTCGTGGGATTAATATGGAGAAACTTTTAAAAGAAATAAAACCTAAGCAGAAGAAGGAGTTGGAAAAAACATCGACCGAGGAAGAGCTCAGGACAATCGGAGAACTCGCGACGAACAATATCGGGGGAGAGTCGAACGATGATAGCTTGGCGAACGTGACCGAAAGTGTCAACCTGAGAAAGAGAAGTATACTTCAGTCATGTTCGTCAACAGGCACGGAAGATCGATCTCTACATCAGAAGAAAAAGAAATTAAGATACAGAAAGAGAGAAACGACACCACCGCCACCCATGGAAGAGGGTAAAACGGTTCCACCTGTCGTCGGAAATATAAGGAGGCATCGAGAAAAACCTGGAACCTCCTCATTCGACGATGACAGTGGGAACGAGCCCGATTTGACAGAGTTATTACAACTCATTCATGAGACCGCGACGAAAATGGAAGAGGCAGCGGCAATACAGAAAAATATGAATATGGCGGTAAAAACCGGCATTAAGACGATTCTTGAGGCCGCCGACGCTGCGCTAAACATGCAAAGCAGGACAGCCTCGAAGGGACAAATGATGGCAGACGACCTGACAGAGACAGAAACAGAGACAACGGAACCGGCGACGCGACCGACGAAACGGAAACGGGAGACGACGAAGACCCCACCAGAGGCCCGACAGAAGACACCCCCAAGAACGGAGGAGGCCGAAACCTGGACAACCGTGAGGAAACGAAAAAAGAAGAAAAAAACGACGGAACCGAAAAACAAAACGGACGAGACGAACGTACCGACCCAGGCTGAAAAGCGCAGACCGACCCCCAAACATAGGGGAACGGCTGTACTGGTCAAGCCTGGGAAAGACAACACGTACTCGGACATCGTACGGAAGATAAGGACGACGGTCGACCCGACGAGCAGTCATGTACAGGTGATGGCTCTAAAGAAGACCAAGGACGGACGGTGTCTCATCAAGATACAGACAGACACGGACGGACGAGAACAGTTTGAGCGCGCACTACAGGACGCGGTTGGGGACACGGGCAGTGTAAGGACCGTGACTTCTAGGGTGCAACTGGAGATCATGGACCTGGACTGCGTTACCACCGCGGAGGACGTGATACGGGCGCTGAGACGAGAAACGGGACGAGACGGCGACTTTGGTGTCCACATCTTCGGCCCGAACCGGGCCGAGCAGTACATGGCGGTCTGCGACCTCGAGACGCGGGAAGCCGAGGTGCTGCTGGACCGGGGCCGGATCGGGATAGGATGGGTGCGATGCCGACTACGACAACGATTGACGGTGACCAAATGCTACAAATGCCTGGGCTACGGACATACAAGGACGAGCTGCACGAACGCGGATCGGACAAAGAACTGCAGGAAATGCGGCGAGACGGGACATTACGCGACGGACTGTAAAAACAGACCGGCTTGCCCACTGTGCTCTGAGGCGGGACATGGGGACGTAGCGCACCTTGCGGGAACCGGAAGGTGTGCGGTATTCCGGGCTGCGCTGGAGGAGTGCATGAGGCAGGCCGGAAGACGGACAGAATAGTTCAGGGAAACCTGAACAGGAGTAGGACAGCAGACATGCTACTACCACAGATAGCTGACGAACATGACGCCGACATTCTGATCCTGTGCGAACCGTACAGGAGAAGAACGACACAAACGTACATTACGAACGAGACAGAGACCACAGCTATCTGGGTGAGGGGCGCTGCCCAATCTCGAATAATTAACTGCGGTGTCGGGGACGATTACGTCTGGGCAAGGGTCGGCGCTGTCACTTACGTCAGCGTTTACCTGACACCCAACTGCACCGCGGCGGATTTCGAGAGGAAAGTGGCGCTCCTTGAAGACGGAATCAGGAATCTGCCTGGAGACGTTATCATCGGGGGAGACCTCAACGCGCGGGCGATCGAGTGGGGAATGACAACAACGAACAAACGTGGACGGCTGCTGCTGGAGATGGCCGCAAGGCTAGACCTGGTAGTAGCAAATACGGGAAACGTACCGACATACAGACGACCAGGGTTTGGAAACTCTATCCCTGACGTCACAATGACATCGGACAGAATATCGCCACGGATAGGACAGTGGCGGGTTTTCGACGGCTATACGGCCAGCGATCACCAGTACATTGTCTTCGAAGTGGCAGGACAAACGGCGACGAGACGGACGAGGACCCAGTACCCCCCGAGGTGGAACCTCAACAAACTCGACTTACGAAAATTTTCGGAGGAGCTGGCGGCAGCACCAGCACCAATGACGAAAGTCCCCCCTGAACTGACTGGCCGGCGAAGGGCGGAAAGACTCACGGATGAGACGGCCAAACTGACGGACCGGCTGTGCAACAGCACAATGCCGAAACGACGACATAGACCAAACAGGCAACCACAAAACTGGTGGACGGACGAAATAGCCGAGCTGCGCAGGCTCTGCTTGGCGAACCGCCGACGAGTTACGAGGGCTGGGGGAAGACCCGAAAGGGAAAACCTCGAAGCCACTTACAAGACGTCACGAAAAACACTTACGAACGCCATAAGGGACAGCAAAACGCGATGCTGGAAGCAGCTCTGCGAGGAGGTGAACGAAGACCCCTGGGGAACCGGTTACAAAATTGTGACTGGCAAACTAGGGGCCCGAGTTCCACTTGAACTCAAAGATGCCGAAACCGCAGAACGGATTGTTGACGGACTGTTTCCGACCCACCCGATACGGACGAACGTGACAGACGACACGGAGGCCCCGGCGGCCCCTATATTTACCGCGGAGGAGCTCTTCAAAGCGACTGCCGCGATGAAGACTGGCAAGGCGCCGGGACCAGACGGAGTACCGGCGGAGATATTTCTTGACCTGTACAACACGAGCTTGACGACGGGAACGTTCAGTGACCGGTGGAAGACGGCAAGGCTAGTTCTTATCCCTAAGGGTAAGGGCGAACCCAATACGCCGTCAGCCTACCGGCCGCTGAGTTTACTCGACACAACGGGTAAACTCTATGAACAACTACTAAAACCGAGACTGACGGACGCGATACAGACCAGCGGAGGCCTCTCAGACCGGCAGTTCGGCTTCAGGAGGGGATGATCAACGATTGGAGCGATTCAAAAAGTGGTCGCCTCCTTCCTGGATTTGGAGAGACATTGCCATGCAGCGCGACCAATCGTTCTGCTGGCGACCTTGGACATCAGGAACGCCTTCAGCTCGGCCAGGTGGGTTGACATCCTGGAGGCGCTTGAAGGCAACTTCGGGGTTCCGGCTTACCTGGCTCGGGTGGTGGGCGACTACCTAAGAAACAGAAGGATCACGTACGAGACGACTGAAGGACCGGTGACGAGACAAATCACCGCGGGGGTCGCACAGGGGTCCATACTGGGACCAGATTTTTGGAACGGACTGTACGACAGCTTGCTCAGGCTGGAAATGCCGCTCGGCGTACTCCTCGTCGCTTACGCTGACGACGTGGCGGCGGTGATCACCGAGCGGTCTCCGGATCTGGCACAGCTAAAACTGAACCAGACGATGCGACGAGTGGGCCGTTGGATGACGGATCACGGACTACAACTCGCGACAGAAAAGACAGAACTGACGGTCCTTAGTAGAAGACGTATACAGACGAGACTTCCCATGTGGGTCGGCACGGACGAAATCACGGCCGGGGGGGAAGTCAAGTATCTCGGGGTAACTCTAGATACAAAGATGACCTTCTGGCCTCACATACAAAAAACAGCTCAGAAGGCGGCCGAGAGGATAGCATCCTTAAGACGCCTGATGGCAAACACGACTGGACCGAGACCGGGGAAAAGACGACTTTGAATGGCGACGGCCCACTCGATCCTCCTTTACGGCGCAGAGATCTGGGCAGATGCCCTGAAGACAAAGGAATACTGCCACGCGATGACGACGGTACAAAGACAGGGTGCGGTGAGGATCGCCTGCTCCTACCGAACTGTCTCTGCACAAGCAGTTTTGGTGGTGGCCGGCGTAATCCCCGTGGACCTTCTAGCTTTCGAGCGAAAAAGGATCCACGGGAAAAGCGCGGACATAAGACGGGAGGATGCGGCAATTGCGGAGCGCAACAGGACGATACAGACTTGGCAAGACCGATGGACAGAAGAACGTACAGGCGACTGGACGAGACGACTTGTAAAGGACCTGAGACCGTGGATCGGAAGGAAGTTTGGGGACGTGAACTTTTACGTTACCCAGCTCCTGACCGGACACGGCTACTTCCGAAGGTACCTTTACAACATGAACAGAGTACGGACGCCAGACTGTAAGTACTGCGGACACGAACGAGACGACGCGGAGCACACATTTTTTGTGTGTGACCGCTGGACAGGACCCCGACTGAAACTTCAGACGATTGTTGGTAGCATCACCCCGGACAACATTGTCCAGGTGATGCTCCACTCAACAGAATGGTGGCAATTAGTTGCCACCTATACAGAGACGATACTGCGACAAAAAAACGTAGACGGCTGAAAAAAACGTGACGTTACAAGTTACAGACAGCAAGACGAACGGACGAAAACAGACAGAACCCCCAGCCAGAAGTAATATGAAAATAGTTCCTGGTCTGGGGGAGGGCAACAAGGAGAGGGTGGTTTAGTGGGTAGGCCTACTTTTTTAGGAGTCCCACATACCCCCCTAGTTCAAAAGGCTGGGGGATATCCGTAAAAAGGATTCCGCAACTCCTTGAATAACAACAACAACAACAACAACAACAACAACAACAACAACAACAACAATAATAATAATAATAATAATAATAATAATAATAATAATAATAATAATAATAATAATAATAATAATAATAATAATAATAATAATAATAATAATAATAATAATAATAATAATAATAATAATAATAATAATAATAATAATAATAATAATAATAATAATAATAATAATAATAATAATAATAATAATAATAATAATAATAATAATAATAATAATAATAATAATAATAATAATAATAATAATAATAATAATAATAATAATAATAATAATAATAATAATAATAATAATAATAATAATAATAATAACGTTGAGCAGGCATATAAAAGAGAACTAAAATGTCATCGAGCAACCAGTCACGTTCGAGCCCCCAAGACGATCACACGTCGCAACGCTCAATTACTAAAAAGTCTAGGCCTTCGAGTTATTGTTGGTGGAAAAAAATAACGTGCGTAATATTTTGCTGCAATAGAGGGGGCGTTACACATGGAATCAGCCATCGCATTCGACGAATCCGTAGCGCATTATGAGATACATGCACATTAACCTTATACATCAACCTTCAATAACAGTGATAAAATCCGCATATCCATTCAACATCAAGATCTATGCCTCTTGCCCTCGCGAAGGACTCTACATGTGTGTGGTAAATTGTTAAAAGCGTCCGGTGCTGCTGTGACTGCAACGAAGCTGGTGAACAATGCCATTTTACATCTGTTTGAGGAAATTCGCTACGAGATCAATGCCATTGAGATTGATAGATGCAAGAATGTTGGTATAACTAGCCTCATGAAAGGCTACGCATCCTTCAATCCTGGTGGAAGCGCAATGATTAGAAATGCTGGTTGGCTTGACGTCGAGGAAACCAAACAACTCACTAATGATGCTGGCCACTTTGATGTTTGTATCCCACTCTCCATGATACTTGGAAGGAAAGGTACTTTGGTGTCCCCCTCCGATTTTAATGCAACTCACGTATGTTGTAGAGCATCGAAAACTAAAAGACACGTATTTTTTTTTATCGGCGGAAAAACATTTTTAAGGGGTGAAATCGCCCTTCAAAGTTAGGGGTAATTATGCAGTTTCACCCCTGAAAAAGAATTTTTTTCTTCAACTTCACGTGGAATTTTTATTGTCTTCAATGAAAAGTATTTTGGTTTTTGTTTCATAAAAATCGGTTGACGCCTTCTGGGTGAAACTGCATAATCACCCCTCAAAATGCCTATTTTTGAAGGGCGATTTCACCCCTTAAAAATGTTTTTCCGCCGATAAAAAAAAATACGTGTCTTTTAGTTTTCGATGCTCTACAACATACGTGAGTTGCATTAAAATCGGAGGGGGACACCAAAGTACCTTTCCTTGTTAGATTTGCTGAAGACTATCAGAAAATCATTATCAATATAAAACACGAGCTCATTCTCACGAAATCGCAAACCGATACTGGCGCAGTTGTGCAGACTGATCTTGCAGCTGGCAGTTACGAGGAATTCAAGATTGAACTTACACGAATTGAGTGGTTGATGCTATATGTGATGTTGTCAGACAAGTATAAAATACGTTTATATAATCAGATTAAAAGAGACATCACTATGAGTTTTCGCACTTAGGAAATGTATGAGTATCCCCTGCTTCCAAGCACAACGAAACATAATTGGACAGTCAAAACATCGAATCAATTGGAAAAGCCCCGTATTGTAATTGTAGCTTTCCAAACCAATCGGAGAATGGTTAAAAATGCAAATGCTAGTTACTTCGATCACTGCAACATTGGCAATGTGAAGCTATTTCTTAACTCACAACATTATCCATACGGTAACCTCAATCTTGATGTGAATCACAATCAATACTCTGTATTGTACAACATGTATGCCAATTTTCAAGCCGTATACTACAACAGAGATCGAGAACCCCTGCTAACGAAGAAAAACTTTATCGAGTATGCTCCATTAATTGTAATCGATTGTTCAAAACAGAATGAGGCATTAAAACAAGCGCCAGTAGATGTTCGTCTAGAATTTGAGTCTAAGACAAATTTTCTGGCGGGAACCACGGCCTACTGTTTAATCTTACATGATCGAATGGTTGATTATAATGTAATAAGTGGTGATGTAATCAAACGTGTATAAAACATTTGTATCCAATCAGCATCAACCTCATAGTTAGATATTTAAGATCCATAGTTAAGAATTCTTTAGGTTTAATGCATTACCTGTAAGATATATATATATATATATTAATCTACCGTTAAGAGTTTTTATTAGATTAAATGCATTATCTGTTACATTAAAAAATAAAAACAAGTTTTTATATACTAAATGTATTTATCTCGAATTCTTTCGAATCCTCCTGTGTGGCGCTCTATCTGAAAGCGATGACAGCAGAGCGAAAGTCTGTCTTGTCATGATAACGTCTGCCTTACCATGCATATCGAGCGTGATCTATAGAATCCGACTGTGGCTCTATCTATAACAGTACCGACGTCAGATAATTACCGACGTAAGATAATTTCTGACTGTCGGTAAAATATCAGCAAAGGTATCGAATCTCCAAATATCCTGATATCAGGATATCCCAGTCCCAAATACCCCGCGAGGTCTCACTGTGAGTTAGTAGGTCACTTATCTACAGTGGTCGATATGGTGTGCTCGTTGGTAAGGCAGATGCAGGCGCATTTATCGACCATTATCTAGTGAGTTACCGACTGTAGGGGAGGCGGGTCAGTACACGACTACAGTAAGTCTACATAGAACCTCGCGCCATCTAACAGGACACCATGCAACCATTATGGAAATATCGATCTTGATCTATCTGACTGTAGCGTCATCTAGCAGACGAAAATTTCGACATAAGATAATTATCGACAGACGGTCATCACCATCTGTGGGTACAGTAGGTTTCTAGGATAATTATTGACCGAGCACAGGTAAATTTACACCTGCCCAGGTAGTGTGCTTGAAACGGCCTAGCCTATCTACTAAATAACGATGTTGATAACCAGACTCAGCCCAGGCCAGCTACAGCTGTTCAAGGTAGAGTAGGTGGTACGGACTGTCGAGATGATAATTATGGAGTTTGTTGAGAATTCCTTGCTCGGTGTTGGTGGAACAAATCTGTAAGATATTGATAATAATGAGTTTTCACTCACGGCAGGAGATAAATAACTAGACTGACAGATGTTGGTAGAGAAAATGGTTTTATTCTACCATCGATTCTGGCTCGATGGACCAAATGTTTGAGAATTCCTCCTGGTGTTGTACAGAACCTGCAATTCATTGATTCTATTACATGAGGACCAGCACACAACTATATTAATTGTGTGCTATGTTCGTTTATGAGTGAGCATGACGCAGCTAGTGCTGCGGAGCATGCTACGGAATGAGAAATGTTAGAGTGTAAAAGATGTGACTTATTCCCAGTAAATTCCTATAAAGCTATATGAAAAAATACAGGGAATAAGTGAGAGCACTTGCATTTGTACTGCTTGAGTGCTGGAACGTGATATGATACAGCGTGACACAGTCAGCGCTGCAGAGCACAACAAGTAAAATGATGAGGATGCACAACTGAGTAGAAAATATTCACAGTATTTTCCCAGCAGGTTTACTGGGGGAAAATACAGTGAATGGTAAGCACATGCGCAATTATATTAATCGAGCAGGCAAAATTTAGTGAGGAAACGTGGTACAGCCCGTGCTGCAGCGCACACCACAAAGTAAGACAATTATGTGGATGCACCGATGAGATTATCACTCCTCATCGTCATTGAATTTGTTAGAAATTATAATGATGTACTCGTACCTGATTTTGAGTCCTGTTGAGCACGATAGCTGAGTAGATCCGGTGAAAAGTGGCGAAGTCAAGCTAGAGAGATAGCCTCTCGCTTAACGCGGCACGCCTGCGAGGCACAGCCTCGGCTCTGCAAGGCCCTGCCTCGGCTCTGCGAGGCCCTGCCTCGGCCATCTCCGGCATAGCCGAGTGCAGCATGCTACACAACAGCGACAGTTCGACGCACGGCGAATATCGATCGCCGTGCGCCAGTTGATTATCCAATATTTCCGCCCGCCATCAGCAACGGGGTTGATGATTAATTCTTTTGCTCTGTGTTGGATGAGATCGGTAGGACAGCTAGTTTTGAGATTGGCTTGGTGAGCGCAGTGGTAGCAGTCTGGAGTGTCACCACCCTGGTGAGCCCATCGTTGCCTGGATGCAATGCCGTGACTCGTGCAAGTGGTCACTTGCACGGTAGAAAGCGCTCTTCCGTGAGCAGAACCAAAGAGCCAACTTTAATGACATTATTAGGGTGGTGCCACTTTGGAATTGACTGCTGCCATTGTAAATAATGTGCCGACCATTGACGTCAAAATTGTTGGACATTTTGCTGCAATAATTGTCATCTTGAGAGCCGTGAGATTGCCAAATCTTCGAGAGTTGGCTCCGGGACAGTTGTAAGTGCTTCACCAATGAGAAAATGTCCAGGCTTGAGAGCTGATCAATCATCAGGATCATCGCTGAGCGGTTCCAGAGGCCTTGAGTTGAGTATAGCCTCGATTTGAGCCAGCAGTGTTGAGAGCTCTTCGAACGTAAGTGCTGTATCACCCACCGTTCGGCGCTGATGGAATTTAACAGATTTTACTGCCGCTTCCCATTTGCCACCCATGTGTGGAGCCGCAGGTGGATTAAATTTCCACGCAATTTGGTGATTGGCGAGAGACGAAGCGATGATGTGATGTTCTTCAGAGGCCTTCCTGAATAGCTGACGTATGGCTTTGTGAGCACCAACGTGATAGAGGGAGGCATTTTTATCTATATGTTAATTGATTTAAATAAACAGTTAACAGTGATTTGATCATCGTAAGTAGCAAAATATAAAGATTTCTTTAAATGTTGTAGGTTCCGTACACCGAGAGTATACTTAATGCCCCTCCGAATAATAATTTTTTTCTATGTTATCTGCACCCCTTGAGTGTTGCATTGACGCATGTAAAGGGTGGTTAAATTTTAAGGGCCGATGTTGATTTTGAATAAAACACAAATTATTTAGGAAATTATTGTCAATTCTTTTTATTATGATAATATGGTATGGTTCAATTATGTCTGGAACAAAATATCGGCCAAATGGCCGCCGCGACCTCGGCGGCACACCTCCATCCGATGGTTCAAATTTTCGATGACGCTTAGGCATAATTGAGGTTCTATGCCGTTAATGTGCCGAATTATCTCATCCTTTAGCTCTTGAATTGTTGCTGGCTTATCGACGTACACCTTTTTTTTCAAATAACCCCAAAGAAAGAAGTCCAACGGTGTCAAATCACATGATCTTGGCGGCCAATTGACATCGCCACCACGTGAGATAACACGGCCATTGAATTTGTCGCGCAAAAGAGCCATTGTTTCGTTAGCTGTGTGGCAAGTGGCACCGTCCTGTTGAAACCACATATCGCCCACATCCATATCTTCCAATTCGGGCCATAAAAAGTTCGTTATCATCTCACGATAGCGAACACCATTCACAGTAACTGCCTGACCGGCCTCATTTTGGAAAAAAGACGGCCCGATGATGCCGCCAGCCCATAAACCGCACCAAACAGTCACTCTTTATGGGTGCATTGGTTTTTCTACAATCACTCTTGGATTATGATTTGCTTAAATGCGGCAATTCTGCTTATTGACGAATCCACTGAGGTGAAAATGTGCCTCATCACTGAAGATGATTTTCTTCAAAAATTGATGATCCACTGTTGCCATTTCTTGCCACCATTCTGACCATTGACGACGTTTGGAATGGTCAAGAGGCTTTAGTTCTTGAGTCAATTGCACCTTATAAGCGTGTAAATGCAAGTCTTTATGCATAATGTTCATCAACGACGAGCGTGAGAGGTGCAATTGTTGGGCACGACGACGAGTTGAGGTGGACGGCTCTTCAGCCACACTATCGCGAACAGCAGCAATATTTTCTGCAGTACGAGCTGTACGAGCATGCACTGGTGTTTTAATATCTCCTACAGACCCGGTTTGCTCAAATTTTTGCACGATTTTTCCGATTGTACGCACATTTGGACGATTAAATTGAACGAAAAAATCACGAAGTGCACGATATGCATTTTGATTTGAACGCCCATTTTCATAATAAGCCTGAATAACTTTAACGCGTTGCTCGATTGTGTATCTTTTCATGGTTCAAATTGAGTTAGTCTGAAATTGAGAAATGTCAAATGAAATGCAGAAAAAAACTTGACGTTTAGGTGTGGTTCACATTCAACATCGGCCCTTAAAATTTAACCACCCTTTATTTATCCACATACGCGTCAATGACACTCAAGAGGTTTGGGATGTCTAAATGTTAACATGAGAAAAAAGTTATTATTCGGACGGATATTAGGAGAAACACTACTCGTGAAATCACTATACCGATAACAATTGAGATTTCAGTAGTTCCCAATAGTTACCAGTAGTGATTTTTTAAATCACCATCTTTTGCTACTTGGAATGGCATTGGAATTCTTCGGTTAAAAGTTGTGTAGGCATGCAGCCGTACATCAACAGTGTAACAAATAATTGTGTCATGAGATGAGAATTTGATCTTGTCTCAGGACAGATTCGCGTGACTGGGCCATAGTATCGGCCTTCTCTTCCTTCAGTTTCGGCGGTCTTGCTTCAGTCCCTTCCGTCTCCAGTAGTCTTGAGTATTTCTTTTGTATTAAAAAAGTTGTTTTCTCTTTAACAAATTATTGCAAGCGCATAAAATAAAGTAAGCTGGTTTTTTCTTATCAGCAGCAATTCGAATTCCGTGATCTAGAGGAACTAAAAGCACTAATTTTCATTATAAAATCGCATAATTTTGCTCGGAACTTTAGATCAGACAAAAGTCTCATAGCGTCTCGTAAGGGCTCGACATTTCGTGATCTCGACAGCGTCGCTCATAACAATTAAAAGTATCGAGTATTTATTTTATTACACGAATGACATTGTCGCTTAAGGAAGCTGGGAAAAATTATCATTAGATTACTGGAAGATCAAATAGTATAGATTTTTCTTCATTTTACTTACAGCGTTTTCGGTTCGCTATATAGGGCTACACTCGGTATATCTATCGAATGAGAGCAAGAAAACGCCAGAATTATTTACCACCATGCAAGACCTCAATTTAGTTCGTCGTAGATCCTGTCGTCGCCTTGACTCGGGATGACGACTTTGAAGAAAAAGACCTTCGTCTCGAATCCAGTAACCTCGATCCTCCAGGATAAGGTCACGCTGAGAACTCGGACGATAACACGACAAGACTCTAAAAAAATCTTTGTCTACTCTTCGACCGATAATTACCTTGCTGTCGGGAAACATTGTAAAATTATTGAAATTCTCGTACACCCACGAGACGTCATCACCGGCGATCAAATTTTCAAAATTGCTAGACGTGTTCCCAGGTTTACTCGGACCCTGGATATCTTGAAGTATCAGCCATTGTGCTGGAGATACGAACATTCTGCTCTCACTTGCCTGTAACGTTTGTTCTTAATTGTTTCATTTCAGCACTCGAAAATTTAATTTTCGAATGATTTCGAAAAAAAATGCGAATGATGTAATTGCAACTTGTGACTTTCTTATCGCAGTTTGATTGGTATGAAGTTATCGTTAAATTATTAGGGTAAAATTACAAATTATACAGACAGAAATTATCAAATTTTGTATCATAATTATAATCTGCGTTCCTCGCTACAATTTTTTAACTTCACGTCTGAGGATACGAGATATAACGTGAAGTATAAAACGTACTCACGAGATGGTGTTGCGTGAAATACGCTTCAGTAACGGACTATCTCTCATCTTCGCTGTATTATTGTCACCGAAGGCGCCCTAACGAACGGTTATCTTAACAGTTTAACAGGCGGGGAGTTTCAAAAATGCCTGAAAGATAGTGAAGCGCCAAGGCATATTTCAACGTCCGTATAAATCTATTTTTTTTTATTCTACGATTTATAATTAACTAAAATTTTCTTAATTGGTATAAATATTTAGCGCTAATTATCTTATGTTGTTGTATGTAATAATTTTTTTTTAAGTATAAAAATAAATAGCGAAGTTAAACTAAATTATATAATTGATGTAATTGCAACTTTTAACTTTCTTATCGCAGTTTAATTGGTATGAAGTTGTCGTTAAATTATTAGGGCAAAACTACGAGTCATATATACAGGAATAATGGAATTTCGTAGAATAATTATAATCTACGTTCCCCGCTACAATTTTTTAACTTTACGTCAGAAGATACGAAAAATAATGGCTTTTCATAATGATCTTTGTTGAAATTCACGGTGAGATAAGAAAAAACATAAATACGGCAACACCACAGATTATATTTTATCTGATTTAACACATCGCCGTAATGACTGACATTCTTAAATGAAATAATAATAAGAAAAAAAACATTAAATGTGTCATTAAATTTGTATCCGCGATCAAATTGACAACGATTGCTCCACTTATCACCGTAATAGCTGACTACATAGAAATCAAATTAATGAAATATTGAGCGTTGGCTGATGGACGTCTTTGACCAGCGATCAAGTTGGAGTATAGCGGTTCGAAGTGGCCTAATCAAATTGACAGAAAAATAAAAAGACATATCGAGTTTACGTCTCGGTTGTCGAAAGTTAGTACGCGTAAATTCCTGGGCCATAACTCGAAAAGATAATTTGGAATACGATTAAGAATTATTTTGATAAGCTGGTATGCCAGCGATAGAAACGATAAAGGCGATAAATGAATATGTGTTTATATAACCACAATGATACTCAGCGTTAAATCTGTTCTATCTACGCAACTTTTCGAGTTTCACGTTCGGTGCTAATAATGATCAATATATTTATTATAGAAAACCGTTTAAAATCATTCACTGTGATAATAATGCAAATCTGTCTGTACATCTCAGACCAATGCATAATAATTTTTTAAAAAATACACGCACAAGACGTCCCCTTTTCCGTGCTTGTAAAGTGTGATGAAAGTGGCGCTGTTTAATAAGGCGTGCGGAAAAAGTACTGCGCACGCGTAAATCACACTAGTTACTTTTTCGTACACATTCTTAACACTCTAGTTACATTTTTGCACGGTTTAACTATACTACGGGCAGAAAAAGAGAGAGTTTTTGCGCATGTGTTACAAAAAGTAGCGTGTGACACACGTACGAAAAAGTCGAAACTTGACGAAGAGTGTGAAGTAGGCCCACTCGCTACCGGCTCTTGCGGCCAGCTTCACGACCTTCGTCAAAAGTCCGCTTTTTCCCACTTGTATCATAAAGTACTATTTAATCAGTTTGCGAACCAAAAACGAACATTTTATTGTTTTACATTTAAGGTTAAGTATCAAAAAGTTTTTCGGATGCACGCGGCATAATTCACATCGATTCCTTGAAAAGAGAAAAACGATTACCGGTGATTATTATTCAAAATTATTGGACCGGTTCAACGACGTTTTGAAGGAAAAACGTTCGCATTTTACAAAGAAAAAAATTTCTCTTCCACCAAGCAATGCACGGGTGCATACGTGTGTCGTCGCCATGGCAAAGTTACATGAATTAAGATACAAATTGCTTCCACATCCACCATATTCTCCAGATTTAGTCCTCTGCGACTATTTCCTGTTTCGAAGCTTTAAGAAATGACTCGGCGGAAAGAGATTTGGCTCTAACAATAAGGTCATCGCTGAAACGAACACCTATTTGCCACAGTCAGAATACAAAATTTGAGGAATGCCGCGCCGAGATAAGAATCGCCTGAACGTTGAGAGGAAGCCGTCAGCTGAGCAGTCGCTGACTACCTCGAGATGCAGAGCTGAAGTAGCGAGACACACAAAAACGCAGATTTTGTGTATCTTACTTTGTGTATTTTACTTCCTCACCCCTTCCAAGTTTTGAGTGTGAGACGGCTGGTGTAGTCAACTCCTGTGTGAGTGAATGCGCGCGATGGTACGACTCGGGACAGAGGAAGCTGACCCATCAACTGTTGAGCCCGAACTCCTCTCTACCGAGCACAGACCACGCAATGCACAATGTGAGATTTTACAGGAGTTCTACCGCTGACGATCCAATGCGTTAGCCGAACTTGGGCCAATGTGAGCTGCGTGCTTCCGTGAAGAGTCCGCACGTGAGCTTGATCAATATTGAGAGCTGAGAATCGAGAGTGACGAGGTAGAATAGCAGGATGTCTTTCTTCATACGTGAGTGCTGATTGAGCAAGGCGACCTCCTACTCTGAGTACACCCTCCTGGTCGATGAAAGCTGTTAGTCGACTGAAGGGGTGAGAGGATGGAAGAAAAAAGCTTGGCTGCAGCACTTGTAATTCGTGTTAAAAAAAACACGGCTTGTGTGCTTTTGTACAAAAGTCGCTTGCTGCAAACATCTCGTTTGCTGTGAGTGGAGCTGTTCCTGCCGATTCTAACGTCCTCCTCATTCTGGCCACTACCCTGACACAAAATGAGGTGCGACGACACAATTTTGTGAGTGATGAACAGCGATGAATGAGATCCCAATGTTACTCAGGCATCTCAATCGCAGCGAGAAGAGCTATCCCCGGTCGGGCTTCCATAATGCTCTTAAAACTAAAGACTTCAGAATCAGCTGATGTTGTTGGCCAAAATTTAACAGGTTTCACCATCCACGGTGGACCTGACCACCACAACTGATGAGAAGACAATCGAGTTGTTGAGATACCCCGCGAGGCACAATCAGCTGGATTGCTTGTACCTGACACGTGACGCCATTGAGCATTGGGTGTGAGTTCCTGTATTTGAGCTACTCTGCTTCGGACATAGTCTTTCCACCGAGCTGAATGAGCTTTGATCCAGGTGAGAGTTACCGACGAATCCGTCCACAGGTGAGTAGATGAGATTTCTACCTTGAGTGTGGCTTGAACATATGCAACCCATTTTGCTAGCAACAGTGCTGCAGTCAGTTCAAGCCGTAGTATGGTGAGCTTCTTGAGTGGGGCTACGCGCGTTTTGAACAGACGAGTGAAGCCACCTTTCCTGTTGATGATGAGTTAACAGTGATATAAATCACTGCAGCCATGGCTTGGTTGAGATGCATCAGAGAAGCCATGCAATTCCACCGTTGAGTTGCTCCATGTGTTGAACCACCGAGGAATTGAGAGTCTGCAGACAAGTGAGATCTTCTTTGATTGCAATTCATCGTGTTAAGACCTGGGATGGCAGTAGATCATCCTAGTTGAGCTTGTGAAGCCAGATCTCTTGTAAGAATATTTTGGCTCTGATCACAACCGGTGAGACGAAACCAAGTGGATCAAAGAGTTGAGCCACCTCTGAAAGAACGAGGCGTTTGGTGAGATTTCTTTGAATTGAGCTGAACCTTGATGCAAATGTGAACTTGTCCTCGTGAGGAGACCAAGTCAAACCAAGATTTTTTTTCTCGCAGTCGTCCATTGAGATAGCTGAGCTTGACGGTGATGTTGAGATAGCTGAGCTTGACGGTGATGTTGAGATACTAGCAAGGAGCTTGAGGTCCGACGAGTGCTACTTGGCGAGTGGAAAACCGTTCGCCATGCACAAGTCCTTGAGTTGGTGAGCTATTTCAATGAGTTGATGAATTGAATCCGCCCCTTTGAAAATGTCGTCCACGTATCTGCCAAACGTGATAGCTGGCACAGCAAGAGGAAAACGATGACCTTTCTCTTCGGTGAGCTGCATGAGAGTTCTGACAGCCAAAAATGGAGCAGCCTTTGTACCATATGTCACTTTTATTAAGTGATATGGCACAGGATTGAGTTGATCATTTTTCCACATAATTCATTCAAGATTTCAATCCTCTGGATGAATGCGAATTTGACGATACATGTTGTAACGTCAGTGGCAAAGATATATCTGTAGGGACGGATCCAAATGAGCACGTCCGAAATATTGAGCAACAGATAAGGGCCAGTGTGCATGATGCCATTGAGAGACTTTCCAGATGATGTGGAGCTAGAGCCATTAAATACCACACGTAATTTAGTAGTGACTCTGTCTGGCCAGAGAACACCGTGGTGAGGCAGATAATATTGTGTTTCTCTTGCAGATGATGATGAAGCGTTCACCATGTGACCAAGTTGTTCATATTCGTCCATGAGTTGTGAGTAGAGCTGACGACATTCAGCATTCGTTGAGATTTCCCGTATGATGTACTGCAGACACCGATGTGCTTTTGAGTATGAGTTTCCCAGATTAGCAGGCGGAGATGTGAGACGAAGCCGAACGATGTATCGGCCTGTGGAATCACGCTGATGCGTGGTGCGAAAATGATCGTCGCATGCCTGCTCCTCTGGTGTGAGATGACCAACTGTGTCCTTTGGTGGCTTTTCTTGAATCCAGAATTTTGTGAGCACGTTCTGTAATTCCTGGTCATCGTGTTGCATGGCAGCATGATAAACAGTGAGTGCGTCAGATTGGCATGAGTTGACTGGTCCAATGATGAGCACGAATTACAAGTGCTGCAGTCAGGCTTCTTTCTTCCATCCTCTTACCCCTTCAGTCAACTTACAGCTCTCATCGACCAGGAGGGTGTGTTTAGAGTAGGAGGTCGCCTTGGTCAATCAGCACCCACATATGAAGGAAGACACCCGGCCATTCTACCTCGTCACTGTCGACTCTCAACTCTGGTTATCGATCAAGCGCATTTGTAGACTCTTCACGGAGGCACTCAGCTTACATTAGCTCAAATAGGGCTAACTCATTGGATTGTCGGCGGAAAAGCTTCCGTAAAAACTCATATTTTTCATTGCGTTGTGTGTGCTCGGCAAAAGTAATTCGGGCTCAACAATTGATGGGTCAGCTCTCTTTGTCACGTGTCACACTAACGCATGCATTTACTCACAAAGGAGTTGACTACGCCGGCCCTCTCACCTGGACATTTTCTCATTGGTGAAACACTCACAACTGTCCTAGAGCCAACTCTAGAGGTTTTGGCAATCTCACGACTCTCAAGACGGCAATTGTGGCAGGAGAAGGTGCAACAATTCTGATGTCAATGATCTGCTCATTACTTACAACGGCAGCAGCCAATCTCAAAGTGGCATCGCCCTAATGACATCATCAAAATCGGCTCTTTGGTTCTGCTCACGGATGAGTGCTTCTCCACGTGCAAGTAGCCACTCGCACGGGTCACCGCATTGCATCCAAGAAAAGATGGGCCCACCAGGGTGGTGACACTTCGAACTGCTACCACTACTCTCATCAGGCCGATCTCAATGCTAGCTGTCTTGCCCGTCTCATCCAACGCACAACATCAGGGAATCTAATCATCAAACCCGTTGCTTATAGCGGGCGAAAATGTTGGAAAATCAGCTGGCGCACGGCAATGGATCTTCGCCGTGCGTCGACCTGTTGCTGCTGGGTAGCGTGCTGCGCTCGGCTATGCCGGAGATAACCGAGGCAGTGCCTCGCGAACATGCTGCTTGAAGCAAGAGGCTTGCACCCTCTCGTTTGACTTCGGCATAGCTCTCTGTATCTCACTTATTTGACTTCAAAGCTAAACGACGCATTCGCAAAGGTCCCGTTGTCTGGCAGGTTGCTCTTAGACATAGTGCGCAAGGATGATAATGTGACACAGAAATGATATCAAGGAACGAAGATACTTCGCAAAGCGCTACTTTACCAAACTGCTTGGCTGACGAGTACCAGGATGAGCCGATGAGGTGAGACTGCGAGGGATATCCGCAAAGTTCCACGTCGAGATGAACCGAGAGATGCGTGCCGAAGGTAGATAACCCTGCTACTACCCTGCGCGTGAGTCGAAATCCGGCTCGAAGGACCAAATGTTGAGAATTCCTTCCTTGGTGTTGGTGGAACAAATCTGTAAGATATTGATAATAATGAGTTTTCACTCACGGCAGGGTATGAATAACCAGACTGACAGGTCGATGGTAGAATAAAACCATTTTATTTACCAACATCTGTCAGGCTGGTTATTTATTCCTGCCGTGAGTGACAACTCATTATTATTGATATCTTATAGATTTGTTCCACCAACACCAGGAAGGAATTCTCAACAGAGTTCGATAAGCAAAACCAATAAATAAACTAAATAAATCATGTAAACAAATAGGTCAATAAATAATTCAATAAATAGCTTAGACAACAACCCAGATACGGGATTCACAAGTGCCTCTAGGGCAGATCATTTAAATCCAGACCCCGTGAATTAGCTCTGGTTTCTAACAATTGGCCAGCTCAATTATTTCGGCAGTACAAGCTATCACGGCACTCACTCCTTCTCTCACACATGCATACGTAATCTACGTTCGATCCGAGTCTCTATACTCCTCGTTAACAAAATTCAAATCGAACTCCAACTATTCGTCGGAACAAAGCAACCAAAAACATTAGAAGTTCTTGTGCATAACTAGTTCGCGATATGGCCTATGCCGGGTCAATCCCGCACAGACAGCGCAACTCGACACCACGGGACGCTGGGAGGTCACGTACGCGAAGCTTCTACCGACACGATTGTTTCAATAAGGAAATCATATAATAAAGCAAAGGTAACGTAAAGAATATCCGTCCGTCACTAAGTTATTAATAAAATGATACGTGAACATAAAACAATAATAATAATATGAGTACCGTGAGTAGTATGTGTACACCTTTGCTCCATCCCAATCCTATCCCCACTCCTTCCCCCACCACGCGGCTACCTCCACCACCTCACTTTTCCACCGCCGCGCTACCCACTCTGCTTGACCAGTGTCGGTAACGTGGGGGTGGTAAAGTGAGGTGGTGTGGGTACCTTGGTGAAGAAGGAAGAGTAGAGATAAGAGCAGGATGGAGCAAAGGTGTACACATACTTGGAAAAAAAAATAAAATTATGTACTCACCACCACAGCTGTTGTGGGCATCTACCCTCCTGCCAAAGCGATTTTAAACTCCTGTCTCTCGAACGTACTCACACACACACACACACACATACATACACACGCACAGCGTTGTGTCTTTAATTCATTACTATGTCCTCGTCAAAGCCCTCGTCCACGGCATCGATATCGTAGCTGATATCTATCTCATCACCGAGGGCTTCTATAATAACAGCCGCCACGTCCGCGCGGTCACCGTTCGATACTCGAACCAGCGAAACGCTATCGCCGGCAAGAAGTCGCAACATGACAGCGAACAAGTCATCTCTACCGCACGCTTCTTCGACGAGCTGCTCAATACCTGCAACATCCACGCGTTCGAGCCCGTATATTGAAAACTCCATGACAAGAGCCTGCAGCATACTTGCTAGAGGCTCCGGATGAAATAGGTGAGACCAGTCGATGTAAATAGTTTCGCCGAAATCGACTAACAACACCTCGCAGTACCCATCAAAGTCCGGGTAAATCACTTTGCCGCGGACAACGCTATTGAAACGAGGCACTATACAGGACATTCCGATATACAGCTCCCCAAGTTCAATGGGTCTTCCACGACGTTCCACTAAATACACGCTACGTAGGAGCTCTTCCAGATCGTCGTATGCATCGCACATTTCCTAAGTACGCAGGAACATGCTCATCACACTCTCGACAAACATTACTCGGCATCAAAACGCGTCGCTTAAAATCTCCTTGCCGTATCGCGGATACATATTGCTTTTTATTGTTTGCAAGTAGGATGCCAAAGACAGACTAAATGCTCGAGATGCTGCTAGAGAGTATCACGGGCGTAAAGATAACACCCTCCTATGAATCATAACTAGGTATCCATCACTTTGAATGCAACGAAAGCGGTTTTCGAGCATGCATAGCTCTGCGCTGTGCTCCTCGCGAAGCGCTTGCTCTGCAGTAAAAGATATAGAATATAATCCCTCACAGAGAGAGAGAGAGAGAAAGACTTCAATTATAATTCTCCAATTATTATGCTATAAAAATAAGAGACACAGTAAGATCAGGTATTTTTTAAATTAATCAATATTTTATGGAAAGCACTTTACACATTTACCGTCGCATGCAACAGCCCTGCAAACACGGTAATCCACGCTCGGAGATTCCTTCACCGTTAATTTTATTTTTATCGCTATACGGAATTAATTTGTATTATCACTCGTAATATCGCTTTTAAATTATTTTTCGCTGTGGGTGTTGTCATCATAGTGTACTTCTGAAAAAAGAATGAAACAACTATTTAATTGAACGCACTGATCAATAAAAAACATCGTGTATATAAAGTTGGCAGCGTTGATGATCTTCTGCCACCGACGACAACTGGGATGAGGATGTCGGGTGAAACTTTTCTTTCCCGAAGTTAGCTCTATCTGTACAGTATATGTATCCTTCTCTCGCTCTCCATAACACGAATAACGAACCCTCGGTGTCGGCTCATATGCAGGGGCTGCTCGCTCTGCAAGACATTATTTTTTATAATTAAAAATAAATATAACATGATTTGAAATTACGATTTTTAAATTATTTTATATTTTTTACTTACCAAGCTCTGCTGCTTTGCTGCTAATCGACATTGGCACGTATTCCATGATCTGCTGTGTTAATGAAACAGAGACGAGCGCTCCGTCTTATTTCTATCGCAGACCTTTGCTGATTCTTCGGTTTTAGAACTCTCTCTCTCTCTCTCTCGCTGTGACTGACCTCGGTATATACTTTATAATATTTCGAGCGAAATGTACACTATATACAATTATTTACAACAGTGTCTTTATCACAAATAGCTGCACATACGGAGAATTATTGCGTTCGCAACGCAACAGCCGATGCATGATCAGCGATATGACCACGAAACAGCACAATTATTTCGGACAAAATAATTTTCATAAACTCCGTATCCTCGGTCGTTAGCAAGATTGCGATGTGCTCGAGCGCTTCTTCAAAGAATTCCTTGGAACCGATGATCTCATACGCTGCTGCACGAGGCATTTCACTGACAACTATCTTTTCACGGACATATGATACCACCTCGTTCATACACTGTTGAATCGTTTCACTTTTGCTCTCTAGAGCCTGCATATGAATATCAATTCTTCTACTTATTTCGACGAGCATATCAAATGTAGGCCGCTCAAGAACAATGTTTGGAGAGTATTTTCGGAAGCGTTTCCGTTTCGATTCTCCAGATTCCTCTTGATTCTCGTATTCCTCATTAGCGCTACCACTTGTTTTACCAAATGACACAGCTCTGTGCTGGTAACACGAGGTTAAAAGTGTGTAATGCGTTGTGTGCTCTATGCGGGTATTACACATTTTCTCGGCATCAGTCCCATGAGCTTCGAAATATTGTTGTACGCGAGAAAAATCACTTTTAAATACTCGCCACACGTCCGCACTGAGTGTAATTCCGGTAAAAGTATTCGACAATATTTTCACCACTGGTGTAAGAGTACACGGAGAGTTCAACTCGAGCCCAGCGACGATTATTTTACCAAATGATTTATTTAAACCGTACATAACGGAGTTCGCTATATATGGCGATATCGCGTGAGACGTAGCACCGTTATTTGCCATTTTTATTGCTTTCGTGTAGACTGTAACTTTTCGAATGAATCGTCGGTGGTGTTCATACTCCGTTTTAAACAGATTTCCCCCACCATCTAGTTGCATCGCCTCTTCTTTTGATACTGCAAATCATACGACTGAAAATTGCTAGCCAATATCCTTTGATATTTGTCGCATTCTCCTCAACAGCCTAGTAACAGCAGCAGCAGCAAATATATCCCAAAACTCTTGCATACTCTCGCACACCTATGTGCACACGCACACCTCGACATACAGATAAGATGTGGCATGAAAACTAAATAACACTCGTCGACGAAATTTGATGATTTTCCTCATGGCCGAGTGCCTTGAAATTAGATGAAAACAATATGACTTTCATCAGCGAAACTCGATAACTAAGTACATCACCATCGCTAAATATTTCCCTAGGTCTTGCTTTTGTAAAGTGATCGCGTGCGCCATCTTCTTGGTTAGTCGTATTCATTACATCGTTGCAGTATATGCAGAGAGAGAGAGAGAGAGAGAAAGAGAGAAAGAGCTTGTTAAAGGAATATACTATCAGGGGTACAAATTGAAAATGCGGGTTTGATAACAGATGGCGTTACTAACGCTATACGCATCAGGCAGTACTGTGACTATGTTCATGTCAAAGCTACGTCTTATAGCTTTAATTTTCAGTATGTGTCAATTTGTCGCAGTGTCAAATTCATAGTTTTTTTGAGCTCTCAATATGTCGAGTTTCGTGCCAACAAAACAGCATTTGCGGGAAGTTTTAATTTACTTCTTTAATTTGAAGAAAAGTGCTGCTGAAGCACATCGATTGGTCTCCGAGGCTTATCCGAGTCATGTTCCATCGGTTTCAACGTGCGAGAGATGGTTTGTGCGGTTTAGAAGTGGTGATTTTGACGTTGAGGACAAAGAGCGGCCGGGCCAAGTGAAAAAGTTTGAGAATGCTGAATTGGAGGCAATACTCAATGAAGACTCGTGTCAAACTCAACAAGAGCTCGCAGATTCATTGGGAGTGACACAACAAGCCATTTCCCATCGTATAAAAGCCCTCGGAATGATCCAAAAGCAAGGACATTGGGTGCCGTATGAGCTGAAGCCGAGAGACGTCGAGCGCCGTTTTTTTGCATGCGAACTGCTGCTCGAACGGCAAAAACGGAAGGGTTTTTTGCATCGCATTGTCACTGGTGATGAAAAGTGGATCCATTACGATAACCCGAAGCGCAAAAAATCATATGGTTACCCCGGCCATGCATCATCATCGACGGCCAAACCAAATATTCACGGCGCCAAGCTCATGCTCTGTATTTGGTGGGACCAGCTGGGTGTGGTGTATTATGAGCTATTGAAATCGAACGAAACCATCACAGGAGCACTATACCGAACTCAATTGATGCGTTTGAGCCGCGCACTCAAAGAAAAACGGCCACAATACGAGCAAAGACACGACAAAGTAATTTTGCAACATGACAACGCTCGGCCACATGTTGCAGCGCCGGTCAAAACATACCTACAAACGCTGAAATGGGAAGTCTTACCCCACCCGCCGTATAGCCCAGATATTGCTCCTTCCGATTACCACCTTTTCCGATCGATGACACATGGCCTAGCTGACCAGCGCTTCCATTCTTACGAAGAAGCCCAAAAATGGGTCGATGACTGGATAGCAGCCAAGCCGGCCGAATTTTTTCGCGACGGTATCCGTAAATTGCCAGAAAGATGGGAAAAAGTTGTGGCTAGCGATGGACAATACTTTGAATAATTCATTTGTTACCATTTTTTCAGAATAAACGTTCAAAAATAGAAAAAAATCCCGCATTTTCAATTTGTACTCCTGATATATATAAAAGTGAGCCGCTTTGAAAATTCTCTAGTTAATTGTCTGATTTACTGTGGTTACTACTACTACTACTCTAACAGCACAATCATGGTCAGAGTGGTGAAGCGCTCATTGATAAGAAAATTCATAGAGTTTATATTGAAGCGTAGACCGTCGTTGCGTTCGCGGTGGGGGAGAAGAAATTTACAGATCACCCTATGGGAACTTCCGACACAGGCGGTGTTCGTAAAATTCGCGGTATAATATTGGATTGTTTGATAATCAAATAATTATTGATTCGGTGGTGTGTGTTATTCGTCGACGAGGTTGGCTGAATGAGCCTGCTCTGCAATCCATACTCAATGAAAGACGTAAGTAATATACAGCGCTAATTACTTTTATTTTATTTCCTTTATTTCATAAGCTTTTTATATAAAGGGTGGTTAAATTTTAAGGGCCGATGTTGAATGTGAACCACACCTAAACGTCAAGTTTTTTTCAGACTAACTCAATTTGAGCCATGGAAAGATACACAATCGAGCAACGCGTTAAAGTTATTCAGGCTTATTATGAAAATGGGCGTTCAAATCGAAATGCATATCGTGCACTTCGTGATTTTTTCGGTCAATTTAATCGTCCAAATGTGCGTACAATCGGAAAAATCGTGCAAAAATTTGAGCAAACCGGATCTGTAGGAGATATTAAAACACCAGTGCATGCTCGTACAGCTCGTACTGCAGAAAACATTGCTGCTGTTCGCGATAGTGTGGCTGGAGAGCCGTCCACCTCAACTCGTCGTCGTGCCCAACAATTGCACCTCTCACGCTCGTCGTTGATGAACATTATGCATAAAGACTTGCATTTACACGCTTATAAGGTGCAATTGACTCAAGAACTAAAGCCTCTTGACCATTCCAAACGTCGTCAATGGTCAGAATGGTGGCAAGAAATGGCAACAGTGGATCATCAATTTTCGAAGAAAATCATCTTCAGTGATGAGGCACATTTTCACCTCAGTGGATTCGTCAATAAGCAGAATTGCCGCATTTGGGCGAATCATAATCCAAGAGTGATTGTCGAAAAACCAATGCACCCACAAAGAGTGACTGTTTGGTGCGGTTTATGGGCTGGCGGCATCATCGGGCCGTATTTTTTCCAAAATGAGGCCGGTCAGGCAGTTACTGTGAATGGTGTTTGCTATCGTGAGATGATAACGAACTTTTTATGGCCCGAATTGGAAGATATGGATGTGGGCGATATGTGGTTTCAACAGGACGGTGCCACTTGCCACACAGCTAACGAAACAATGGCTCTTTTGCGCGACAAATTCAATGGCCGTGTTATCTCACGTGGTGGCGATGTCAATTGGCCACCAAGATCATGTGATTTGACACCGTTGGACTTCTTTCTTTGGGGTTATTTGAAAGTAAAGGTGTACGTTGATAAGCCAGCAACAATTCAAGAGCTAAAGGATGAGATAATTCGGCACATTAACGGCATAGAACCTCAATTATGCCTAAGCGTCATCGCAAATTTGGACCATCGGATGGAGGTGTGCCGCCGAGGTCGCGGCGGCCATTTGGCCGATATTTTGTTCCATACATAATTGAACCATACCATATTATCATAATAAAAAGAATTGACAATAATTTCCTAAATAATTTGTGTTTTATTCAAAATCAACATCGGCCCTTAAAATTTAACCACCCTTTAGTTCGACGGTATGAAGACGAAGAAATGGGATCCGACACCTATGATTTCGATGAGGAGGGTAGAACCGATTCAGATGATCATAGCAAGGACAACGATGGTGACAGCTCCGCAGGGAATCGTTGGATAAATTTTACCCAGCCATTCTGTGGTTACAAACCAACAAACGGTCTTTTCATGGCAGGCCCTGCGAGAGAACCAGATGGAGCCGTCGCAGGTCCATCGCGACAATACAGCTCAAACGATGATAATAACAGTAATACAGACAACGAGGAAGAAGAAGAAGAAGAAGAAGAAGAGGTGGAGCAGGACGAGGAGGAGGAGGAGGAGGAGGACCCGGTAGATTCAGGTAAACTTTTAATAATACAATTACGCTGACAAAAATAAAAAAAATGACGGGGATAATAATAGTAAAATGAAAAAACAGGGTACGAGTCGGACCCAAACGTCTTTCGCTTTGCACGATTCACTGTGCCGAGATCGCCGACAATCGAGTTGGTTTACAAAATGCGTTGGCGGTTCCCGGGTGCAGTTGATGGATTCGAGGACTAAAAACAAATATAAGTTTGTAATTCTTACGTTACACGATTAATATACATAGTATATAGCTAGCGACAAACAAAAATTTAAATTAAATTAAATAAAAATTCTAATAAATGGTTTAATTATGCTTGCAGGTGGACAAACTGGCGATGGAAGGACTGCTGCACGGGGTGGTGATATTTTGCCTCCTGGTGAACGTTTCGGTATCGACAATGAGCAGAGACGATATTTTCCACGCTTTAGGATGCAGGGTCGAGAGACAGATTTTTATTTTCGTCAGCCACCGGACGGTATCGATCATCTGACATGGTTCGAGGGCGGTGTACGAGATGTTCTCACACGCCTTACAGAATCGTGCGAAGGACATGATTATGTGGGTATGACTCTAAATTACGCCACCTCGGCTCTAGCAACATTAATTCACTAGCGTTAGACGCTTGAGTGAGCTTCGATCGAGGATGCGCGCTGATAGACGACGCACTTGAGGTAGCAGTAGCAGTAGCAGTAGCAGTAGCAGTAGCAGTAGCAGTAGCAGTAGCAGTAGCAGTAGCAGTAGCAGTAGCAGTAGCAGTAGCAGTAGCAGTAGCAGTAGCAGTAGCAGTAGCAGTAGCAGTAGCAGTAGCAGTAGCAGTAGCAGTAGCAGTAGCAGTAGCAGTAGCAGTGGCAGTAGCAGTAGCAGTAGCAGTAGCAGTAGCAGTAGCAGTAGCAGTAGCAGTAGCAGTAGCAGTAGCAGTAGCAGTAGCAGTAGCAGTAGCAGTAGCAGTAGCAGTAGCAGTAGCAGTAGCAGTAGCAGTAGCAGTAGCAGTAGCAGTAGCAGTAGCAGTAGCTTTCGCGCAGGGACGTATGGTTATCATTTCGACCAGCTCGTGATATCGTTCCTGACGATATATGGCGACTAATTAATAGTGTAGCTCAGAGTGCGCGCGAATTTCGAATAGACGCTGGTACATGTAGAATGACGACATGTATAGTACGACGTGTCGAAGGAGCCGGTGTGGGTAGTAGACTTAAACACGAGTCTATAGCAAAAAAGTCAATTTTACGCATAAGTAATCGCGATAATTTGTGTCTACAACGATCTCTTGTCACAGCCCGTGCGCATGCCGAACGCGGTCAAATACGTACGGGCGAACTACACAGACGATGGTGTCAAATTCGGAACGGGCTTCGAGGTGCGCAATATACAGCAGCGATAGAGCTCACGCGTAATGCAGGGGTAACGACACTGTCTAGAGGGTGCAGTGCGCGCGAAATTCAGCTCTTTCAGGAGTACTTGGTTCACGAGCGTATAGCGACTGTTGTTTATGAATTTCTCACCTTCGGAAAACGCGTTCCGGCTCTGTACGATGTGAGTACGTATCTGTACGATACGTACTCACCGCAACAGGTAAAATTAATCATACTGTAACGGTATTTTACGTTATCATCACCCTTAAAGGGTTTTAGTTCGGACTCGAGCAGGGAGGAAATTAATATAGGCTTCAGTATTGGGTAGAAGTATGGTTTATTAGACACATTAAATAAATTATACAGGTAAAAGTTAAATAATCTGTGTAAGAATTAAATGAACTCCTTTTTTCCTTAATTTTGGTGATTATGCACCCTACAAAAAGAACTTGTCCCGGGCTTACGCATGCCTATATAATCGCGTCCGCAAGAAGTAGGAGATTTTATATTGAATTACTGAATTATTTTCTGTAGTTGTATGGAAGTATAGTTTCTACATATAGAAAGAGCCTGCTGGGCTTACCATCGTTAATATATCTATATCGGTTCTGTTATTATTCCTCGCCTTCGAGGGTAGCTTATTCTATACCTATACTGCGTGGACTGTAGTGGGGACAGAGCTCTCGCTCGAGTCCTCCTGGCTACGCGATTGACTCGCTGGTCCCACCGCTGTTCCGGTGGAGGCGTCAGCGCGGTGCATTCTCGGTGCATCGGCGCATCGGAAATGCAACAGGAGCGTCCCTAGCTAATTTTCGGGGTGTTTTTTTAGTCCCTTATGGATTTAGTATAATTTTCTCCATACCACACTGGTGTCTTTCTGAGGTGATATCTCGTTGCCTTGAGTACTCTGCTACTTGGATGTCTGGTGGCTCCGTAGTTGACCTTGGAAGATGCTCATTTTCCCTGGGCCAGAGGTATCAGGCCTGGTCCTTGGAGTGGTGCGGTTGAAGATGCTTCTCCTGGGGTTGACTAGGTGGTCCTTCTTTAGCTGGATGGCTGGTCCTCTCTTTGGTTGGTCAGCTGGTCCTCCTTTGGTCGATTAGATGGTCTTCCTCTAGTTGGTTAGCTGGTCCTCCTTTGGTAGATTCCGGATGTTGGCGAAAGTCTGTGAACAGAATGCTCTCCGACTGTGGTATGTCGTGCTCTTTTATACCGGCTTCCCCGCTCTTCTTTCCTTTCTGTCGCTATAGCAGGGTATTACTATATCTGGTAGTCGTCCTGTAGCCCATCTCCTGTAGCCCATTTGTCCCGTTAATTTCCTCTTCTTGGTTATCGTGATTTAGCGCGTTCCTTTTAGATGGTTCTTCATACGTTACTTGAGACTATAGTGTTACTGCTTGGTAGTATAACTATAGCTCGAGTAACGGTAGTTGGTCTTTATATGTGTGCGTGCTGTGTGGTATAGATCTCTGTGTTTGTGTGTGTGTGGGTCTCGTTTAGGCGGTACATTTAATTATAAGACGAGTCTGTCGTCTTAATACACTCTTTATTCTCTATTACGAGCGTTTTCATCACTATCAGCCAATATTAAATCTCGCCGGTGCGCTAGGTAGTCAAGGGTTCTGCGCACAATGTAATTCCAAGTATATTCGAGTACTCGAGCATCGATGTAGCTATCAATGTGCTCGAAGTAAATCCACTTATTGCAACGGCAATAAAGACTCTCAGCCTGAGTATTGCGCAGACTGTAATCGTTCGTTCTTTGGTGCTTTTTGCCTCGCTCATCACAAGGGTGAGGGCTCCGCGGGTATCACGTCTCGTAAATATAGACGGTACAGCGTCTGTAACGCATTGAAAATCTGTAGAGGCTGCTCGCGTATGATTAAAACCACAGATAAAAAGATGCATGTATGTGGTAAATCGTTTTGTATTACATGCAAACAAACGCGACCGACTACGCATGCGTGTTTTATAGCACCTTGTAAGAACGTACGTCGGTATCGTACCGGTGATTGGGAACGATTAGTGTCAAAATAATAAGATAGGGTCGTACGCATCAACCTATCGTAGAATATCGTGCGACTCTGCCCTCTAGCATAGGTTCCCTGGTACGGTGGTATCGAGGAAGGAAGAGACGCTTTCCTCCTCCCAATCGTCCGCCGACCGTGTGACAATAAGTATCTTGTGAAAAGAAGTAATACGAGCCAGCATTAATATTCAAGTAATGGAATCACGGGCAAAATAGACCGAATCTTGGTAAAAATCAATATAAAATCAGTGTTTAGATAAAATAAGGTAAGAGTAGACCCGTTGGAGGCGATAAGTCGTAATAAAACGAGCGTATTAACCCTACAACCATGCCGTAATTGAACAGGACGGTTGGGCCAGATATTGAGACGCCGAACTCCTCAATATCCTCCACACATATTAGCATCATATTGTTGCTGCCAAAAAACAAAGGAGTGTAGAACAACAACGACTCTAATATATCGATCGAATAAAAACGATCGTTCGAAACCGTCTCTGAGGAATTGATGAAACGTAGTATAAATCAGTGCCATCACGACCGGTCAAGCTACATAGACATCGCGCAACGAGGCATAAAAGACTCACGAAAAGGGTGTACTCGAGCTAAATGGACACATCAACTATCTCGGTAGAATAATAGCCGCTTAGAAGGATCGCGCTCCGTAAATACACATCTCGCCAATCAGATAAGTAGCACCTGTCACATATAAAGAAATTCGCTCAGTAATAATGAGCACGGTGTGTTACATGTAATGAGTGATTGTCGCAAGTGTGTAATCAATTCAAAGCGTCCTTTAAGGTACCATGACACATAACGATATTGCGCATTGATAAATTTAATTACCTTAAATGAATTTGATATGGACGCTAGTGAGAACAAGTTATAATGATCAGATTAGTGTGAATGATCACAGTACACTAACCATTTCATGGCACATGTTGAGTATGCGTGTATCGTAGAGACGCAACCTGATTTGTCAAGCCGTTCTAATACTGATGCGTCTATGTGATGATTAGTATAAATCTATGAAAGATAACTGCATGTGCTCAGTGAATTAGTATGAATAATTATGACTTAATATGTTTAAAATCAAAGGATTAACATAGCGATATTTCTCATCGCTAAATTTATGTGAATTCATGGTAATTTAATGTGCACAATAGTTTTATGCACATATTGAATCGTATTGATCATTTACACCATTCCGGATAATATGTTCGGTTCGTTCATGCAATTGTTGATTTCTATATAAATATGTGGAATTTATGCCAATGTTAATTGCGATAATGTGATAATGGAATTTATGAGCGTGATAATATTTTGTAATGAGGTGATGTACTAATTTAATTAAGGTACCTAATGATATTTCAAGTTGACGATTCTTCTTGAAGTGTTGCACATAGTGATATTTCATTAATGAGTATTGATGCGAATTGCTGATAACTACCAATTGCCCTGTATCAAGTGAATGAATGCACAGATTTAATGAACCCAAATGTTAATAACTTCTATGTGAGGAGAGGTGATAATAGAATACCTGCATAAAACTTTAACAAATTTCTGCTACTTTTGTTCCCACCACCCATTGATACTTCTGCATGGAAGAGTTCATTAAAGGATCATTCTGTCCTCTTAGATTTAAATATAATGAAAATAAATAAAAAAGTAAATATTACAACCTCTTAAGAAACCAGAGGCGCAAAAGGAGAAGAAAAAAGACAAGTCTTCCACGAGATTTTTATTTTATGATTTTGAGACGCAACAACACGAGCAATTGCATGATGATAAATCGACACGAATTCACGAGCCGAATTTATGTGTTGCACAATGCGTATGTATGGCATGTCTGGATATCACAGATATAGAGACCGATTGTGCTAACTGTGGTAAACGTGAATTCGTGTTTATCGATGATCCTATTGGGGAGCTCGGGAAATTGACATTATCGCAAAAATTTAAAAAGTCCATCTGCATTGCACATAATGCTAGAGGTTTTGACGCACAATTTATTCTACGGTATTTAATCGAAGTGCAAAAAACACAGCTGCCCTCTCTGATTATGAATGGTACGAAGATTGTCTCGATGAAAATTGGCGATGTCGTTTTTCTCGATAGTCTAAACCAGGGGTCTCCAAACTTTCCAGCCTTAGGGCCATACTGATTACTCCAGTAAGTTCCGAGGGCCAAAACCATATTATCATTGTTGCCGGTGGTAAAAAGTGAAATAGTCCAAAATCTGTCCGCGGGCCGAATGTGGCCCGCGGGCCGTAGTTTGGAGACCCCTGGTCTAAACTATTACCCATGGCTCTTAGCGCTTTACCTAAGGCCTTTGGTTTCGCTCATGAGGTGGCAAAAGGTGCATTTCCCCATTTATTCAACACACCGGAATATCAGAATTACTCAGGTGCTCTGCTGGCTTTGCATTTTTACTCACCCGATACCATGTTCTCAGCGGATCGCGAGCGCTTTTTAAAATGGTATGAGGAAGAATCGAGTCGCGTAGATTATAAATTTGATTTTGCGACGCAATTTGTGCAATATTGTCGTACAGATGTTACGGTTTTGAGACAAGCGTGTTTAGCTTTTCGAGAGTTACTTATACGTTACGGCACGTATGAGAGTATTTCGAAAGAATTTTCTACAGAAAGATCGCATTGCGGTGTTACCACCAGGGGGGTATCGCTGGGGCGATAAGCAATCGCGCAAGGCCGTCGTATGGCTCGTATGGCTCGTATGGCTCGTATAGCGTGAGCGCAGCTGCGTTATCGCTCATGCTGGACGCGCGAGAGAGTATCGCCCTCCGACCGGCCTACCGGCTGTCGACGGTGACTACGTAGATGCGGGGGTCCATCACGTTCTTTAATTTCACGGCTGCTTTTGGCATGGTTGTCCGCGATGTTATCGCGTGAATAGAGATGCTCGAACTAAATTCGGCGATACAATGGATGAGCGATACGAGTGTACCGTTCTTATTTCCGGGCGAATCAGATTGAAAGGGTACACTCTAACCGAAATATGGGAATGCGATTTTGACAGATTACTCGAGAATAACGAGGAAATGTCGATATACATGAAAAATCACGCCATGGTCAAGCAGGCGCCTCTCGAACCACGCGATGCATTCTTTGGCGGTCGAACGGAAAATTTTTAAAGCTTGTACGACGTCGCGAATAGGGAGCAGGTACGCTATGTGGATGTTTGCTCGCTGTATCCATGGGTGTGTAAGAATAGAAAATATCCCGTTGGACACCCGAAATTGTACGTAGGTGACGAGTGTCGAGAACTCGTAGGACTTGAAAATGATCTAAGTGTCGTCGAGGGTCTCGTGAAGTGTACCGTGGTGGCACCGCGCGATTTGTATATTCCCGTACTGCCTGTTCGCATGCATGGGAAACTACTGTTCCCCCTGTGTAGAACGTGCTGTACAGATATGGACACATCTGAGGTTTGTACACACGATGACACGACTGAGCGAGCGTTTGACGGTACATGGGTCGTGGACGAACTGAGAAAAGCCGTGTCGCTCGGATATAAGGTGACGTGTATCTATGAAATTTGGCAATACGTTGTTACGTAGTATGGCTCGACAACGCGACGAGTCATTTTGCCGAGTACATCGATACATTCCTAAAAATAAAACAGGAGGCGAGTGGACCGCCAACAGAGTGTAACGATGACGAGGAAGCAATAGAGCGTTTTATAGCATTGTACAAGGAGTCTGAGGGTGTATATCTCGAGCGAAGTGCTTTGCAGCCAAATCCGGGTTTACATTCACTCGCAAAATTGGCTCTTAATTCATTCTGGGGAAAGTTTGGTCAACGAGAGAATCTCACGAAAACCGTTATCGTTTTCACGCGCGCGGAGCTAATGAATTTACTAACGAGTCCGGAGATTGAGGTGACGGGGATGCTACCGGTTAATCACAAGATTATGTATGTAAACTATGTGAGCAGCCGCGATGCTATCCAACCATCCCCGACATCAAATGGCGTGATTGCAGCATACACGACGGCACAGGTACGCCTAAAACTATGCAGTTATCTTGAGGGGCTCGGGCGACGAATATTGTACTGCGATACGGACTCCTGTATTTACGTGAATCGCCCCGGTGGTAACGAGTATGAGCCGCCAATCGGTCAATTTCTGGGAGATCTTACGGATGAATTAAGCGAATACGGGCCTGGTAGTTATATAACTTCGTTCGTTTCGGGAGGACCAAAATTTTACGCATACCTTGTTCGTAAACCCGACGGTACGATTATTGAAAAATGTAAAGTAAAGGGTATCACGCTAAACTTTACGAATAGCCGTCACGTAAACTATAACGCATTACGATCTTTCGTGACAAGAGCAAAGAGCGTACCTATTATTTTAAAATTCGACGCGATTCGACGTACGGAATTTCATCATGTAGTAACGCGTAAAGAAACGAAATCATGCGAACCTGTTAACACGAAGCAAAAGCGGCACAGGATGTACTCTACTGTACCGTACGGCTATTGTGAAATACGCTAATTAGTATAACGCGAAAAAGTATATAGTTTCACGGTTGAATTCGCGATATTTTAAAATAATCTTTTTGTCTAATTTCATGTATCATATTTACTGTGTATAATACATTAAAAAAAAAAATATTGGTTTATTATGTATAAAATCGTTGTCGGCTCGTTCTTTTTGTGCTGCTATTCGTAGCAGTAGCTGCTATCTCTCTAACGTTCCCTTTTGTTCTGACTTTCTCATCGTTGATTCCTTTTGTCCCGTCTTTTTTATCGAGTGTTTCCTTTTGTTCTGACTTTCTCGTGCTACATCCGTGGATATAATATTGCTGTTTAAAATTCGATGATTCGTAAAATTAGCACATAGAGATGTATGCATAGTGAAATAAAAATATTGCTTTATTTGTGAGAAATATAAAAACTATCGTTATTTAATTTACATACGGTGTAAACACTAGCTTACACCGCGAGCCCGCGCCTCATCAGCTAGTGCAGGCGCGCCGCGCCTTATCAGCTTATTAAGGCCGCGAAAAAAGCTGATGACGCGGAGTCGCCGCCGCCGCCGCCGCCGCGGTATAAGCTTATTTAAGAGTCAGCTGATTGATTTCGATAGATACTCATCGATATGGATACACGTTGGAAACATCCATGGGCAGCTGTGATAAGCGGTCCTACGGGTTGTGGTAAAACATATTTTGCAAAAAAATTCTTTAAATACATGCGCGAAATGACGGATGTCCCGTTCGAGCGTATACTTTTTTATCACTTAGAGTGGCAGTCCGGGTATTCAGAGTACGGTGATAAAATCAAATTTCGCGAGAGTTTACCGCAAGCAGTAGACTACTCGAATGATACAAGATCTAAACTTGTGGTCATTGACGATCTAATACGCGAGGCATCCAACAATACTGTGGTCGATCTTTTCACCAAGGGTAGCCATCATAAAAATCTTAGTGTCATTTTCATCACGCAGAATCTCTTCCATCAGAGTCACGGGCAGCGCGATATCTCCTTAAACGCTAATTATATCGTTGTCTTCAAAAATCCGCAATATCGCGCGCAAATTCAGCACCTAGCCCGTCAGGTCTGTCCCGAGAATCCGCGATTTTTGCAGGAGGTATATTTCGATGCAATAGCCAGCAAAAGATCATCGTCGAGCACTGTGTCGGATTTCTCAAGTTGCTTCCTTACCAGCAGGTTTTACAGCGTTATCTTCACATGGTCGAGTACGATAATGCAGTACCGAATATTTCATCAAAACGAAAAATAGCAATACTCGATAGCCACGAGAATAAATCCGACGACGTTTTAATGAACAAAGTTAAATCGCGACTCAATGACACACTTATTATCGATAGCGTAACAAAAAAAATTTTATCTAAAGCAATATCGCTGCTTCGCAATTTGCACACGGCGCCGTTGGAAAAAAAAATGACATGGGATCGTAACGGTGTTGTTTCCATAGATGGCAGAAGAATTTCAAATTCCAATATCGTTGATCTTGTTAACGATGCTATGTGAGCTAGAAAACGCGAGAAACCCATCGGACGATCTCACTTTGCCAAACTCCTGCGAGCGATACAGATGCCACGCGAATTTATCGGCGATCCCGAGTTACTACACAAGCCTACACCTACATCATCCTCGACACCACAGCGGCGTCTTATTTTACTACGCGATAATGATAGTAGCAGCAGCAACAGCAGCAACAGTAGCAACAACAACAACGAGGCCGAGACCGCACACTCAAACAGAGATTTAATGCTCACGGCTGAAAACGACATCATCGAGGGGGAGGAGGGGGATGAAGAATAGGACAAACAATTGCAAAACATCGTACAAGCAGAATATCGACCCCCCACACAGTTAGAAAAGAAAAAGAAAAAGAATCCATTTAACTGGTCATCGCTAAAATTATGAAAATTCTTCAAAAAATCTATTATGACACCGCTCATCCTGCTTCCTATTCTCGAGCAAAAAATTTGGCCCAGGTAGATCGAAGAGTAGCGCGAAAAAATGTTTTACCATTGCTCGAGACACAGGATTGATATAACATGCATCGTCTCGTGCGACGACGATTTCCCCGTCGTACGTACAGCATGAGTAATATAGACTATGTATGGGAGGCTGATTTAGCTAATCTTCGCTCGATAGCCATGTACAACGATGGGTACGCGTATCTGCTTGTTGTTATCGATGTGTTGAGCAAATACGCGTGGGTCGAGGCTTTGCGTGACAAACGAGCGCAAACGTGGCCCGCGGTCTCACACGCATACTCGCACGCAGTAACAATTGTCGCCTGCAGCAATTGCAAACTGATCGAGGCAAAGAATTTATCGGCGCGCCGTTTCAGCAAATTCTCAAGAAAAATAATATCGATTTTCGCGCTTCTCGTAACCCTGATATAAAAGCCTCGATTGCCGAACGCTTTAATCGAACAATAAAAGAGCGACTGTAGCGCTACTTTACATACACGCGAAATAAGCGTTACATCGATGTTTAACAACATTTTTTATATGCTTATAATCACACTAGACACAGCAGAACGCGTATTTCTCCGAGCGAAGTAACTCTCGAAAATGCCTCTATAGCCCGAGACAATTTAGCACGGCGTTACGAGCGTAACGCGAAAAAAATTAAAAAGCCTAAATACAGCGTCGGTGACTTGGTACGTATCAGTACAGCTAAAGCAGCTTTCGTGAAAGGATATGAGCGTGGTTGGAGTAACGAATTATTCAAGATTCACCGAATATCAGTGAATCGAGAACCATTGGTGTATATTTTACACGATCTGAATAACGAGACTGTCGACGGTATTTTCTACGAGGCAGAATTATCACGAATACGAGTGCCTCCGTCATCTGTGAAGACGAAAGAGAAGAAGAGGACAAAGACGAAGAAGGCTCGGAATCATCGTCCCTGATAAATATGAGCTCCAAGGATAGCTCTTTCTTTGTCGTACTACCGAGCAACAGTAGTATGCAGTATTTTCCGAACAATACGACGACGAAATTTATTACAAAACTGCCGCGTCAGATACGCTTGCACGGAGAATGGTCTGTTTCTCTCGTGGAAATTGCTTATCCGATGACTCTTTTACATGTTCCTACTGTAGGAAATCTCGTAACTTTTGAGGATGGTGATTATGATTTATCGGGTTTAAATCTTTTAACACGGAGACGCGCTGATAGAGATCAAGTTGCACCTGGTGTATATCGCTCTATAGACGCTCTTTTGAAGAGTATAAATAAGTTACCTCACGTGGCCGGACATTTGCGCTTTAAATCGCTTCCGAGCGGACAGGTCGAAGTGGCGCGCGTATGCGACGATCTACGCTACCACGACTTTCGCGTATCGCCCGCTATCGCAAGGCTACTAGGATTCTCGGAAGAGGCCTGTAGGTCAGTAATGATAGAACCGCATTGCGAATACACAGGGTCGAGGCGTGAATCTCTCACCGATGCTATACCAGGTAGCATATTTCTATACACAGATATCTGCGAGAGCTATATTACAGGCGATGTACAAACACCCCTCTTACGAGTTGTTCCCATTGATACTGATGATTGTCAGTATGGTTCGATAAAAATTAAATCGTTTTCAACGTCACGATATATACCTCTCTTGCGCAATAATTTACACTCTATCGAGAACGATATAAGAGACGAATTTGGGGATCCTATGCCATTCGAGCAGGGAACGTTGACTGTGACACTACATTTCAAAAGGTCCCACGATTGATTACACCACTATGGATGATATTGACAGTGTGCAGCACGGATGGGGCCTTCGCGGGTACGGCGGTATTAGCCATGTTTTCGGAACTCCTAATCAATGAGGACACGGAATCTGCAGCTTTCTCGGGGGCCTGTTTCGCCAAGTGTTACCACTTTTAAAAAAGGGCGCTAAAGCAGTTGGAAAAGAGGCGTTGCGTGCTGGTGTAAACGTAGCCGGTGATATCCTCGATAGAAATATAGCTGTGAAAGATGCTATTCGCGAGAGAGCGAAAGAATCAGGCAGTAATCTCAAACGCAAAGCCTCTGAAAAAATTGACACTCTCATGCGGGGGTCTGGTTATAAAAAGCGCCAAATTTCGCGAACTCCTCATACATCGAACGAACGTAAACCACGACGTATCTCCCGTAAAAATAAAAGTGTAATAAAGAGAAACGTAATAAAGAAGAAGAAGAATAATAAGAACAATAAGAAGAAGAAGACTCGTCAACGAACAGTTGCAGATATTTTTGGATAGCTGAAACAAGATGGCTTTTCTACATGCGCACTCGTGCGAGTGTCTTAAATCGGACTTGAATTATTTTCACTCCCACCGACGCAAACTACTATCGAAGGCTCCAATTGGGTGTATTACAAGCCAATATCTTCGCTAACAGATGATTCACCGATTGAATTTGTTATTCCTGGACAGGGTGATGAGTATATTGATCTCGCGCATACTATGCTTAGTCTGAGAGTGAAAATAACATCTCCTACTACTGCGGAAATTGCCGCGGGTACATCGTCGAAAGTAAGTGCCGGCCCTGTAAACAATCTCTTGCATTCTATGTTTAATCAGGTGGATGTACACCTGAATCAAAAATTAGTTTCACCTCCAAATAATGCCTACGCTTATCGAGCGTACATAGAAATACTTTTGAATTACGGTCCAGCAGCAAAAAATTCGCATCTCACGAGCGTTCTCTGGTATGACGAAACCCCTGCAAAAATGGATGATATAACATCGGAAAATACGGGTCTTGTGAAGAGAAAATAATTTTTAAATGTCGAAAAAACTGTAGACTTGCTCGGTCATCTGCATTGCGATATATTCAATCAGGAGCGGTTCCTATTAAACGGCGTCGAGATGCGACTACGGTTGGTGCGGGCTAGAGATTCATTTTGCCTTGTGGGGGATACAAAGAATGGTCAATGCGGCTTAAAGATTCTCGAGGCATCGCTTCTCGTTCGTAGAACAAAAATAGCTCCTGGTGTGCTGCTCTCGCATGCTACAACTCTGGCAAAATCTACGGCTAAATATCCTCTTACGAGAGTCGAGGTAAAAGCCGTTTCAATACACTCTGGTGTTCATGGAGAGACTATCGATAATATCGTGTTAGGTCAATTGCCGAAGCGTATAATTATCGGTTTTGTCGATAACAAGGCGTTTAACGGCGACTTCAGTATGAATCCATTCAATTTCCAAAATTACAAGATAAATTATCTCTCGTTGTATGTAGATGGTGCTCAAATACCTTCGAAACCGTTACAATCTGATTTCACGAAAAATCATCTTTATGTGGATGCTTTTCAAACGTTGTTTTCGGGAACTGGAATACATTTCTTGAACGACGGTAATTCGATCGATCGCGATAATTATCGCGACGGATACTGTCTGTTTGCTTTTGATTTGACACCCGATCTTTCGGCGAACAGCAATACACATTGAAATTTAATAAAGCACGGTAGTGTGAGAATAGAGGTACGATTTGAGGATGCGCTTGCTTCAACGATAAATTGTGTAGTCTACGCGGAATATGATAATGTACTTGAAATTGATGCCTCACGGCAAGTAATGGAGGATTTTACCGGATAAGCGAAAAATGTGCTGATGTCGGCATAAAATTATTTCGTGTTAAGAGACGTAGAAGCGTGTCTGTGAGTAACTAATCCGTCGAACTCGAGCATCTGTACGGATTAGACGTGAAAATGGATATCGTCGTGGATATACAGGGAATGCATGGTAAAGACTCGGAATTTATTCCGAAAGAAAGTGCCGTGGTAGCAGTGGATGGACCGTATTCTGATCATTGGATCGTCGCACCCCCGTGTCACTTTGCCGAATTACCACAGCATTCGAGAAGCCAGAATAATTTTCTCTCGAAATATTTTCACGGTCTGGAATGGTACGAGGGCGATGTGAGCTGTAAACAAGCATATGCTAACTTGCATGAAATTTCGTGAAAATCAAGACGCATCTATACACGCGGTCACGAGAAGGCTATACTTCTTTGCGATATCACGAAATTTCGTGATATTTGTCGTGACATTTCCAACCTGGAGGATGAGGAGGGCGCCCCATCGTACACATTTATGCCGAAATCTTTGTGAAAATGCTTCAGATACGCTATGATAAACTGTAACGGTATTTCTCGTTATCATTTCCCTTGAAGGGTTTGAGTTCGGACTCGAGCAGGGAGGAAATTAATACAGACTTCAGTATCGGGTAAAAGTAGGGTTTATTTGATAATTATTATTATTTATACAGATGAAATATTGATTATGATTGATATATATTTTTCTTGAAACTCCTTTTCTTCGTTAATTCTGCGGATTATATATTATACAAAAACGAAACCCGAGCTTACGCACGCTCATATAATCGTGTCCGCAAGAATGAAATTTTATATGAATTTTATAAAAATATTTCCCTGAAGGGTATAATAGTTTTTATATGCAAGGTATGAGAGAGTGTTTAGCGTACAGGGCTTGCCATCTATGTTGGCTCTGCTATCACTCCTTGTCTTTGGAGCGCATTTATCCGATATTTTTATCTATTGGATCGTGTGTATTTATTATATCATATAGGTCTCTTTTAGGTGTTAACTCTCGGTAACTCAGCTGCTGGACTTCGTAATTGTCGGGTAGGTCAGCTGTTGGACTTGGAAGATGTTCGTATTGAGAAGCTCAGAAGTATCAGGCCCGGTCCTTGGAGTGGTGCTGTCCGTATGCTCCTTCTTTTGTTGGCTAGGTGGTCCTCCTTTGGCTGCTTAGCTGGTCTTCCTTTGGCTTGCTGGCTGGTCTTCCTTTGGCTTGCTGGCTGGTCCAGGATGTTGGTGAGACTCTGTGGACAGAAAAACTACTCCTCGATCGTCGAGTTTCGTGTTCTTTTATACCCGCTTTTCCCACTCTTCTTCCATGTTCTTGGTATATCTATATTTGGAAGTCGTCCTGTAGCCCATCTCCTGTAGACCATTTCTTGTTAATCCATACTTCTGATGATCGTATTTAACGTATCTCTTGTGAATTTCTTTTTGTACATATTTTAATACTATAGGAGTACGTGTGATTGCTGTTGAACTTCCTGGAATTTCTATCTTTCGTAGTGTTGGTTGTATGTACTACAGGTCCCTCTGGCTGTGTGTGTGGGGCGTACTACGGTTTACTACTCTATGTTTATATTTTATAGTAGATGAGCCTGATGCTTTGCTGTGTGTGTGTCGTGTTCTAGTATCGTGTATATGAGACGTACTTGTCGTCTCAAAACGATACAGCGTCTTCGCATTGTGCAATGCGCCAGGCTTTCCAGATAAAAAATTGGCTTCGCGAGCACCCATTTAAAGGAGAATCATACATGGATGTATGGTCAGCAGACGAAGAGGAAGAGAATAAGAAAGAGGAGAAATCTTCATCATGTAGTCGTGACACGATCGACGATGCTGTGAAATAAATTTTGCATATATATACGTCTTTCAAAGCGTATCGGTCATCATTTAATCATTGACTATGTGTTCAGCATGAACACTAGACAAATCTACGAGAGTCTGCAGTATCTACCACTTTCAACCGTTGGCGTATACCCAGCTGACAGAATTCCTCGTGTATGGTCGTTACCTGCCGGACTCGTAGTTAACACGGATAACCACGACGGACCTGGAGAGCATTGGATCGCCATGTACGTTAACCATCATGGAAAAGGAATGTACTTTCATAGCTACGGGCTACCACCGGTTATACCGCAACATCTCGCACGACTACGAAGAAACTGCAAGTTCTATCGGCACGGCCTCAAGCAGCTACAGAGTAATACGTCGGATGTGTGTGGACAACTTTGCATCGTATTCCTACATCTTATGTCGTGTGGCTTCACCATGTCGCGATTTAATAATCTCTTTAGCGATAATGTAATGAAAAACGACAGATTAGTGCGTGAATATTACAATGCTTTTGCCTCTCGACGATCAGACAGTGATAAAAATTAATTTAAGGGCGGAGGAGTCTCCGAGCGAAGATTACCGTGTTTGCAGGGATGTTGCATACGACGGTAAATATGTGTAAAGTGATTAAAATAAAATATTGATTAATTAAAAACAAATACATTGGCTTAGTGTGTCTCTTATTTTCTAATTATATATAAATTATAATCGAGGTCTCTTGCGTAACGGTATCATATTCTGCGTCTTTTACTTCAGAGCATTCGCTTCACGAGAAGCACAGCGCAAAGCGGTACGCACGTGCGAAACCGCTGACATTGCATTCAAAGCGCTGCACACCTAGTTATGATTCAGAGGGGCGTTTGTTATCTTCAAACGCTGTGATCACCGCCAGCATCATCCGGAGCATTCAGTCTGTCTTTAGCAGTGCACGACGAAAGTTTAAAACGAGAAAAAATGTATCCGCGGTACGAAAACTTCGCTCTAGCCGTGACTTTTGCGTGTCGGGTGGTTTGCGGTGCGGGGGATAACGCGATATTCCTGCGCACGGAATTAATGTGTGTTGCGTGGCTAAAACTAGAAGACGATTCAGAAAGATTATATATTGATGGATTTGCTGACAGGAGTGCGTTCAAATTCGAGGACTTATGTGCGGGAGCCTCATGTGTCGTTGTGCGGCATCAAAGGGCTATGCGCGGGGAGATCATCGACATGGATGATGACGGGTGCTGCGAGGTGCTGCTTGTCGATTTCGATGAATCGATATACGTCGATTGGCAGCAGCTATTTCCCCCTGAGCCACCGATTAGCGCACTACCTGTGTTGCTTTTGAAGTGTACGGTATTCGGCCTCGAACATTTCATTGACGAGGACGGATATCATGACCTGAACGAAGAAACATACGGTAGCGATACGCTGATCGGGATACGGATGCCCACGCCTGACGGTACCCACGCTCCATGGTTGCGGATAATTCGCATTACCCTGGCGCGTAGCTGTGGTTTTTTATGTGATTGAGTGAGTGAGTGAGTGAGCGAGTGTGTGAGTGAGTGAAACAGAGAGAGAGAGAATGCGTGTGTGTGCATATGTGTGTGTGTGCCATGGAGTAAATATTGTGCCCGTCACCCTGGAGAGTCGTCGCAGATGCCGCCAACACAAGGGTGAGTTAAAAATGTTATTCCAAGTGTGTGTACACCTTCGCTCCATCCTGCTCTTATCTCTACTCTTCCTTGTTCACCAAGGTATCCACACCACCTCACTTTACCATCTCCACGTTACCGACACTGGTCAAGCAGAGTGGGTAGCGCGGCGGTGGAAAAGTGCGGTGGTGGGGAAGGAGTGGGATGGAGCAAAGGTGTACACATACTACTACCGTGAAATCCGATAACAATAACTAAATATTCCACAGATAATGGACCGACAATAAACAAGAATGAAATCAAATATAATACAACGTACAAGATACGGAACGACGGCCGATTACGCAATACGCGAGCTGTCGGAAATAATAACGCGAAGTGCAATGAAATAAATAGAAATGAATAAATAAAACAAATAAACGTCAGTCAATCTAAATAATACGCGATGCGGTCTATAACGTGACAATCCCTCACACCCGAAACACAACGGGATGCCGTATTAACGCGCGCACGGCTTTACAATAAACGAACAAAAAGTAACAGAAAATACGGAGTGACTTATTCCCGGTTTTAAGTGCCAAACGATCTCGATGTTACATTCAGATAGTGCGGTCGGTCCCGATACGAATAATACGCTGTGCGTGCTATGCAAGAATCGCAAGTACAACTAAGCTCTAATGATGATATAAATCAGCAAATAAAAATCACGAAAGACCGTCGATAGAAAGAAAGCTCACCGGGACGATGCTGCTGCGATGTTCTTCGTAGATCCGGGAAGCCTCCAAAAAGACGTCGAAAGATTCTCTCCTCGCTTTCTTTCAGTACCGTGGCGGATAGGAATATGATAGATTCTGACTTATGTTCTATAGCGACAACGCTCCTTTTTCTCGTCTCGGTAGTAGTTTGCGCAACGCCAAAAGTAGTGCGGGACAAAAGAATGTGTGCTGCGCCCTCTTCGCTCAACGGTAACCGGGAAAAATCCCCGAGGACCTGCCAGCACGCCTGCCCGTGAACTATAATCCTCTCCTAACGATCCAAAATCGGCTAATTGGGGGAATCGCTGTGCCTAGATGACAGCGACTAGCGCCTGAGCTGGATAACGCATAAATAAAAATAAGCGATAGTTGTGTGTAGTTCAGTCCGATAGGTAGATCGCTCTCGATAGACACCGCAGACGATTGTCGAGCGAAAATACTCTAAGTCCCGACAGTGGAAAGCGGAAGAAGGTTTCATCTCCCCACGCGGCATGCAGCGATGCAAGATCCTTAACCAAAATCGGTGAATCTGATGGATCCGTTCTCTTTCTCCCTTACTCTTTCTCTCTCTCTCTCTCGGTCCATCCAATCGTATAAAAAAAATAAAGTACAAAAAAAAATAATTAAATATCGTCCTACGTAATCATACCGGGGCCCTGCGAGATCATGCTGAAAGCCGTTGTGCGAGGAGGACATAGCGTTTGAAGGCCTGATGTTCTGCCACGTTACAACACGTATGACACAATAAACCAGGCACGAGAGTCGCCGTATCGTGTCTACCGTCCCGCGATATCGATATTTTGTGAAAATGCCTAACCGATTTTGAATTGGACCATTAAAATTACGTTTACTAGCTGCTTCAAAATACCTTGCTTAAGAATGTACTCCGATATTTGAATGGTAGGGTAGCATCTCCGCCTAAATTCGTCTCCGCCAAACAATGCTAGTGTGTGTATAATGGTAGGTAGCACTGAGAGTTCGTTCTGTATCTTTTATCCGTTAAAGATGCTCAACGGTCATAACGAGGTACTCACTCGATGCCGAAGACGTCCTGTCGACGTCGCTGTATAAGTTTATACAGCGGGTGACGAAAACTACAATTCCTGGCTTTTCACAGCTATTCTGCAGATGATCTCGTGGTGTCCAGGTTTTAGGTGCTCTGATACTGTTATAAATACCAGTAGTGTGTCTTCATTCTGTTATTTCATTTTTCTTTTCACAGGATAATAGATGACCAAAGGTATCGATCATTTTATAAAAAAAAATACAGGACGAACTTATATATTTTAGAGCTTCCTTTTGTATTAATAATTAAAAGTTAATAGTACATTTATAATGAAAAATATTCATTCATACGCGTGATTAAGGGTGGAATTCGTAGTTTTTTAGGAAGGTTAAGAAACCGACTAGAGTTAAGCTGACGCATCAAACGCCAGAGTTACCGGAGTCGTCTTAATTCCAAATTCTGCTGACTACTAAAGTGTGACACCGATGCGTACAATCTTAGGCAGATAATCCAATTTTTCGTTGGCGGTGACGAGCATTTTAGGCTGCATCGCAACTGCCAGGGTATAACAGTAGATATGGAAGGAAAATCCTCCGAATCCGAACCTGTTCATGTATTTGGTTGAAATTGTGCAAAGTTCGAATGTATTGTAATAATCTAGCCGGTCTCCCGACCTTTACATACGAGGGTGGTTTGAAAAGTCCGTGCGAAGTTAGAGAGAGGGCACTACTGCTGCCTATCGAAGTTATTTTCAGTTAGTAGCATCTCTTGGAAGAACACACACCAAGTTTCAGCCAGATCGGTTTATTTCTTTGTGTTTGGCGTTCGTTTGAATCGAAGAAGTCGAAAGGTTTTCAAAACATGGACGAAAAAGAATTTCGCGTGTTGATTAAACATTACTTTATGAAAGGCAAATCGCCTCAGGAGACTAAAGAGAAGCTTGATAAACATTATGGTGACTCTGCACCTTCAATAAGAACAGTTTATAAGTGGTTTCAAAATTTTCGGAGTGGCCATATGGACACAAGTGACGCTGAACGTTCTGGACGCTCTGTTTCGGCCACTACTCCAGAAATCATTGATAAAATCCATGATATGGTGATGGGTGACAGAAGAGTGAAGGTGCGTGAGATTGCTAGAGCTGTGAGCATCTCGAATGAACGGGTACATAATATTTTGCACCAACATTTGGGCATGAAAAAGTTGTCCGCAAGATGGGTGCCGCGATTGCTCACGATTGATCAAAAACGAAATCGTGTGAGGTGTTGCATGGACGATTTGCAGCTGTTGCATCGGAATCCGCAGGACTTTAAGCGTCGTTTCGTGACTGTGGATGAAACATGGATACACCACTACACTCCTGAGACCAAACAACAGTCCAAACAGTAGGTTGGCAAGGGGGAATCTGCACCAAAAAAAGCGAAGACTGTTCCTTCGGCCGGGAAGGTTATGGCAACTGTCTTTTGGGATTCGCAAGGAATAATCTTCATTGATTATTTGGAAAAGAGTAAAACTATTATAGGCGCATATTATTCGTCGTTGTTGGACCGTTTGCAAATCGAGCTGCAAGAAAAACGTCCACGATTGGCCCACAAAAAAGTCCTTTTCCATCACGATAACGCACCAGCTCACACCTCAGCAGTTGTGGTCGCAAAACTGATGGAAGTAGGGTTCCAACTCATTCAACAAACTAGAGCATCGCTGGACGAAGTGTATTAGTCTAAAAAGAGATTATGTTGAAAAATAAAAATGATCTATCCTAAAAAATTAAGTAGTTTTCATTTTTGTACGGACTTTTCAAACCGCCCTCGTATATTGGGTTGTTCGGAAAGTAATTTTGTTTTTTTTTTTATAAAAATAAAAAACGATATTCTTATAGTGAATTAATATTTTATTCAATCCAATATTGTTCATTCTGATCCAATACCTTTTGCCATATTTCTGGCAGTAGCATGATTCCACGCTCATAAAATTTTAGTTCTTTGCTGGCAAAAAACTGATCCAAGTGACTTTTGACCTCCTCATTTGAATTACACGTTTTACCGTCTAAAAAATTTTGTAGAGACCGGAACAGATGATAATCTGAAGGTGCCAGGTCTGGAAAGTATGGTGGGTGTGGCAGTATATCCCATCCAAGCTCTAACATTTTTTTCCGAGTGGTCAAACTTGTATGTGGTCTCGCATTATCTTGTTGGAACACTATACCTTTCTTATTGACTAATTCGGGCCTTTTTTCTTTAAGTGAATCATTCAATTTGTCCAACTGATGACAGTTCACTTCAGAATTGATCGTTCTGTTGCTCGGTAGAAGCTCAAAATAAACGATTCCCTTGAAATCCCAACAAACAGATAGCATAACCTTTTTTGATGAATATTGGCTTTCGAAGTGCTTTGAGCCCGTTTATCTTTTCTACTCCAGGATCTTTTGCGCTTAACATTATTGTAGACAACCCATTTCTCGTCCCTAGTGATGATACGCTTCAAAAATGGATCATTTTCTTAGCGTTTGGGATGCAAATCACAAACGTCAATGCGACGGCACAAATTTTTTTCCGTAAGAAGATGAGGAATCCATATGTCGAGCTTTGAGGTTAAACTTAGCCGTTTTAAATGATCATGAATGGTCCAATTCGATAAATTTAATCTCTCAGCGATCTCATGAGTTGTTATTCGCCGGTTTGCATCAATTGATGTCTTTATTGTGTCTTCATCAGCTTCAACTGGCCTTCCAGAACGTGGTACATCTTCGAGATCAAAATTGCCGGATCAAAATTTTGCAAACCAATTTTGGCACTGGCGCTCACTTAACACATCTTCCCCATACACATCGGAAAATTTTTTTCTTGCTTGAACAGAATTTTTACCTTTTCTATAGTAAAAAAGTAAAACATGCCGAAAATGCTGTTTTTCACTTTCCATATTTAAAAGGGTATCAACCGAAAACTACTGTACAGAATCAATTGAATTTTTTCACACGCAAGCCTTGCTATATCAGCTGTCAAAATACATATGATTATGCGGCTTAAGTGTGAAGTTGGTTGTGAAAAAATACAATTAAGTCCTCTATTGAGAAAAAATGAAATTACTTTCCGAACGACCCAATACCTAGGACACTGCGCGATCCTCCCTGTAACCTTTACGCTGTTCTCGAGTTTACGGGAACGCTTTACTCCAAGCCGTTTTCCAATGACAGACGTTCGAATTTGGTAGTGTCAATACACGCATACACACACGCATGCACGGACATTTTTTAAGTTAAACTTCTTATTCGAGCTCGGACGCTTAACACGTTTAATTTAAGGCTTGTGTAGAGGGGGAAAGAAGATTGTGACTCAGTCCGCAGAAGGCAGATAAAGGTTCAACGCTAACGTGTAGGTAGTGCAAGGAAAGAGAGTTGGCGTGCAGAATGGACAGAAATGTTCAACGCTAGCATATGGGGGGAATAAGGTTAGAGATACAGTGCGTAAGAGAGAGAGAGAGACAGAGAGAGAGAAATGTACGACGCTAGCGTTTAGGCAGAACAAGGATAAAGAGTCGGTGTGTGGGTGGAAAAGAAATGCAGAACGCTATTCAGGTGGCGTATAGGAGGAATAAGGATATAGAATCTTATTCCCTGTATTCTCTATAGAGACATGAAACAACGCAGTGGACGACATGTGGACGCCGTGGCCGGTTTAGCAGCTGCAGTCAGGGACATCGCGTTCAGGATGCGTAGAGCGTTGGCACAGATCTCACCGACGGGACGAATTCCTACGACAAAATGCCCTCGCCAGCAAACTGACTGCACAGTTCGGAGTAAATCTGGTTAGGGGAATGTCATTTGGAGACCTGACAGTACCGCTAGTCACAATTTGAGCGAAGTGGCCACCGGAAAGCGAACCCCGGTTAACATCACGGAGGCGATGATCGAGCATGAAATTGAGCACCTGTGAACATTAGACCGCATAGGGTACCCGACGGTCACTGGTACGACAACGCGGCCACTACCGGATCAGGCGCGAGAGCGGTGTGAAGCGATTGACAAGAGTTACCGCGACATTGAGAGTGCTCAGCGCAAGCTCGAGGGGATACAACGCAATCACGAACAAGGCCTACGTGAGCTAGAGCTGGAGCTCAGACTCCGGGGCGATGAATATGAGCTCATCCGGTCACTAAGAAAGCGAAATGCAGAGCTAGAGCAGCGACAGGAGAGGGCGGGGTTAAGTAACCACCCATCACCCCTGCAACAACAGAGGCGAACACGTTTTGAAAAGGCTCGAACGCCGCCCAACAACCTCAGTCTCAGCCTAGGCATAAAGATGGTAAAGACATTCGACGGCAAGGAAGCGAAGGCCCTACCCTTTATTTTTGAAGTCCTGCGAAACGTTATTCCACAGGGTGACTGGAGAAGAACACGAAACCCTTTTCTCATCACGAAGTAATCGTGATGAGCAAGTTGGAAGGTGCAGTGGCAAGGCAGCTGAAGCACAAAACCATCAGTACGATGGCGCAACTAAGGAGCGAGTTAGATGCGTTGTATGGACAACGGAAATCCCTGGCCACTCTACAGATGGAGTTCAGCTTCCTCCAGCAGGGACTGGGTGAAGACGTCGCTGCCTGCGTAGTAATAATACAGCGTATCACAGTGGATATAACCGAGGAAATTTCATTACTGTCGTGCGTGGACTCCACGCACTCTTTGTCCTTCTCAAATGGTATTGAAAATCTAAAAAAACAAAACTCTTGCTTCATACATTTTTTTTACAAACATACCTTCCATCACACTTCCACTTTTACCCCGCCTCCCTCTAGAGGATCTACACTTTGTTTTAAGTCCTCATTTTTAGGATATGGAAAAGGGGATCTAGAAATAAATGTCGGGGTAATTTATGATAGTATAAAAACAGTTCTCATGTATTTTAAAAAAAATCACATATTCGTTATGATTTTTTCAACAAACTCTCTTTTTTTGAATCTGGATGAATTTTTGTATTTATATTAACTCACATTTTGCAAAATGAACCGCGTTTGTCCCTCATCCCTTGTCAATTTATTACTGTGATTGCTGTAAACATAGATATTACGCTCTGCAATACCATTCACGACCTTCAAATGCTTAACAATCTTCAAACCGTTTTGATAACTCTCATTTCCATTCCAAAGAGATCGATCAGTTTCCCGAAAATCTTCATTAATTCCGAATGTTTAAAAAAAATTTCGAGTTTGAGGAGTAACGAATCTGTCACACAGACTTCCGATGTCTTTGGGATTGATTTAGATTCGCTTAGAAGTCAAATCGTCGATTTCATCGTACGGATCCAACTGTCAAATCATTGCACGTTTCAGATCCAAAGACAAATCTTCAGCGAAAAATAACATTGCAACCGCTTTCGGGCTCAAGTACCAGAAGTGAATTTGAATTTATTGATCGTGACAGCAGATACTTTTTTATCAATAGATTCATGATGATAAAGCTTTTTATAAATTCCAAATCGAGGTTTGGAGATTTTGACGCAAGTGGAGATGAAAACCACGTTTCAATATACACCTTCACAATAAAAATCTATGTCATGAACACCCAATCTTTCATTAACCGCTAATTCGTAATCATCTTGAAACAGAAAGATTTTTAAGCAATATATTTCGTTGACATCCATCTTGCATGGTGGAATGCTCCAGGACGATTGAACGAAACATTATCGGATGAAATCTTGCCAAGGAAGATTAAAGTTAGCTGCTAAAGTGCTTTGTAATCATCTCTTGGCTGTAATTTTTACAATGCATCTTGTGCAAATGGACTCTTTCAATGTCGTTAAGTGTTAAAACTTTTATGACGAATCTATCTTCGATACGTCTTAAAATTGACTGTATTGATCTTTTTTTTCTCAAGCGTCACGGAAGTCTTTAACAGGTGGGACATTAAGCCCGGTTGTTCCTGGTATCCTGGTGATAGTTTTTCCAAAAACGCACTTTTTAAACCGAGTTCAAAAATATGGTGTCTGCAAGGGAGAAATATGAGATTTGTTTCCAGTAGTCGCTCTAACAATGTTGCAGCACTATTTTTATTGCCTACTGTTACGTCCTACCAACAGATCTTGATTCTCAAGATATGAATGCGCACAAGGACGCCACAGGATTTCGGGCAGAAATTAGATCTCGCTTGAACCGGGCTTCACCGGTAGGGAGGAGACCTTCACTAACCTTAGAAATTTTAACTAATGTGGGCTGAACAGAAATTCTCCCTCGATGTAACACGAATATTATAAGAATGGTAACGTTTGATTACTCACCGGTTACGGCCGTTCATTGTGTTAGGCTGCGTGGTTGAACGTAGGGCGTAGCGGGTATATTCTAATCAATCGTGATGACTGGGATGTTGCTCAGTTTGATGGTTGTACGATGCTTCCGCTGGACCACCTTGGTGAATCGCCGACGGGTCGCCGGTTGTCGTGGAATAGCTTCTGGGTTCTTCCTTGGCACTGGAACCGCTGGTTCAGGAACTGGATGGTCCGGTACAGCAGGTACTGCTGTTCTGGTTTCGGCGATAATGATCGTAGGTCCCGCGTATGACATGTTACTGACTATGACCGGTTTTGACGGAGGTTGTATCGCACGCGCTCGTTGAACTACTTCTGCAACAGTACGGTTGTTGCCCCTTGGTAAACGACAGTTATTAATGGGTTCACTGAGGGCGATCAAACCGGTTGCGATTTGCTCCGGTGTGAGCGTGTCTTTGAGGGAATTTACTAGGCTCAGTGTTTGAGCAACGATTGAATGCACTCTACGGATTTGGTATTTGCGGCCTCCGTGTCGTCTGGCCATGAATGTTCTATGACGATAGAAGAAGGAGGTCTGAGATGGAGGAGCTAGGACGACGTTTGTTGAATTTAACGAGTTATAGACCTACAAGCTAGATCTCTTTTCGACCAACCACATCATACTATACCACTAATCGTGCATGTGTTCCGCAGGGGTTCTGCACAAGTTGATCAGTGCGGTATGTGTGGCCAAATCGAAACGAGGTCAACCTGATGGCTGTATGAAATTAATGAACTGCCAATGAGTTCCTCCAGGGGCCGTACAATGCCAAGACAGTAGGCGTGCATCAATTCCGCAAGGGACCTGCACTACCGAACCGACTCAACACGTAGTTTCCCTGGGTTATAGTCACTGTGGTATTTGCTTCATACTAGGGATGACGTTCAATCCCCGTCGAATGTAGGAAGATAGTTGGAATTTGAATCACTCACAGTTTAATTGTTTGATGATGAATTTATTTTGACACTTGTGTATTCAATAATGGTTAGTTCCGAATGTTAACGCTTTTAGTGTTCGGCTCGCGTTAATTTATAACACGAGAACTCAACAAAAACCGGTGTTTGCTTTAATGCACTGACCGTTGAGAGGCTCGTCACCTTCCCAAGCGCGTTAATCCGTTGTAAAACACGTTAATACATAAATTAAAAATTACTCTCTGAGTGTCGCGTGGGACTGATGCCTGATGACTTGATTAGTTAATTAGACCGGAAAGACTGATGAAGACTGTGCGAAAATTACTGAACTGCCCTGTTCTGCTTTACTTGCTTAAATATCATTCTACTGTGCATCTTTGACTCGTGGAGGGAGTAATAATTCTCTCACGGTACTTCAAGGTTGCTGCAAGGTTATCTTGGCAGTTTTGGTTACATAGGAGCCCTTATCGGTGCCGACTACATCAATGGTATTAGATCGGCTGACAACAAAATTCCTCACCGTGGATGTTATGATAGTTTCTGGTTACATTGCCCTTATCGGTGCCGACTACATCAATGGTATTAGATCGGCCGACAACAAAATTCCTCACCGTGGATGTAATGGTATCATACAGGCATAAGTCCCTCTTAATTCTAAGCGGGGGGTGCTAGGGAATGATCAATGATAGAGGCAGATACGGGCGAACCCCCTTAATTCGCTCCCAATAGTGGCCAACCACTGAACCACAATTATTTCTTAGTATAGTGATTTGGCACCCCTTGCATTTGAACAGCCAGGGGTTGTAGATTAAGGATAGTTCTATGCCAACCTTTTCCGATTTTTGGTTTTCGAGTTAATGCGGCGAGTATAAATCGATTGAGAAGAGTGTGCTTTGATTATTTGCATCTGCCTTCCTCTCATTGCACTCCCCACAGACAATTTCGTATAGGTATGTAGTATGTTAGATCTATGTCTGCGTACCTAAATATAAACGTATATGTAGTGCCTACATTGCAAAATTCATGATTATATTATTGTTATTATTATTATTTTCATTTAATTAATTTGAGTAGTAAAGTAAGATATTAATTAATAGTATTTACTGAAATAGTATTTATATTGTGGTAAGCAGAGCAGTATACGGGCACCGCAGTGACCCAACGCATTTATAAAAAATAAAAATAATATATTCATATGAGGACGCTGGACGTAACACCTACATTTCCAGTGATAGAAATTCATCAATTTCGATATTCGTTGCTACAATAGGTAGCCTATCGACCATTTCACGTTTAGCTAAATCGAGGAAAAGTTTCCCGTCCCAATGTATGACGAGAGTATTTAATTCTTGCGCTTTGAATTGTTTTTTTATTACTCAATTCATATTTATAAAGGACTGTAACTACTTTCTCAGTCAGTTTATTTATAATTTCTCTAGATTTTTTAGGAGTAGATGGGCCAGCTTTGCCCGCATAAGGCAAACTAGAAGCGCAACTCTGTTGAGTAAGAGGTTGAGATTCAGAGACTTCCTCACTAGATGCCAATTTCCACGAGCTCGTCTAGAACAAATAGTAATTTTTCGAATAAAGACTCCGAAAACGTATAACTGTGAATAGCTTTATGAACAATAACTAACATAAACGCACCGAAAGAATTCAACAACTCAAAATAAGCTAAAGATAACGACGCAAGAAAAATAAAGAGTACGAAATTGACATTTCGATATTATTATTCAAAATGTACTGGAAGAATTCACTTAAAAGACTGAAGGACCGACAAAACCAAGACAATCATGATCATGATTATTGTGTCTGTCGGAATATGAGTGCATCTTACCTATTGTTGGAAAATCAGCTAACGCACGGCGATCGAAATTCGCCGTGCGTCGACCTGTTGCTGCTGTGTAGTGTACTGCGCTCGGCTATCACGAAGATAGCCGAGGCAGTGCTTCGCAGGCATGCTGCTTAAGCGAGAGGCTGTTTCTCTCGCTTGACTTCAGCATCGCACACCGGCTGTCTCGCTCGCTTGACTTCAGCGCCGCACAACGACGCTTTTGTAAAGCACATCCATCTTAAGATATTTAGACTCTTCTGTGAAAACCCGCTGGCACGACACAATCCTCTGCTCTCACCTCGGAAAATTTCATCGACTTCACTGGATCTACTCATCATATTCGTGCTCAACGGGACTCAAACAAACGGAAAGAGTACACCTTCATAATTTATCTAAATTCAATGTTGGTGAGGTGAGAATATTTCATTTGTGCATCCTCATAAAGTCTCACCGCGTGGCGTCCTCAGCAGCGCGGGCCCCACCACGTTTCACATCAAATCTTTCGCACTCAATTAATATAATTGCATGTGCTCTCACTCATTCACTGTACTTTCTCTCAACTAAACTTGCTGGGAATTTACCGGGGATATATATTTCTCATTTGTGCATCCACAAAATTCTTATATCGTGGCGTGCTCTGCAGCGCTAGCTGTACCACGTTCACCTCACAAAAATGACAGTACACAATTAATATAATTGTGTGCTTTATATAATACACAAAATTCTCTGCTCAATTCCCTTTTATTTAATTTGCATAATTTTTTTTATATATCATATTATATTATATTATATTATATTTTATATATTATATTATATTATTTTTTATATATCAATTTTTTTTTTGCAGTGAATAGGCAGAACGTAGAACAAACCGCTTTCTCTACATACATCTTTTGGTCCGGTTATTTTTTCCCCTGCCTCGAGTAAAAACTCATTCTTTTTCGATTTATTGGATCTGGGAAAAAGTTAGTGGCATTTTTTTTTTTTAGTAAAATTCAACTGGTTGTCTTATAGTGTGAAAATGAATTTAAACCAAATATGCTCCATTATTATCGACAATGTTTCGGGTAGAGCCATGATGCCATCGGTGAAGAACTTCTGTGGTTTCTGGATGAAAAACTGAATCAAGTGGTTTTCACAGGCTTCTTTTGAAAGCAGCTTAATTCCATTGAGAGACTTCTGCAGAGATCGGAATAAGTGATAGTCAGAGGGTGCTATGTCTGAACTATACGGTGGATGCATCAAAACTTCCCAACCAAGCTCTCGCAATTTTTGACGGGTCATCAAAGAAGTGTGTGGTCGGGCGTTGTCATGATGAAAGATAACGCCTTTCCTATTAATCAATTCTGGCTTCGCGAACGCTTGTGACGGCTCACCATCCCTTGTCCACGATCTATGACGCTTCCGATTGTCGTACGTGATCCATTTTTCATCACCGGTTCTGACACGTTTCAGAAATGGCTCGATTTCATTACATTTCAGCACCGCATCGCAGATGATGATTCGGTCTATCATGTTTTTCACGCTCAACTCATGAGGAACCCATACATCGAGCTTCTTTTTATAGCCAGCTTTGTGTAAATGGTTCAAAACAGTTTTGTAGTCAATGCCTAGCTTGTGCGAGAATTCAGTATGATGGAGAGAAAGTGGACTGTAATATAGAAGGTTGAATTAAAACGCAGTACACTGATGTCAATTATAATAGCATTTATTGCTCCACCTGTCAAGTGCGGCAGACACAAATACAAATAAACAAGTATAAATATAGCAAATGATATAGAAATAAGCGCAAATAGATAGAGAATAAAATTAGATTCAAATGTGGTGAGCTAATTACCGCACACGATTGTATTAATCGTGTGCAATTTGATGAGATATGCTGTCGTGACCGGGCCTCGCGGTGAAGCTGACGCCGGGTGCATGACACGATGAGACAATATGGTGAGCCGACGTCTATATACCAATGCTGATATGATCGAAGAGTTTGTTGAGACTGTAGGTCGGCAGAGCTGCACTTTGAGACGAATTTGGATGCACAGAACTTTTATGAACACGCACGACCACGGAGGCGAAGAGTACCTCACCATATTGTCTCATCGTGTCGTGCACCCGGACTATCGAACATAGCTCCATACCAATATCGACACAATGCTTATCTTGCTGGACTTTTTCAAGAATTTCATTAGTTTTTTCAGTGATTGGACGACCAGAGCGTGACTCATCTTTCATATAAAAATTACCAAAACGAAAGCGAGCGAACCATTTCCGCGTAGCAGATTTTGATAAAGTACCTTCACGATACACAGCACACATTTTTTCACAACCCTACGCAGCGTTCTTCCCTTTGTCGTAATAATATTGCAAAATATAGCGCAATTTTTCATTACTTTTCTCCATTTTCAAACGCAAACAACTTTCCAACTACTGCACCAATTTCGATGTTTATACACTCAAAGTAACGCTCGAAGTGTGACCTTTCCAACGACCGTTTAGTAGTGTCGCTGCGATCCGTGTTTCCTGACTTTGTGGCCACCATCAGCAACTTTAGCGTTCCACCCAATACCACGCCTCTACCGATGGATTAATCCACTAGTTTTACACCATTCATTCTGGTGACCACTCTGGGGACTAGTCACTTCTAGGTACAGTTGGGTATTCAACGCACCGCCTCGGATGCGACAACACGTTACTTGTCGATCCTCTGTTCGCGAATATAATAAGACTACCGAACGTGGTCCGTGGCATCTAGTCTGTACATAACTTATTTTTCAACCACGTTTACATTGTATAAATATTTCTAACAGTTCGCTTGTACATAAATAAAATAAATATACGTTTCATCACATCCACTAAATACTTGAACATTTGTTAGTATAGCTAAGAGAGCTATAACTTATTTGCAATTGATGCCATCTATCGGGAAAAACGCCACGAACTTTTTCCCAGACCCAATATTTCAGATCAAATTCAGATCAAACACCACAGGAATAATCAACACCTATCCAATCCATTTTCACTTCACATTTTACATTTCTTCTCGTCAATAGCTCTTTTATTCGTGCCTGTTGTCTTTCTATTATATCGTAATGACTTTCGATGTCATTGATAAATCCGATACAACCATCTCGTCTCTGATTCTCGAGAAATGCTTTTCCTACATCATCGAGTCTTGCTAACACATCTCCGTGAGCAATATCGAACAAGTTTTTGAAGCGAATAATAAAATTCTGTTCTTTTGCAGCATTTGAAGGTCTGTCTTGATGGGTCCTTAAAGTAATGTATTCTCTATACAATTTCTCTACCTTCTGAATGCATCGACCCTCAGCTTGAACGTCGATCCTTGCTTTGTCCCAAAAATGTTAGCTCCTTTGTACACAAGTCTTGCACTGTCACATAAATGTTCTTTGCGTATTTTTATATGAAAAATACCGTAATTTATTACCGCAGATTTGTGTATAAAAATCACCAATTCAATAAAGTTTTTCACGGAGATTTGGTAGTGTTGTCATTGTAAAATGAAGTTCGAAGTAGTTTAGTTTGTCAAAACCCAATCTGCTCATTTTTACAGCCTTGTGAAAAAATACACGTACCCCCCCCCCCCCCCCCCATTAATCAACTCGATGAAACTTAACGTTAATTTGTGAACTTTTTTCGACGATCACCAAGAGGTTACCAAACCGTTAATAAGATATCACCAATTATTTTGATTAGACGTATGCGAAGTAGCAGTAAATGAAAACCTGAATACATATATGTATGTTGTATGTATTGTAGAACGAATGAATCACGGATTAACGGTGCTACGTGTAAGCGTTGCCATTACTGAGTACAATTTGACCAAAGTAGTAGCAACATTTACAGGAAGCACCATCTTTCCGTGATTCGTTCCAGTGATGCCAAATGAGGGAATTTTGCCCCTATCTCGCTGCCCTCACCACGCTGCCCGTGCTAGGCGCGTCAGGGGAAGGCTTGCACCGCTCGTAACTAATCTCGTCCCGATTGCGCTTTACGTTGTCTCTCCCCACCCACTTCACAACAGCCACTGCGCGGGCTTTTATGAAATGAGTTATGGAAGATTTTTTAATTAATATATATATATATATATATATATATATATATATATATATATATATATATATATTGTAGAACATTACAATTTCTTTTTATTCGATAAATTGTAATGAACCTTTTGTGTAAAGGACTACAATTTGGTGTTGGATATTTTAATGCACTATTCATTTGCTGACGGCTGCAAAATTAGTGAGCGTTTTATATATTTCTTTACTTCCATCATTTATTTATTTATATATATAACATATATATATATATATATATGCGAAATCATATTTTATTTGTTGCTCTTAGTTTAATGAAGAAATAAGACGTTTAATTGTTGGAGGGATGGAGAAGGGTCTTTCCTGTGTCCGTATTTGCTTGGCTATACAAACACAGCAACGGCCCTACGGGTCGGTCCTTATGCAGCGACCTCCACGTGGTAGGACCTGGGGCATGAGTAGAACATTACAATTTCTTTTATATATATATATATATATGTTATATATATAAATAAATAAATGATGGAAGTAAAGAAATATATAAAACGCTCACTAATTTTGCAGCCGTCAGCAAATGAATAGTGCATTAAAATATCCAACACCAAATTGTAGTCCTTTACACAAAAGGTTCATTACAATTTATCGAATAAAAAGAAATTGTAATGTTCTACTCATGTCCCAGGTCCTACCACGTGGAGGTCGCTGCATAAGGACCGACCCGTAGGGCCGTTGCTGTGTTTGTATAGCCAAGCAAATACGGACACAGGAAAGACCCTTCTCCATCCCTCCAACAATTAAACGTCTTATTTCTTCATTAAACTAAGAGCAACAAATAAAATATGATTTCGCAAGAACAGTATTTTCTGTTCAAATAAAATATAAATAATGGGTAAATATACAGTTTAGGGGATCCACCTTCGATCGCCTTCTAACTAGGCGCGTTCGACGCGTTTTTGTATGCCTAAAAACTTTTCCCTCTGACAAAATCGTCGCTCACTGTCCATTAAAAAGTTATTAACAAATAAAGTTGATAAAATAATAATAAAATTAAAATAAAATAAAAAGAATCTAAAGAACCTAATTCTGCAGTTTTACCAACTTTATTTGTTAATAACTAATAACTAATAAATAATAATGATAAAATAAAAAGTTATTAACAAATAAAGTTGATAAAACTGCAGAATTAGGTTCTTTAGGTTCTTTAAGTTCTTTTTATTTTATTTTTATTTTATTATTATTATTATTATTATTTATTAGTTATTAACAAATAAAGTTGGTAAAACTGCAGAATTAGGGCCTATACACCGATGACCTTCGAAATAGGCTCATTCCTTGAACCTCTAAATGTCTTGAAACAAGTGATTCGTCCTGTAGTCGGCTACTGCCGCGTACAATTATATGTACGTAGCGTGTGTGATTTTTCAGTCTTTAATGGTTAATATCTTTTTCCGGTGGCAAGAGCGACGCTTTTGCCAAAGGAAAAAGTTGTTGGGCATACAAAAACGCGTCGAACGCGCCTAGCTAGAAGACGATCGGAGGTGGGTCCCCTAAACTGTATATTTACCAAATAATGTTTTCAAATAAAAAAATAAATAAATTTCTGTTTTTGTCTTAAGTTAATGGAATGCGTCATGAAAAGTTAATAAAAGCCAAGTTACAAATTTGGAAAAAAATAAATTGCTATATATAATCAACGGTATTATATTATATCTTTCTAAATTAATAAATAATAAATAAATATATTTCTCTGTTACGTCCTGGTCCCCCGCTATATTCCACGCGAAATTTTTAAAAATATTTTTACCAGTATTTTACACATTTTTATACATATATTACTAATACGAACAGATATATACCTGTTCTCTCTCTATATATATAACTTTATATTAATATGTTTTTATTAATACATATTTTAAGCGTATAATTATCCATACATTTTGTATGCGCGTAACCAATACGCGCACCCTGTATTTGATGCATGTAGGTATATGTATAATACGTGCATGCACATATACATTAAGACATATTCTTAGCCGTCCACTGGGGTATAAGCGAGAAACGCTGAGCAAAGCATCGCGCGATAACCACCCGTGCGACTTTGTTTAGTCCCACGACTAGAGCCAAGCATGGTTATTGAATGTGACTTTGTATTTGTCGTGGCAATGCACAGCCTCTCTCGCACCCTAAACGGGATAAGGTTGCTCGCCACATTCCAATGTTATCCATTGGCGAGTAGCCGCTTCAAATCTTTAAGCTAGCGTAAGCAATCCCACGTGCCGGGCCGCGGTGCTTGGTCCAGGCGACCGTCGAACGGAAGCGATAAGCCCGACACCCGGCCGGGTTACGCTGACAGGCCGGTGAGGCTGCGAGGCCCGTTGTTCTGATTCTTAGAATCTAGATAGAGACCCGCGGGACTCGCAACTCTGCACTTTTGAGAGTAGGCGACTGGAGGGGCACTTAGCCACCCAATATACAGAGTCGTTGTCTTAAAAGAGGCAGTCCTCACCGTGCGGGCAGTTCTGAAACATCGTACCTCTAAATTAGCTATACCGCTCATCAAAATTGTACTTTCCAAATTGTTCACGGATTCAAGTATTTTTATAGTTGTTCGCGGATTTTAAAACATTTTTATTTGTGCGTAGTTAACATTTGTTCGCGCATTTAAGAATTTTAATATTTGTTCACGCATTTAAACATTTTATTTGTGCGCGTTCCAATAAAAAACGGTATTATACAAGGGTGTTCCGTGGTTTTCATAGATCCACCCGCTGAAATCCCAACATCTCCTAACCCCGGTCTTCTTTACTGTTTTCTGTCGCCAAGCTTGCCGCGATTTCTCTCTCGTGGGCCAGCTACTTTGCGCGACGCTCGATCGTAAGGCCCCCGTGGCCTTTGGTCTTTCATTTCTGACTAGGTGATCTGGAGCGCGACCCTCGTTGCACCTCCAGATCACGTGTTGTTTGGTCCCGCACCTGGTTGCGAGTCTGCAGCACTCTACACCCTGGTGGCGCTTGGAAACTCGCGCCGGGGGATCTTTTAACTAGGGAGTGTGGCGTCAACTAAACAGTTGCACACCCTTCCGTCCTCTTTGCTTCACGAATCCGCGTGGTACCCCAGGGTCCTACACACGGGTTCTATTTTTCTTCCAAGCGGTTCGCGCGCCCACCCTCAATGTGGACGCCGATCCTCTACCTGTGTATACCTAAACTCCCGCCTACTTTACTGTTTTCTGTCGCCGAGCTTGCCGCGATCTCTCTCTCGTGGGCTAGCTACTTTGTGCGACGCTTGGTCGTAGGGCCCCCGTGGCCTTTGGCTTTTCATTTCTGACTAGGTGATCTGGAGCGCGACCCTCGTTGCACCTCCAGATCACGTGTTGTTTGGTCCCGCACCTGGTTGCGAGTCTGCGGCACTCTACACCCTGGTGGCGCTTGGAAACTCGCGCCGGGGGATCTTTACCTAGGGAGCGCGGCGTCAACTAACAGTTGCACGCCTCCCGTTCCACTTTATTTCACGAATCCGCGTGGTACCTCAGGGTCCTACACGCGGGTTCCATTCTTTTCTGAAGAAATACCGTATGACCACAAGGAAAGTGGACAGCGGTCTTTTTCGCCAACCGTTCCTAATTACCCAATAATTTAGATGGGCAAAACCCGTAAACGCGCGGGACGACAATTGCGAGAAAAGCAATCTGAAACGTCGCAAGGATCCTCGTTAGAAAACGTGGAAATAGCACCGAATCCTAACAGAGGATTAGCCAACGTATCGATACAATTGCGCGATTGGCCCGACGGCGCGGGGGGCGAACTCTAAAACGGGTTCCTGTAGCGGCTATTCGGCCTATGGTCGTGCAACGCTGCACGATCCGTCCCGACGAGGAACGACAGGCGCAACCGGCACCGTCAACATCATCGTCGTCTCACCAGCCGCAACCGGGGCCAGCAAATTTTTCTGACACTACGGATTCGGACTCGGACGAGCGTCCCGTCGTCGTCCTCGACTAGTTCGTGGGGAACGACGCCAAATTAGTTTTAAGGTGAGTAAACCCATTGGTTTTTTGTAGGAAAAATAAAATATTTCGACAAGTCGACCGTGCCCCAATCCCGAGGCAGCGCATTCTGCCTCAAAATGGGGGAAATAAAATATTATTCCGTCGTTGCGTCCATTCGTTAAAACCCAGGACGTAACATTCTCTTTTTTCTTAAGTCTATGCAATGCATTATACACAATGTTATATTCATTTTTATGTAACGCGTTCGATTTCCTTTATTTTCAGTTTTTTAACGTACTCATTACGATAGTTATTTATTTTTATTTTTATTTATTCGTGTTTATATTTTTATATTGCTTATTTATTTCATGATCGATTTATTCCCGAAGAACTATTTAATTATAATATCACAAAGTTTTAAGGAACTATTTAGTCGTTATATCACAAGTTATTTCGCGCAGAAATGATGGTAATTTGGTTTAAGCAATCAATCTTTTTATTATATTCACTTATTTATCCGATATTACGTTGAGATAAAAACGGTGTAGTGTGTGACGTCACACCCTGCCTGACTGTTGATCGGTCGGTAAGCCGGGTCTGCGTAGTGTGTGACGTCACACGCTGCCTGACTGTTGATTGGTCGGTGCGCCGGGTGCTCGCGCAGTGGGCGCTAAAGCAGACCCAGTGGAGAGGGTACCCAAAAGGGAACAAAATTCCCTCATCACTGATTTGTTCTAGCATCATGCCCATACAGCATGATTGTCGTATAGACGTCATAATAACGTCGTATCGTTGCCGTGGCATCATTGAGGTCTTTTGTTCTTTTTGAGTTCTTTTCTAACAGGTTATGTTAGAATCAGAGCTCGTCTCACAACAGTCACCACAATTCACAACAGAATGTGGAAAAATTAAATCACTTCGACTTTATTTTTGAACCTTTTCTCAGTGTCCTAACTGTGATAAACCTAAACAGCGTGAGAATCGAAACTTCTCGTACGATACGTTCTGAGCGCAGTCTGGTGGAGATTTTAGGATACAAATTAAGTTCCAACAAGCATCAGAGTCGCTACCGTGCCGAACAGTGCGACACAATGTCGTTCAATTGGAAAACACACTTTGACGTAAACCAGGAAGTAAGAGGTGCAATGGCGTAGCTACCGAGGGGCTAGGCGGGGCAGTGCCCCGGGGCCCTCAAGCTCAGGGGGCCCTCGAATCCTTACCAGAAATCTCGATCGGACTGAACTTTTGGAAATTTCTCCCATTTTCAAAATAAATATGACAGGTTGCAACCCCACTTTAATCATGACAACTCAGTTGAGAGAAATTCAAAAGTTATGCCCAGGGAATTCCCCTAAATTCTTTCTGTAGGTTGGCAGTGTTGTCAATTTGACGGATAGTGATATGTGCGTTTTATTATTCATCGATGTGCGTTTTATTGTGAATTCGAGTTAAGATTTTTTTTTCGAGAACGGTTAAAAAATTAATGCTGTATCAGGAGTAAGTAAGCTAATGTCAATAAACTTTTTTGTACTGGTCAATATAGTGGTTCAATTTTATTTGATTTTACCACTCACATTGATGTCTGTCAAGTCAATAAATCGTGTCAAATCTATAGATTTCGGCTACAGCTTATTGTATAACGCGAAATATCGTGAAAAAATGCAAGTCACCTGCAGTAGGTACATTAACCCTTTGAGTGCCGGGAGCCGATATATCGGTTCCTGCTACACTGGCGATAAGTGCCAGAGCCGATATATCGGTCCGCGCCTCGTAGCGCTTTACTATTCGCATTGCGGGAGAACTCTATCTCAAAATAAATTTGTAATACGTTATAAATGATCTAATTTCATTATGAGAGAATTAAAAAAAAATAGTTTTTCGTTTTAACTCTTTGTGGACGACGACCTTTTCCTATCGCTTGGAGGTACCGAAAGTCATATAAACATAAACACCGATGGTCACCACTCAGGCGATATTCGATCTGCGGCGTAAATCGCTGTGGCGTTGGACCCTTATCGGTACTTGTCGACAGTGTTTTATTTACACAAAATAACATCGCATTGCCGCAGCGAAACGTAGGATCAGTTAGTTTCTCCACGATCGTTGATGTGAACAGTATATTTCGTCATAGTTACAGTTTGAAAGCGTGTTTTGTGTTATTACCGTTGTTTTCTCAAATGAGTACAAAAAAACTAGTGTCATTGTTTAGTTCTGTATTTCATCTATAATACGCAGCTTTTTGAATCATGTAAATATCGTTTCTCGTTTGGTTTTTATAAGCATTTTCCCGAACCCTTGTAAAACTGTGAAATTCGGCCGGTTTTTCTCGCATAGGCACCTCTATTTCGCCCGGCACTAAAAGGGTTAATTCAGGTCCGCGGGCAGGAGATCGTTCATGGTCTCCACCGTTAAATGTGGTAACACTAACGGTGATAATTTTTTTTCCGGGGATTCCCCAACGACACTTGTAGCGTATCATTGTGTTTCTCTTTCCTTTTATTTTACTTTTAACGTCGTCAGTGAACAGTGAGTACCTACCTACTCGAGCACAATCTAATATTGTATTGTTTAAATAAATTAGAAAACTAAAATTATGGATAAAAAGAAGAAACCCAGTGGTGCATTTAAACGCAAACAACGCCAAGAAAGAGAAGATAGTAAACAAAAATTGCCCAAAATTGACAAGTTTTTTAGTCAGCCTTCTGCAAGTACATCTGGCCAAAATATTTCTATTGATAGTGACTCAAATAATGTGGTAACTGCAGTGTTGGTTGAGAAGCCTACTGAAGAAGATTCGACAATTATTGCAGTTGGAGATACCTCCGCCGCCGATCATGTGAACGTGGATGATGTTTGCATGACACACATAAGAGCGGAGGGTTTGGAGGAACCACAGACCTCTACATTTTTCGAAAATGTGTACGACAAATCTTCTTATGACTTGGGAAACTTCACGAACAAAATATTAAGTGATAACGAAAAACGTCAAATTCTTGATATGGGGCCTTTACAGCCTTCAGGACCTTTTCCAACAGACATCAACCGGAACAGTAGGTGTTTTTCAAAATCGTTCTACGTTTCGTGTTCTAAATATGGGCCAGTTAATCGTTTTTGGTTGTGTTATTCCAAAATACTAGACGCTGCCTATTGTCAACCCTGCTGGTTATTTGCTTCACAAAGGAATAATGTTTGGTGTACGGGAATTCGAGATTGGAATTTATCAGAAAGAATTAAACAACACAGTTGTTCGAGTGGCCATTCGGAAGCATGTGCTGTGTATGAATTTTGGAAAAAAAACGATACTAATACTATCGACAAGGAACTTGAAAATGAAATTCGCAAAGAAGCTTCATTTTGGAAAATGGTTCTTCAAAGGTTATTCGATATCATACTTACCCTAGCAAAGAGTTCTTTGGCTTTGAGAGGACATCAAGAAGACTTAAGTCAGGAAGGATACCACGGAAATTTTCTGTCCTTTGTAGAGCTTGTCGCCCGATATGATCACATTTTGCGGCAAGTTTTGGATATGCCCAAAGGTAATAATAATTATTTCTAAGTTTTTTTATCGTTTTATTTTGTTTATAATTATTAACTGTTTAATATCAGGACTTTTTTGAAATTGTGTTTTTTTATGTTTTTAGGATCTACAAGATATCTGAGTGCAACAATTCAAAATGAAATGATTGAGAGCTTGGGGACCAAACTCGAAACCCATCTACTACAACAAATTAGAGCGTCACCGTTTTTTGCCATCATAATGGATACGACACAGGACATATCGAAGGTAGATCAGCTAAGCATTGTTGTGAGGTATGCAGTAATAACCAGATCGGAACATGGACAGCCAATTGATATAGAAGTAAAAGAAGTGTTTCTAGGCTTTTATGCAGCCATCAAACATGGCGCAGTAGATTTAGTCAACCAAGTGACAACATTATTTATCGACAAAAATATTGATTTAAAAAAATGTGTGGGGCAAGGCTATGATGGAGCCAGTGTGATGAGTGGTGTGTATAATGGTGTACAGAAACATATTAAGGATATCCAGCCTAACGCAGAGTACGTACATTGTGCCACTCATAATTTAAATTTGGTGATAAATGATGCCGTTAGCAGTTGTGTGGAAATACAGATTTTTTTCGCAACGTTGCAAGATTTGTATAACTTTTTCGGAAACAGCATCAAACGTTGGGATCTACTGTCAAAATTCACTGGCGAATCGGACACCACTCTAAAAAAACTAAATCCGACTAGATGGTCCAGTAGGGTCAATACGATATCTGCAATAAAACTTCGTTATTTTGATATTATCAAAGCATTATCAGAAATAGTTCTAAAGAGTCCTAATAAAGATGAGCGTAGTGAAGCAGAGAGTATTAAAACAAAAATGCTAAATTTCGAGTTCGTGTTGCTTTGCGAATTCATGCACAGTGTATTGAACGACATCAATTATGCATCCAAAACTTTACAAAAATGCGACATCAATTTGGGCGAGGCGAGTAAAGTTTTAGCAGAGACCAAAGCAAAGTTGCAAATTTATAGAAATGATTTCGAATTATTCAAGTGCAAAGCCAGTGAAACTGCAAGAAAATATGGTATTGATACCCATTTTCAAGAAAAAAGGCAAAGAAAAGTTAAAAAACATTTTGATGAATTAGCTGCTGATCACCGATTTCCAAACCGAGAAAGAATATTTAAAATTGAGATTTTCAATAATGTACTAGACACAGTAATATCTCAACTAGATACACGTTTTATTGGTATGAGTGCAGTTTGTCATATATTCGATTTTCTAACACCAACATTTTTATTACATGTTGATGAAGCAACTTTATTACAAAAGTGTGACGAATTCCAAAGAAAATATTCAGATATAAAAGGCCCTAGTTTTTCACTTCAATTTATTAATATTTACCACCTAGTTTTACCTCAACTAACTCAAGCATGGACTGTTCACCAATTCTGTAAGGAAATAATAAGCAAATATGGAGTGCTAGAATGCGACCTAACGGAAGTATTTACAGCAATGTTATTATTCTTTACAATTCCTGTCACTTCTGCAGCAGCTGAAAGATCATTTAGCAAATTAAAAATAATAAAAAATTATTTAAGAAATAATATGGGCCAAACTCGACTCCGACATTTATCGCTAATAGCAATTGAAAACAAAACCGCATCAAGCCTGGATTTAAACGAAGTCATTGATACTTTTGCGAAAACTAAAGCTAGGAAAAAATTGTAAATATAATTGTTATTTAGTCAGTTGGTAGGCCCGACCTTTATATAATAAACCCTTGAATCTTCTCTATTTCGTTTTATTAGCCAAACCTACACCAAGTATTAATTGTAATTTATGTTGTCACTGTTTAATATTTTTATTACCTGCCCTGCAGTGCACAAAAAAGAGCTTAAGTAGCTTAGCATTTTTAAAGTATTTGTATATTTCATATTTTTATTTGATAAAACCTAATCAGTTTACATAGCAGTGGGGCCCCATTTTTTAATTTGCCCCAGGGCCCTTGGTTACCTAGCTACGCCACTGAAGAGGTGTAAATCTTTTTCCTCCTCGCTGTCAGTATTATAACCAAAAACCACGATACAAGAACGTGTTATGTCAATAAAATGTTTCCATTGAGCTCCCAAAAGAAATATTGGATGTTCAGCGATGAGAATGATCTTACAGTGCTGCGAGAGCGAACTAATGCCGAATTTATCGATAAACACGGAGTTAAAATGACAGTAAGATTAACTCCAGCAAATCTTTTAATTCTACTTGAATGGAATATTCTTGTCGATGTTTTGATAATTGATTTCATAAAAGTAAACGAAAAATGTATTTTATTATCATCCCCAACGGACGTTGAGAAACCATTATCTTCTCTCCAGTCAAAAAGAACCCTTCCAAACCTTCTTAAATCTTATAAGATGCAATTGTTTTTGTTTATGAATAATTCTTTATAATTTAAAGGGAATAAATCATTTTTATTCAAAGCCACAACAGAGGGAAGAATATTTCCTCTCTGATAAGGAAGAACGCATGCTTCTGAAATCTTATGAGATACAACTACGCGACTTCTGTAGAAGATTTGCTCCACCCATGCCAAGAGTTACTATCGCCACTGCTCTTCACTACTTCAAACGCTTTTATCTCAGGAACAGCGCCATGGACTATCATCCCAAAGAAATTTTGGTCACCTGCGTTTACTTGGCAAGCAAAGTAATTATTTTCCACATTATTGTAACAAATTTTCATTCATTTTTAGTATTAAAAATTACTAAAACTGTTAATTAAGAATATAGTTTTTTAAATTGGTTTTCAGGTAGAAGAATTCAATGTCTCCATCTCTCAATTTGTAGCTAATATTAAAGGTGACCGGGACAAAGCTTCTGATATTATTCTCAACAACGAGTTACTTCTAATGCAACAGTTGAATTACAATCTCACAGTACATAATCCCTACAGGCCTGTGGAGGGTCTAATGATCGATATAAAGGTATTAAAATGGAAGTAAAACCTATTCTACAGAAAAAGATTTAACTTAAAGGGGATTAAATAACTTGAAAATAAAAATATAAAACAATGTTGCAATTGCATTAATAAAATCTTGCAATTTGATAAAAAATATCACTTGACACCTGTTATACCGTTCGACGCGTATTTCGTGATAATACGGTTGAAGGGATAATATTTAATTTTTAAAGTTGTGTTTTGGATCGATTGCCATTAGGGAGTTGATACTCGCGTGAACGAGAGTAAAACACGAAGATAGTATTAAACAACAAAATTAACGTTATTATAATTTACGGTCGATAGCCATCAAATTATTTTAAACGTAAATACAGTGAATAATTTTTGACAATAAGTTTGGAGTCCTTGACGAGGAACCAACCTTTCAGTTTGACTTTTAGATTAAGACTGATTTCGTGGGTGCAGTTACTGCATTCGCCGAAATTGATGAGTGGCATTTTAATGTGGGTGACCCAAACGTTATCCACTTCGCGCGTCAGCACATTCTTCTTACTCGCGAGAGAGCGGCCTTGCGGTCTAGGGAATATAACGAGAAACAATAATGGAATTTCATTGCAAAATAAACGGTGAAATTCCGCGGCATAACACACTCAAAAAAATGAAATAATTTTATAAGTAAAATATTGGCTTTATAAGAAGACTGTCCTGTCCAATTATAGGAACTTTAATTTGAAGCTCTTACGCAGAAGTTACAACAAACAATTGAGTAAAAAAAATTACTATATGTACTGTAAAAGCACGTATTTTTTCCGCGCAAGAGTTACAAATGGAAATTCCTACACTTGAACCAGATCTGTAGCATAATTATAATAAATTTGAAAAATTATAAATAGAGCCTCGTCTGTAAGACATGATTTAATTCAAGTAAATTTTATTCTTCCGAATAAGCTTTGACTTAATTTTAATTAAGATTTGTTTAACTCCATTTCCACGTTGTTATTGTGTACAATAGACTTAATACAATGTACTCGGTAGGTAACAAAAATTGTAACGGAAGTTTTTCCGTCTTGATTGGTTATATTGTAATCCCAGGGAGACAGACGACATGTAGCACATAACCTTAAGGTACTGTGGAAATGCTGAGTCGGTAACAAAAACTAATTTGAATTTCTTTATCACGGTTGATTTGTCGGATAAAAGCTGGGAATCTTGCTCTCCACCTAACAATGTTGGCCGACGTTTTAGTCTTTCATCCGATAGATCAACTGTAACAGAGATACCCCAGATCGCAAGATTATTTCTATTTCTCTTGAACCATACATGTTCCAAATCATCGTAAGGTGAAATCCCCCCCTGCTGATCCCGGTCACGGTCCGTATCAAAGACCGTGATCGAAACTACTCAGAAATGGTTGGAGTATGAGAAAAAAGCAAGTTCACTTGTAAAATATGACTAAATTGAATTACAGCTTCAGTTACTGACCACGCAGCATTATATTATTTCAATACAGAATGCAATCAAATCGATTTGATACTTTTATTAACTACTACGTGGATTTCGTCTCTGACCCATTATCTGCCCCCCCCCCCCCCCCCCTCAACCGCCCACTCGATTCTTCTACACGGTGGTGGTGGCGGCGGCGAAATATTATTATAATATAGAGAGATATTTGTAATACGCAATTCAAATGAACTTCCAGACGCGATATACTCTTCTCGACAATCCTGAAAAACTACGGCCTCACATCGATGACTTTTTGGAAAAAGTTTTTCTTACCGACAGCGTGTTACTTTACGCACCAAGTCAGGTCGCACTTGCGGCTATTTTACATGCCGCGTCCACCGCTGCAATCGATCTCGACAATTACGTCACCGATATTCTGTTCCCGCGGGATAGGCTGGCAGGAATAGTCGAAGCGGTCAGAAGTAAGTCCCATTATATTCCTCAATCGACATAAAAACCAATAATTTACTAACTGGTCGTTCATTTTCTTGTAGAAATTCGTTCAATGACGAAGTGTATGGATCCTCCGACGAGGGACACAATAAGAGCTCTCGAAAAGAAGCTGGACAAATGTAGAAACCAAGAAAACAATCCAGATAGCGAAATGTGAGCATAAATTAATTGCAATCAATAATTGAGTGAAAAAAAGAAAAAATGCCTTAATATTTTCTCATTCTCAGCTACAAGAAGAGGATGCAGGACATGTTAGACGAGGAAGACATGCAGGACAACGAGAAATACGCGAAAATTCTTCAAAATCAGGCGACGCATGACGAAAAAGTTTTAGGAATTAACAAAATCCTCTCACCGTCAGCTGTATGACAATAGTTGATTGTTTATTCCTTTCATCGTCATTCTATCACATCGCTCTGCCATTCGAGGAATATTTCGTAAATATTATTTGTTTTTTGACATCGATTATCCTCACTCTACGTGATGTAAATGTAATTACAAATAAATTGTACACTCTTATTTAAATACAAAAACGCTTATTTATTACTCCAATTGCTGTTCTCGAGAGCATTCACGTATCCTGTCGTCGGAAATCGAGCTGCTGCGCTAGGTGATGAGTTTGATAACTTCCTGGGATATTTTGGAAGATCGAATTTTGGGTTCCCACGGAGAGATTGCTTGGCAGTGGTTGGATGATCGGTAGACCCGGAGCCAGTGGCAAAGGGCTCAAGTGTGGTGGCAGCAGAGACGAGAGACCCTGCGGCTGTCCTGGATAATTGAAGAACCTAAAAAATCAAGTATTTTCGTTTTTACGCAAAATTTGTTATTTCAGTTCGACAGTTTTAATACATTTTTACTTTGACTACAATTAATGTAACGTTCAATGTACTGTGTCTGTTTTACCGTAGGATATTGTAGCACGTGAAACTCACCACAATCGATCACCGACGAAAATAGGACGGGGCGCTGGAATTCCCAGGCTCGAATAGTACTGTTGTGCTAATAATTCCACATCGTTCGTGTATTTTCTCTTCCACTTTGTTCGTCTGTTTTGAAACCATATTTTAATCTATAAAAGAAACAAAAGTTGATTATTATTTTGAAAGAGAAAAATAAATGCCCCGGGTGAGGATCGAACTCACGACCTTAAGATTATGAGACTTACGCGCTGCTTTTTTTTTAATCAATAGTTTATTGTTTAAATATAAATTACATATGGGATCTGGATGGTACAATAATATGACGAAAATAAAACCATGATTGATAGGCCCTTGTGAGTCGGACTTGGAGCAACATGTACCTGTTTAGGGGTAACTTAGCTACTATCTGTATATGTATTGGTGGTATGAAAAATATTTACTAAGTAATTGGATAATAAATATACTTGATTATAAAATAACGACACTGGTCAGGTGTATTGTGTATGCTGGGGGAAAAAAACAGTCGTTAAAAACCCCTACTAAAGTATCTGATGACCAATTATCTAAAACTTATGAGCTAAATAGAATAAATACATAAATACAAGAATAAATAAATAATATAACTTATATCATAAGTACACTAAACCTTATTACTACTAATAGTCGTGTGATATATTTCCAATGGTAGATAAATCGCGATGTATAAAAATATGAGACTTACGCGCTGCCTACTGCGCTACCGCGGCTCTTGCAAAGCTTTGCATCACTCTCCATTGTTGCTAAATATTCAATCATTGAAAAAGCAAAATAATTTTTTTTCAAAATCGTTACATTATTAACTTTGCATAAAAAATATTATTAATCGTCTTAATTAATTTTATTGTACATTGCGTAAACTTCTGTTTAACAAGACGCAAAAATTGATTTGACTTAAAAATCTAAGTGCAGATGATTACGAAAAAAATAAGCAACAAGTGCAATCGCAACTCCATTGGAAAAGAAATTTACAAATGCTCATCAAAAACTCCAAAGAGTCTTAATGTTTCTCATTGCTTCTCGATGATTTATCGAGATTTCTACCAGATTCTCCATGAACGGAGAATTCGCAATCAGAACTAGACCGAGAATACCAAAAATTACTTTTCTAATTAAAAAAAAAAGTGTATCAAACCTCTAATAAGTTTTTCAAATTTTGTATACAATTAAATAAGTTCTGATTTTTTTTTCCTTTTTTCAATGGATAATTTACGAAACTGTGTAAGTCCAGATTGCCTTAAGGGAGTCATATGGGACGATGAGAGGAACGCGTTGCCCGAGATATATCCTAATTAAAAAATCGACGCCTCCTTGGTTCGTGGGCTTGACGAAAAGCGGGGCCGGCTGGAGAGCTCGTAGAAAGACATAACTATGCGGCATACACGCGTAGCATTACGAAAAGCGTGGAACCAAACTGAAACGGGGAGATGCGCCCAAGAGGTCCGTGCCGAGTCGAGTCTTGTGACTACCGCGGCTCGTTAACTCTGAGAAATATTGTGACAGTTATGTCTGCAGCCCGCGACGTTATTCGTTTCCTCTGATCTGTGGCTGCTTCACGACACAGTCCCCGCCAGAGTCGCAACACATCTATACGGTATTCCCTTTCCTTTGCCAGGATTCCTCTCGAAGATAATTACCCGCTACGCGCGAGATGATAATCATTATACGGACGTCTGGGAACGTTTGTACAATGACTGACAACGTGACTGGCCGTTTGTTGCAATAAGCGTGAAATTTGGCTGCAATAACAACCGAATAAAAGACGTGACTCACAAAAAATGAAACGTTTCTTATTTTTCAAATATTGAATCGACCTTACTGCCTTGATGAATAGACTGAGAAATGTATAGACCAAAAACTCGTCGATTAATAATGATAATAATAATAATAATGAGAAATAAAGTTATTACTTAAGCATGCAATTAATGCATTAATCAACATTATTTGCATCCTGTGTAGTAGGATCCGACAAGATAACTAATAATAATTCAGCGATTTTATTTGCCCTAAAATAGAAGCAGAATATGATGGGCCTGTTAGGTGCTAATTGGTCACGTAAGGCAGTTCTTCCCAATAGCGCCACCTCCTGGCGCCACTGCACATATGGCATGTCTCTCTCTCTCTCTCTCTGTATGTTCGTGTGTATGTGGCTATGCTAGGGATTGAGATCGAAATGCCCCATGGTTCAAGGCCGGTAAACCCCGGGGTCCCTTACCCAGTCCATCATCCTTGCGCGCCCCATTCCCCGCCGAAGAACCTAAACTATTTCAGGTGGCGAAGTCACTGCCTAATGCGGAAGTACGCAACGTTATTACGATTTATCGGATGCAACGCGCCTGAGATCTCTCTTCTTGACAGATACTAAGGAATAACTCCGGAAGACCGTCGATAATTTCCTCGATGCTATTGCTCCACAAGACTTCGTTAAAATTAACGAGGAACAGACCCCAGAATTATAAATGCTTGCACATCGCAACATTTCACAAGATTATCAATTTTATAGTGGCCAATTCAAAGAAAATATGAATTTATATTTTATTATTACTGTCTTTATCAAAAAGCTAATTCCCGATAATTTATTAAAGCTATTGCACAAGGGTGGCGACGTTAATAAATAAATAAATTATTTTCCATTAGTTTATCATAATATTGCATGTTATTAATTGTAAGACGTCTCACAGGTGAAATCGTGTGTCGCCCACCCTCCGTATTTCTTTTTTTTTTCATTCCTGGAGTCCGTATCCCGTGATTAGAAGAACGTATGCTACTAACGCATATAGGAGGTGCAAACAAGCATATGCAGGCTAGATGGTTTTCGTTGCCACAGCTGCCAGTTCGGCATAGGATGTCTTCTATATCGGCATTGGCAGGCTTCCATAAGGACTATCAGTGCAGATGTATTTAAGGTTTTCCTTAGTGGAGTGAGAAAAATTATACATTTTTCTACCTCTCAACCTGTCTCCTTACCTGCGTTTCTGTAAGCTTCAAGCCTTTGCTCAGTTGTAATCTCTTCGCAACGCTCAAGTATTTGTTCCTCTCGAACTCAGCCTCCAGAGACTTTATCTGAGATGTTGTAAATGCAGTTCTGGGTCTCTTCTTTCTATCCTCGTCATTGGTCTCCCTCGTGCTTCTCTCACGTCCTGTCTCGTTCTGTGAACAGTCGACCGCTGTCATGGAATTCATCCTCGAACTACTCGTGGAAGCTTCTGAAACAATGGTTGTTCCTGAATTTTTCACATATATTACATTTTTTCCCATGTAAATATATTTAGAAATAAATAAAATAATAAATGAATATCAAAAATGTGATTATATAGAAAATGTTAAAAATTATTATAATTCATTACTTGAATTATATTTTAGTTTTATATGTTTTTGTTACTTTTATATCATATCGACAATCTATACCGAACGTCAAAAATACTATGACGCTTACGCCCTCCTGGCAGTATGGACTTGATGATATTGAAAAACTAGCTCGCCATTCCTACCATAGTATTATCCTAACATGGATACAGAATGTGCTGAATTAAAAAAAAAATGTTATCGATCACTTTAGGACATATGTATTTGTAATGCGTTGAAGGCAACAACATTTCAATAGTTTGTCGGCCAGACAGTTATACAATTTTGTTCATCCTGAAGCGTGCTTTTCTGTAAAGATCCTGGTGAAAATGTTTCTGAACATTTTTTAGAATTTACATCACAATGTCTTATTTTTCAATTTTCTGAGACATCGTGGAGATTTTGCAAACTTTTCGCGCCAACCCTAGATTTTCTCTTAAGTGTCATTGTGCTTTCTTATAGAGAAACCTTTGGTGTCGTGAAAAAGAAGTTTCGAGATTTTTATATCAGAATACTCAGAAAGGTCTAATGTGTCTGTGTGTGAGTGTGTAACAAACTTTCAAATTTCAAACCTCATATCTCAAGACCCGCTTTATCAATCGAACGGGATTTTGACACGCCATTAAAGCAGTTAAAGTTAGTTAAATAAAAGTCTGTGTGCGCTCTAGCTGCCGCAAATTTTTAGCCATCGAACTAAATAGTTCCTTTCAAACAAAGTAATGTTAAAGGACTATAGGTAATTAATATTAGCCGAGTCTATAAAGAGGTTCGAATGTTATAGGATTTAGAATTTTTCGAAACATTGGCGTTCTTGCTCTAAGCACGTCAACTTTGACCATTAGAACTCAACTTTTCTGCAGGATAAAAAATAATATTCAGCAGTGGTACGTATTGAATTTGGTGAAAGTTTGGGAGACGATTGGATTTTCACAGCAATTTGTAAGTAAGTAGACAGAAGTGTTCGGATTTGATCGGACATTGCATTTTTTAAACAAGGATGCAAAGTAGAACCATGCATTACTTCCTCATTACTTTCCTTTTTCACACAGTTTGCTCTATGAGGGAGCCAGCATTGATCAACATACTTTCTCATGAAGGGGGCTTTGTAAAAAAAAAAGGAAAAAATGAGGAAGCAATGTTCAAGTTTGTACTTGGCATCCTTGTACTCTACAATCTACGAAATGAGAAATAATATTCGAAAAAAAAAATCGGAATTCGTCGACATCTAAAAAAACCTGACACAATTATTATATTTTCTCACTATCTTCTCAGACATCAAACGCAGTGAAAAAACAATAGTTCGGAAAAAATTGACGGACCTTCCAACATGGAAAACACAGATCGAAATAATTAAGAAAAGACAGTTTGAAAAAACCATAGACGGTTGGAATAAGAAAAATTGTGATGTAATTTTCATACTTTCTCCATACGATTCTTTTAACACGTTGACTACGATACTTTTTTATATATCAAACAATTTAAAAACATGATAGAAAAACATACGATATTGTTATGTGTTAACAAACACTGAGGTATTTTTTATGTAGTTTTCTAGAGCTGATTGAGAAAACAGAAGTTCGAAAAAATGCGGAGAATCTTAAAATATTTAAAATTCTGAAATAAGTATTATATTTTCTTTGTACAAGTCATACATTCTCAGATATCAAGCCGAATGAGAAATGATATTTCAAAGATGATATGCATTTGTGAAAGCAAAGAGAAAGCAAACTCCAAAGGGATGTGGAAGTAATTAACGGTTGTCCGTTAATAGTCGTTCTTCCGCTATTTAAATGCAGACCAACTTATGACGAACCGGAAACAGAACCGATAGTTTAATTCCGAGCTGAAATCATTGATGGGTCTTTAGTTGGTAACTGCAAAGAAGCGAACGAGGAATCCAAAAGAAACGGAAATATAATCGATAGTGATTCAATGTGCGTGGATTATGCTGTACTGCTTTAAAAAGCATACACTATTTAAAGTGTTAGTAAATGTATTATACGAAACTGTATATAAATACACTTTTATTGTGAATTTAATAACGGTATATGCATTTTACGAGACAGGATATTGAAAATTACAATACCTGAGTTATATGCGAGAACCAATAAATCTGTACATGAAAACCCGATAAACTGTTGGGTAAATTTCATCTCTGAATTGGAATTTAATATATATTTGCATATTAAATATGAGGTTGAAGTTATCGAAATTCCAGTTATCAGATATGCAAAAAAAGTAGCATCGTCTCTGAAATTTCGTCCGTGCGGGCGCATCAAAATCAAAGATCTACTAGAGATATTCAAATACTCGATTAGAAATGATAATCCCGTTTATGTATTTCAAGAAATGTTACTTTCAAATTTCAATATATTTTAAGTGTATAACTTTGCTTCCGCCGTTTTCCTATAGATGGATTTAACGGTAAGTAGTGGTCGAAATAAATAGATCATAGATGTCATGCAATAAATTTAGGCATCAGTCAACATAACCCCATAGAAACATTAGTCGATGTGTGTCTGCATTATAAAGTTATTCTCGATTGAAAATGTCAGTTTACGAGCCAAATTCTCGTCAATTGCGGGAGGTTTTAATTTTTTGTTTCAATATGAAGAAATTTGCGGCTGAGGCTCATCGAATGCTCTCAAATATTTATGTGTTTAAAACATATTTATATTGAATATAGAAGATAAATCTGTCTCTGCAAATTAATATATCAAAAACTTCTTTTAAAAGTCAACAAAAGTACACCAAGCGTACAAAGTAATAGCCCTTATGAAAAAAATTAGAATAAAATATATTACCCAATTAAAACAGCTAGGTCGTATACCGAGAAGCTTTTATAAAAACTTGACGTGCCAGCGATGTACTCCCATACACAGTCCATTAAAATGAGTGCAAGAGAAAGTAATTATCCTCTAAACATATGTATATATTAAGTTGGTCCCCGTAAATGTTTTATTGCAATCGAAACTATAGATTTTTTCAATACTTTGTGTATTTAAATTAATTTTAATCAATTATGTAAAGATTTTTCGTAATTTTAGTAATAGGTAAAGGTGGGAGGCACTCCCGTCCTCATTTTAATGAACTATCTATTTGCGCTAGCCACTGGGGCGTCAAGTTTTTCTTTAGAAGCTTCTTGGTACACGTCGGAATTGGTTAATATATTGAATTTAATGTTTTTCCATGTAATGGCTGTTTATATATGGCGTACGTTTTTTGACTTTAAAAACAAGTTTTTGTTAGGGATTTAACTTTTTTTTTAAACCAGTTCGTAAATATATTCGTAAAAGACGACACACATAGAAGAATGTTATTTAATAAATCCGGCATACGCAGTTGTTATGTATGAACACATATCGAATAAAAGATGAGTAGGATATTGGATGGCAGCCGCGGCGCTCAATGCATCCTTAAATGTAACAATATGATTCTATAACTGCTCTATGAATAATACATATGCATCTTTAGTATTATGTGACGAACTACGTTTTTCAATTATCGAGTCGTTGATTACTATCCAAGCAGTACCGCATCATTGTTGTGTAATAACCATTTTTAACATTCTCATCGTGATGGAAAATTGCATTTAATACTTTATAATTAAGGTCGTTAACGGTACTGTCATCATGAATATTGCTTTAATATTGGCATTTTTCTTCGTTACTATGTTATTTTTCATTTCAAATAATAGTTACTGAAAAATCAGTGGTTATTTTATTAACCCAATTTCGGTACCTCGAAGTATATATTGCCGCATTGACAATAAGAGAATATTATCTATCGAATAAGATTCAATTAAAGGTCTCAGAACGTCCGTAGTTTAACAACCATCAACTATCGCTTTTTTGATGAAAGAACAATGTAAGGTACTGCAGGGTATACGAGGTGTGTTAAAAAAATAACGGGAATTTTGTAATTTCACGTGTTCTATTAGTCCGATTCGCGCGATTTTTTGTAGTTGTATTGGTAAACTTGTCTGAAAAGTTGCTGTACTGTGTTAGCCATATTGGATATTTAGTCTATTGTCAGCTGTCAAAAAGGTCACATGTGTTTTGGTAGGATCGGCGATTTTGAAGATGGGTCAGAGAATTTGTATTAAATTTTGCTATGAGAATGGAATAAAGTGCAGCAAAGTTTTGGAAACGTTAAATATTGCTTTTGGTGAGTCTGCTATGAATAAAACAATCATTTACGAGTAGTATAAGCGTTTCCAAGATGGCCGTGAATACGTTGAAGATGACGAGCGCCCTGATCTCCCCAGCACATCACAAACTGATGAAAACGTGGAAAAAGTGAAAGAAATGATTATGAATGATCGCCGAATCACAATCAGAGAAGTAGCTGATGATGTTGGATATATCAATTGGCTGATGCCATGAATTTTTTTCGGAGGTTTTCGGTATGAAACGTGTGGCAGCAAAATTTGTTCCAAAGTTGTTGAATTTCGAACAACAATAGTGGAGAATGGTTGTTGCTCAGGAGTCGCTAAATGAAGCCAACAACGATGCAGTACTACTGAAACGTGTCATAACAGGTGGTATAACATGGGTTTACAGATATGACGTCGAAAGTAAGGCTCAATCGTCCCAGTGGAGGCATTCTGAATCGCCAAGACCGAAAAAAGCTCGCTGTGTTCTTCGATTTTAACGGCATAGTGCACCATGAGTTCTAGCCACAAGGTCAAAGGGTCAATAACTAAGGATACTACTTACAAATTCAACGCCGTTTGCGTGAAGCAATCCGAAAAAACGCCCGGATTTGTGGCGAAACAATTGTGGCTTTTGCAACACTATAATCAAGGTTGTTAAAGTTACTTTTTAAAAGTAACTAGTTACAGTTACAGTTTTTTGCAGTAAAAAAGTAACTAGTTACTGTTATTAGTTATTGGTGGTGAAAAGTAACATGTTACAGTTATAGTTACTCAAAAAGTAACGAGTCGTTACTTTTCAGTTACTTTTCTACAATAATTATGTAAGACAGAGGTAAAAGAATGTAAGATAGAGGTAAAAGAATTATATCTTATATTCTCTAAATGTTGATAAATTTATATATATAACCTGCTTCACAGAATAAAATTGCATTTTGTTGCCACAAATAATATATGCATATGATATATATTAAATATATCTATGTTTTAACCCTAGAAAACATCACTTCTTTTTCAACTGAAAACACATCACTTGGGTCTACGAATCTAGGTGAGCACTGAAGGTGATTATTATAGGAAATTATTCAAATGATAATAGAGACCTTCAGCGATTTTTCTGTCGTATGCTGAACTTTCTGTAGGATATCGGTTCCAATTATTGTCGGTGTCCTAATTGTTAAAGCGTGAGTTCTCGCGTTGGTATACATGGCGTCGTTATATGCGTGCGCGCACAGCTTCGAGTTATATACGAGCTCTCGATAGCAAGCGAGCGCTCGATCTTGTTGCCCAGCGAAATCGTATTATCTAATTAATCGTATTGTGTCTATTATCCTCTCCGATCCTCTCTTCACTAACTAATGCTTTAACACTAATTACTGCCAATTGTTTTTATTGCAATATTATAATAACTTTATTATAATATTCCAAATAAAACAAGGAATATTATAATAACTTTATTATAATATTCCAAATAAAACAAGTGGCAGTAATTAGGACACTGACAGTAATTGGGACTGATATCTCATTATTCCTCCTGCTTACAGCAAGCGATCGAAAAAAATGAGTTTTTTCAGACTCATGTGGTGTGTTATAGGATTAATATTAAAAGCGTTTAATAAAAATTCTTATTAATTTTTAAAAGTATTTGATATTCTATTACATCATCCTGAAGATGTCCTCTTTGTGGCGTCATTACAGAGCCACCGACGCTAAACATTCGTTCCACTGATGCACTACTCGGCAGTGCCGTATTATATTTATTAAACAGTTTTTTAATTGTAGGATAGTCGTTTAACATAGCAATATTGCTATTATTTGATTTTAAAAATCGATACATGTCTTCTTGTGTGGACTCCACTTTTTTTGTTTGCTTTTTGTTAAAAGCGAAAAAATCTTCTTGATTCTCGGCTATATCACTGCAATTTGGGGAACTGTCGATTGAATGGATTCCTAATGACTCCTCTAAATACTTTTTAGCGAGTTTCCTTTCTTCTACATTCATCCAGTTTAATTTAAATTTTGGATGCAAACAACTTGCGAGGATTAATTCCTTTTTATCTTCCAATGCAGAAAATCTAAAATTACACGTTCAGGATTAATGGATTTTGTTCTTTATTTAAAAATTAGTACACTATATAGCGCGCGCCATTTAACGTTTTTTATATTTACAATCAACATTACATGGTATAAAAATATAATCTCACGTTGTCAAATACAAAACATATAACCTCGCGTGATGACACGCGTATGTATGCTGTACATATGCGAAACAGACGACGTTCAAGCGACTCGAGATTCGAAATAATCAATCAGCATCGCAGAAGAGTAACAAAGATAATAATTGAATAAATTACCTTTTATATAAACCTTGTTGAATCGATATGATTAGGGAGTGGCAATGCATAACTACATTTTTATCAAGGTTTTTTAATTTTTCTTGTAATGTCCTGAAGACTGGTAATAAATATCCCATATACCAGGTGTATGCATAAGTTTATTCCGGTTTTTTGGTAAAAAAAAACACGTAATTTTCAAGGGAAATTAATTTTTGTTTTATTCAAAATATTGGCCATCGGCTTCTACACATTTCGCCCATCTTTCAGGTAACTTATGAATACCATGCCAGAAAAACTGCTTGTCTTTTGCGGCAAACCATTCGTCGAGCCATTTTCCAACTTCCTCGAAATTGCTGAAGTGCTGCTCTGGGAGCGCGTGCCCCATTGATGCGAAGAGGTGATAGTCAGATGGCGCCAGGTCTGGCGAATACGGCGGGTGCGGAAGGATGTCCCATCCAAGCGATTTCAAGGTGTCTTTCACTGCTTTTGCTGTGTGAGACGGCGCATTGTCGTGTAACAAAATCACTTTGCCATGTCTTTACCGAGTTTATTGATCTTCCCCATTACTCGTAAACGTCTGCTGATTGTTTCTTGTGACACATGTAATGCTTCTGCTAATTGCCGTTGAGTTTGAGTTGAGTCATCATCCAATAACTCCTGCAATTGCTCGTCTTCGCATTTTTGTGGTCTACCAGAGCGCTCACTGTCTTTCACATTGAAATCACCACTTTTAAATTGTCGAAACCATGTCTCACATGCTCTAATCGATGGAGCGTGTTCACCATATGTTTCTACCAGCAAACGTTGACTTTCAGCAGCCTTTTTCTTTTGATTAAATAAGAAAAGCAATGCCTGCCGCAAATGTTCTTTTTCAGGCACAAAACTCGACATGATCACTGAACGATAAAACAAAGACGCTAGTTTTTGGCGGACTCAACTTGTGTGTATTTGTAGGTTAATGTCAGACGAACAAAATGACGTATGTGTCAAATTAATACGCTGCGTACTTTTCGCTGGCGCCATCTCTTAGTTAAACCGGAAAAAACTTATGCATACACCTGGTACATTCCCGACTCACTTTGTAATATATCTAAAATTCTTTGTAATATATCTATAGTATCCGTCACGTATACTATAGACAAATCCGGTGGATCCTGCTCTTGCTCCGTCTATCGGAAGCACCCTCCGTATATATAAAATAACTATTAAAGTAACTATTAAATAAGTTACTAGTTACCCAAAAAATGTAACTAAGTTAAGTTACAGTTACAGGGGCAGAAAAAGGAACGAAGTTAAGTTAGAGTTACCGAAAAAAGTAACTGTAACTGTAACTTCGTTACAAGTAACTCGTTACTTAACAACCTTGACTATAATGCACCTGCTCACACTTCATTGTTTGTTCGTGATTTTTTGACCAAAAACAACACTGTAATGATGCCCCAGCCTCCATATTCGCCAGACATGGCTCCGTGTGACTTTTTTCTGTTCCCAAAAATAAAGAGAACCTTGAAGGGCTGTCATTCTGCAAGTATAGATGAGATTAAAAACGCATCGCTGAGAGGGCTAAAATCTATCCTAAAGAACGAGTTCCAGAAGTGTTTCGGTGATTGAAAAAAGCGCTGGCATAAGTGTATAATATCTAATGCGGACTATTTTGAAGGGGATAACAATTTCGTAGACGAATAAATAAAATTCTTTTCAAAAAAACAAAAATTCTCGTTATTTTGAACACATCTCGTATACTGCATGGTACAGGGTGTCCGCCGGGAAGGTATACTACTTTGTTTTGCCGCCATTTTGGTAAACGTTAGTCTTGACAGTTCATATTTGGGAGTCGTGAAGTAGACACGTGGCAAATTTATTATGGATTTCCACAAGACCATTTACACCGCCGTACATATGCCAATAGGATGTTACAGCTCGCCCATGACAACCCCGATTTTCATGAAAAAATCATAATGAGTGACGAGGCACATTTTCATTTAAATGGATATGTGAATAATCAGAATAGTCGGTTCTGGGCAATGGAAAACCCTCAAATTATTCATCAGTCACCTTTACATCCATTAAAAGTGACAGTCTGGTGTGCAATTTGGTCAGGAGGAATCATTGGACCTTACTTCTTTGAAAATCAAAACGGCGTAACGGTAACTGTGAATGGGGAGCGATATCGTGATATGATTGAAAACTTTTTAACGCCACAACTGCATGCTTTGGGCTTGATTAACATGTGGTATCAACAAGACGGTGCCACATCGCATACAGCCAGGATTACAATGGAATTACTGCGAGACCTCTTTCCACAACAAGTTATTTCAAAAAATGGTGATGTTGATTGGCCTCCACGGTCGCCTGATTTGACTGCTCCGGACTTCTTTTTGTGGGGATATCTAAAAAGCAAGGCTTATGCAAACAAACCAGAAACGCTTGAGCAACTCAAACAAAATATTCGTGATGAAATTAATGAAATACCGCGTGAAATGTGTGAGAATGTAATGAAAAATGTGCTCAAAAGGGCTCGCATTTGTGAGGCTAACAGAGGCGGACATTTATCTGATATTGTATTCCATACATAATTGCCGACATTAAATAAAACATTTATCAATATAAGATCCATTCTCTTTCATTTAATCAAAAATTATAAACAAACAAAGTAGTATACCTTCCCGGCGGACACCCTGTACTATTGGCATAGCACGATATACTGTCATTCTAGGGAAGTCCTCTCATGTAAAATGAAATTAACACTATTTGTTTCACTATTCTCTTGACATACCAAGACCTTTTTATGCATTGCCCAAAGGCATCCCGTATTATTTGGATTCAATCTTTAATAGCATTAGTAATTATAAGGTCTAGTCTGTACTTCTTTCGTTATCTTTTATACTCTATTATAGCTCATTCGTATGCTTTTACGATCACTACATCGTAATTGATGAAATGTAATCCTTACCGTTTTGTATTCATGAAAACACAACATAAATTTGATCTGAACCAAATGTAGAATTAGCAGGTTTCACCCGAGCATTCCTTAAGTCTAGATCTTGACTTCTATGAATGACTATGCCATATAACTGAGAAATATCAGGAATTGTTTTCCGAAGGTTCCATCCATTATTTGAAAATTGACACTCAAAAGCATATCCTATTTTTCATGGCAGTAAAATTTTCAAACTTCCAATATCGTTTACCAGGTCTATAAATACGAAACCGGAATTTTTGTATAGAAAATATACGTTTATTGTATGAAAATGATAAAAAATATTTTATTCGAAGTATTGCCCATCGGTAGCTATACATTTTTCCCACCTGTCTGACAATTTGTGGATGCCACGCCAAAAAAAACTGTTGCTCTTTTGAGGCAAACCAGTCATCGAGCCATTTTCGTACATTTTCGTAAGAAGTAAAGCGCTGCTCAGCAAGTGCGTGTCCCATCGATGCAAATAAGTAGTAATCGGACGGAGCCAAGTATGGTGAGTAAGCCGCATGTGAAAGTATTTCCCAACTAAACGCCTCGATCGTTTCCTTGACCAGTTTTGCTGTGTGTGATGGTGCATTATCATGAAGCAAAATCACTTTGTGTTACCTTTTTTGATATTCTGGTCGTTTTTCACGCAAAGCTTGATTCAAATCGATCATTTGTTGTCGGTAGCGTTCAGTATTAACGGTTTCGCCAGGTTTTAGCAGCGATTTGGCCTTGCAGTCGATGTCGATGGTTCGCCCGGAGTTACCCATGATCTTTTACGCTTAGGATTCTCAAAATATATCCACTTTTCATCGCCAGTCACAATTCGATGGAGAAATGACTTTCTTTTGTACCTGGCGAGCAGCATTTCGCAAGTGGTTTTTCGGTTTTCCTGCTGTCTTTCATTCAGTTCATGTGGAACCCATTTTCCCATCTTCTGGATCTTTCCCATGGCTTTCAAACGTATGGAGACGGCTTCTTGTGTCACATTTAATTGATCCGCGAGTTGTTGTTGCGTTTGAGCGTCATCCTCATCCAACAATGCTTGCAATTCGCTGTCTTCAAACTTTTTCGGAGGTCTTCCACGTTCTTCGTTTCTTACGTAAAAATCGCCACTTTTGAATTTTTTAAACCACTCAAAGCACTGTGATTTTCCAAGAGCATATGCTCACCGTAAGCTTCGACAAGCATTCGATGCGATTCTGCAGCAGTTTTCTTCAATTGGTAACAGAAAATCAATGCTGTCCGCAAATCGTAGTTTCCAGGCACAAAATTCGACATGTTCAACGCTATTACAAACTATGCTATTGTATGAAACTTGTATTGTTGTGAGTTGAAAATCTTTGTCAGAGATGTCAACAAGGAAATGGCGCCAATGACGCGGTTTGCCGGTAACTACATTGACAGCTGGGGCAATCTATGGGCAAATTCCGGTTTCATATTTATAGACCTGGTATATCGACAACTCGTCTACATGAAACGATTCTTGCAATTGCCCCATTAACAAGGCCAAGAATAATATCCATATTTCTTCTGATTATAATCTACCCCGACTTTAATAGTTGTGCCCTTCGTCAATTTAGCTGTTCGAGAACTATCTTCCTCATCACTACATAATATTTTCGAATTTTTTTCCTCATATTTGGCACACAGTCTGTGATATCGCGAGTTAGAAGCTGTTTTTCTTCATAAGGTGTTGCAGCGTTAAATACGGCACACTGCGCACAAGTAGGGAGAAACAAACGCTACCAACGATAGAATGTGGTCAAATAAATCGCGCATTTGAAAATCAACCGTTGTTTCGATCAATCGCATACTTGTCGTTTCCAAGATTTCTGTTGGAGGTCACGGCTTCATCAGTGAGAAGGGAAAAAAGTGAATTAACGAGGCCGGAAATGAGGTCGTGTAAGCTTGCGCTATACAGAGCGCGAGAGAGAGAACGACATGATTCTGTTAATCAGAGATCCAGTTGAGGATTTACGCATATGTCAGCGGAGTTAAGCTACATACTAGGCTCTTTTTCCCCGTTTCTCCGGATGATTAATAGGCGGGTAATTAGAAGATGATACTTGGGACGTTTAGTGCGAGCATTCGCTGTCGCTAGAGAGTATAACGGAGGGCCGCGAAACCGCGCGACGCTGTCGAGTCGCTGTGAGAGAGCGATATCATATACCATTTCACGTGGTGTGAGTAGAGAGTGCAGTGCGGGCTCGTCTCGCATCTTTTCTGTATCTCCTACTGTTGTACCGCCGTGGCGTGTCTCTTGTAACTCTTGTCGCGAGCCCACGGGGTTAAATATAAATATAAACAAGTATAGAGGGAGGGAGAGTTGAGTGAAAAAGCCACGAGATTGATGAGGATGGAGATAGTTTGGAGGTAATTGGCCTGAGAACCGACGCCTGGCATTCGGTCCCAACTATGTCAGTCACCCGTTCTAGAACCTACACAGGTCGAATTGTTAACATAATGCTACAGATTTACAAGTTACACTTCAATTCAATAGTATCCTCCTTCATTTTATTATATTTATTTGTAAAATTTACTCGAATTCGTCTAAAATATATTTTTTGAATTTATATTCCAGAAATTTTAATATTAGCACGATTTTCTCACTGGTGGCTACGTAAGTACGTTATGTGGGCAGTGAGTACTTTGAAGTATCAGAATTCAAACTCCGGTGTTTTTTAAAGCTAGAGAAATTTTCTATGTCATTATATTGATCTCAAAAATGACTACAATTTTATCTATTAAACACTATGTATTCGTCTGAAAAAAATATAAGTGACCTTCAGCTAATCTTGATGCTTTCCGGTGAAAAAATTTTTGAGAGTTTCCCAAATATCATTTTAAGATTTGTTCCGACATTTCCACGAAATTTTTCAGACTTTATACAGGTTTTGGAACGTCGACGAGAAATCACAAGATTCTCCAAATTTTCTGATTTCTTCCCTTTATTAAAAAGAGAAAATATGCGATTGTCCCGAAACTTCAATCCTTTCCATTAAAAAGTTGATGGTCATTAGCAGGAGTACCATATGTCACCGTGCTCCAGCTAGGTAATAAGAATCCATTCTAAACCGATCAACAAGTCGGAGATAATTTACTTAGTGGCCATAAGCCACGATTTATATACGACGCGGATACCGAGCGTTTACGCGAAATTCGATGCCTTCTAGCGGCATCTAATAAAACTCCTTTATTTAGAATTTCTTCGAACTTCTTACAAAACTATTAATTTCAAGAATACGCCTAACGCATCCACGCAACCGACTTTGCTTGACTGTTTGACGGTTACTAGTTATTTTTTTATGTTATCGTTCAAACAAAACAAAGAGAAACTGAATATCGTTTGAATTTACACTTAAAACTAAAAATAGGGAAATCGTGAATAAGCGCAAGAGAAACTGCGATAGAAATTACAATAGTTTCTTAGGAAAAATTGTATTATATCAATTACATTGATACAATTTACATTGAAAGTTGTTGCTTATTAATACGAAACGAGTTCCCTGACCCATCTCAAGAAATTGTTTGCTTACACCTCTTCTTGTACACAACGGTGCATATCTGTAATTGGAACATTTGCCATACTCCTTGTATACTTCTTGTATGGTAGATGCTCCATTTTCTAACTTTCTCGATTCTTCTACACGGCGGTGGCGGTGGCGGCGGCCGCGAGATATTTTTATAATATAGAGAGACAATTACAAATATGCACCACTGTGTACAAGAAGAGGTGTAAGCAAACAATTTCATGAGATGGATCAGGGAACTTGTTTCGTATCTACCATACAAGAAGTATGGTAGATGTAACTGTACTTCTTGTATGGTAGATGTAAATGTACTTCTTCTATGGTAGATGTAACTGTACTTCTTGCATGGTAGGTGTAACACGCACGCACGCACGCACGCACGCACGCACACACGCACACACACACACACAAATGGGTGCGCGTACGAAAACCGTGAAACAATTGCCGTAGATTCGGATTGTAGCAAAAAATCGACTTTTTTAAAATCTCTATAGCTCCGTTATTTGATCGAAAATCGAATTTTATCACTCTTGAAAAAATGTTTCTATTGGCCGAAATATCAATGTCGCACGACCAAATATTGGCACCCGGGATATCGTGTTAGTGCCCGATCAGGAAATAAAATTTTGTTGGCATGACAGACGGATTTCTCTCCGTGTAGTATGAAAATCTGAACTGATCGATTATATTCTTCCAGAAAAGACATAGAATACATTTTACTTCGTCTAGATATTTTGAGAGGACGACCAGAGGCTCAGCTTGTTGAATTCAATGCCTGGTGAAACTATTTCCCAAAGTTTTACAGATTTTCAAATCAGAATTTGTTATTTCTCAACTTTTTGAGATATGGTTTAAAAAATTCTCAGAATTTCTTGGGAAAACCTCATACTTGCTCTTGATTGTTCTCATTGTTTTTTTTTTTTCAAATTTACAAAATGAGAAATTTAATATCAGGAAAAACAAACGGAAGTCGTTACCATATGAAAAATCCTGAAGTAATCATCATATTTTCTCCTAATCACTCATATCGTCCCCCTACGACTCATACTCTCTCAGACATCAATCTGAGGGAGAAAACCGAAAAAATCGAAGAATCTTTAAATATGGAAAACTAATTCTCGTATTTTCGAAGTTCGGTAAAAACCGTAGAAGTTCAAATATAAAAAATGCAAAAGTACACAATTATCATATTTTCTGCCTACGCTTTATGCTTTCCTAAATATTTAACTGTCTGAGAAAATGATAGTTTCGGAAATATATATGGAATTGTTTAGTGACAGTTGACACTGAAGTATTTTTGCTTCCTCATGGAGAAAGCTTTGTTTTCTTTGCTGCATATTTCGTCCAAATCTCCAACCGGTTTCTCATTTGATGGTTGATTCAATTTTTCGAAATAAGACTGTGATCTCTAAAACTTGCGTAAATTTTGAGCTATCGAGCTAAAACTTTCTACAAGAATACGCTACAGGACAAAGTTCTCTTTATTAAGTTTGTCACGAATCGATTAAGGCGCACATATTTGATGAAATTATAAATATTTGTTATTTTTCAAAAAAAGTCTATTTTTGCTCTAACTTTCGTAAATTTTCACCTATCAAACTGAAACTTAGCATACAAATTAGTGAGAATCAATCGAGGGGTTCAAATTTTATTCAATGTGCAATGTTACTTAATCTCTGTTCCTCATCCTCTCGCGCACGCGCGCATACTCAATACCACCTTATATCCAGCATAAGTTTATAAAGTTATTCTCCTAAGAAATTTCTTAAGATTTTTTATCTCGTTAGCGTCAAGTTAATATCACGGTTATGCGCAAACGCTCCCAACAGAGTAATGCATCCAAGCTCCATACTTATAGAATTTTCCAATTATTCTGTCCTTTCTTATAGAAGGGACTACGAAATCAGAGGTGCTCCCTGTCATTCATGATAGGGCGCCTAAGTCTGATGCTGGGAAAAAAAATCTCACTGGTAGAGGCGAATGTGCGCCCCCATCCCCCCTTTTTTCTTTCATCAACTCCTGCTGATAACCATCAATTTTAATAAATATTTGGAAAAATGAGAGGAATATTTCAATGCAAAAATTGAAGTTTCCAGGGATAGCCTGTATTCTCATTCGTGTTTCAAAATCTGCAGAAAAGGGAATCGATGATAATGCGAGTAATTCAGAAAAAGGTAATGTAAATTGTAACATTTATCTCATTGTCATTGAGAATAATAATTAAGTAAATAGAGATTGATGTTAATAATCAACTAATAACCGATACATATGAGACGTTTGTGTGATTTAAAGGCGATTCAAAAACATCATCGGAGGCCAGTCGAGATAATCATGTAAGCGTGGAAATTTGTGGTTGTATCGCTCGATGTATAAGTATCGTCTATACTACTACGACGTATATCGTATACGTGACGTCTATGTGACATTTATGCTACTACGATGTAAAAACGATGCATCGACAATGTATCGCGCTACTCAATATAAGCATATAAACGTTGAATGAACGTCACATACGACAGAATCGTTAACTAATATGAAGTTTGCAAAAAGCCTGCTACACGAGTTTCGGCCTATTCTCAGTCAAACGGAAGTCACGAGATTCGCACGCGATTTCTACGTGTCTCGTTGATTCTATTCAACTTGCATGCGATGCATCACCTTGATTCCGCTAAGGTTCTACAGGTTTTGCAGTTTTACAAAGGAGAGCAATACCGAAATATAAAATTGTCTGTGCATATATTTTTTATTTATTTTCTCAACATTTTTGGAAATTGGAGCAGTGATAATAAAAAAATGGTTAATCCCCCGAAATCTGAACCATTTCGCAGACTTTGAGAACATTTTGTAACAAACACCGCTGAATATTATTTCGTTTATGTAGAATTTTGGCTCGCCAGCACAAATCCTGTGGGAGTTATTGCAATAAGTTAAATTTATCGAAAATTTCAAAATAAATCCAATCCTTGTATAGGATTACCGCCAAATTCAATACAAAAAATCCTAGAACGTACGTGCAATTATGAAGTACTGTTTGGTTACGTAGCCAAACTTGTACGAAAGTTAGATCGATTGCGGATAAAAATCCGAAACGTCATAAAATCAGAATGTTGGTATACATTTTGTCGCAAATTACACCAATCCAAAAGGGATTTCTGCGCAGGTGTATGCTAAATTTCCGTCCGATCACTATAACGATTCATGAATTATGGACGATTGAATTTTGGAAAGCATGCGCACAAACCAGAATACAAACATTGACGTTTTAAAATACAGGGGTGTACCTTGTTGTAAATTTACAAAAAGAGTTTCTAATACATTATTCATATGTCAGCAAAGTGCTGTACATTGAAAATCAATTTACAAGTTACTATAAATCCAGAAAATACATGTGAAGCATTCTCTGTCAATACAGCCCCTTTTTTCCTTCTCAGACATTTCTCATAATTAGTCAAATTTTACTATGGTATGACTTGAAAAAGTTGTCCCCGAATTTATTCCTCTAGAAAGTTAAAAATAGCTGAAATTTTACGAAAGTTAGAGAAATCAGACTTTGTCTTTGAAAAATTCAAATAACCATAGAATGCCACACCGTTAGCGATTTGAACAAAAAATGCAACAAACCAACGGGGGTTGTGACCCGACTCGTGTGCACAGGAAGATTGATCAAACTCTCTCAAGATATAGCCATTTCAATTTTCCATGTTCATCACACACATGCATACAAAATTACACACACGCCGATCTGTTTTTCTATCAGGGGTACAAATTGAAAATGCGGGTTTGATAACAGATGGCGTTACTAACGCTATACGCATCAGGCAGTACTGTGACTATGTTCATGTCAAAGCTACGTCTTATAGCTTTAATTTTCAGTATGTGTCAATTTGTCGCAGTGTCAAATTCATAGTTTTTTTGAGCTCTCAATATGTCGAGTTTCGTGCCAACAAAACAGCATTTGCGGGAAGTTTTAATTTACTTCTTTAATTTGAAGAAAAGTGCTGCTGAAGCACATCGATTGGTCTCCGAGGCTTATCCGAGTCATGTTCCATCGGTTTCAACGTGCGAGAGATGGTTTGTGCGGTTTAGAAGTGGTGATTTTGACGTTGAGGACAAAGAGCGGCTGGGCCAAGTGAAAAAGTTTGAGAATGCTGAATTGGAGGCAATACTCAATGAAGACTCGTGTCAAACTCAACAAGAGCTCGCAGATTCATTGGGAGTGACACAACAAGCCATTTCCCATCGTATAAAAGCCCTCGGAATGATCCAAAAGCAAGGACATTGGGTGCCGTATGAGCTGAAGCCGAGAGACGTCGAGCGCCGTTTTTTTGCATGCGAACTGCTGCTCGAACGGCAAAAACGGAAGGGTTTTTTTGCATCGCATTGTCACTGGTGATGAAAAGTGGATCCATTACGATAACCCTAAGCGCAAAAAATCATATGGTTACCCCGGCCATGCATCATCATCGACGGCCAAACCAAATATTCACGGCGCCAAGCTCATGCTCTGTATTTGGTGGGACCAGCTGGGTGTGGTGTATTATGAGCTATTGAAATCGAACGAAACCATCACAGGAGCACTATACCGAACTCAATTGATGCGTTTGAGCCGCGCACTCAAAGAAAAACGGCCACAATACGAGCAAAGACACGACAAAGTAATTTTGCAACATGACAACGCTCGGCCACATGTTGCAGCGCCGGTCAAAACATACCTACAAACGCTGAAATGGGAAGTCTTACCCCACCCGCCGTATAGCCCAGATATTGCTCCTTCCGATTACCACCTTTTCCGATCGATGACACATGGCCTAGCTGACCAGCGCTTCCATTCTTACGAAGAAGCCCAAAAATGGGTCGATGACTGGATAGCAGCCAAGCCGGCCGAATTTTTTCGCGACGGTATCCGTAAATTGCCAGAAAGATGGGAAAAAGTTGTGGCTAGCGATGGACAATACTTTGAATAATTCATTTGTTACCATTTTTTCAGAATAAACGTTCAAAAATAGAAAAAAATCCCGCATTTTCAATTTGTACTCCTGATACATATCATTTCTTGACGTTTTGAAGCATTTACGTACTTTGGTATCAAAATCTCAAGAACATTTTTTTTTCACGAAAACAAAGTTCCTCTGTCAGGAAGCAAAAAATAAAAAGTTTATAATGGTATATTCAAAATAGTTGCTAGTGACATCAGATTATAACATACCGCGTGCATAATAATTAATTCTCAGAGTTTTTAAACGTCGTTGTAGTACATATTTTTATTTCGAAATGACTGACTCAAAATTTAAAATTTTCGATTTTACCAAAATTAATTAACAGCGCAACCATACCGGTCTCTATTAAACCCGTTTTTATTAAGCAAGCCACTATTTTTAAACTGACGTTTTTGGTAATAGTTGATCGTAGGTCTCCAATCAACCACCAAATTAATTTCTATGCAAGTTATAGAGAGATCATATGAAATTCAGAAATTTACGACAAATTGACTTTGTAATCGGTTCCAGCCATTTCGTATATTATCCTTGTGACATAATAACATCTCGATGCAGCTATCATAGATGGGAAGTAAACAAAGTCTACATAGTAAGTTTGGTCTAGTGCGCGTCGTTCGGCAGTTAGGTAGGTTGATAGATCATCCGTTCGAATCCCGCAAACATCCCTTCTCTGAGAGCGTTACGAATAAGTCGAATCTATGGACGAGATTTTTTTTCAATGTTAATAAAATTATATTATTGATATTACTTTATAACGTCCCATCGTTGAGTAGACTGCTTGAAATTAATAATTTATTTATATATATATTGATTCTACTAAATATACAATGCAGGCGTTCTGTAAGCGCGTTCATGATAGGGTCATTGGAGGGTGTAGACATTCTGTTGCACATTCTACGAATGGTGTGTAGGGTCTGTTTGACACTCCGTAGACTCTGATTGTTCACTTTTCGCCTTTTTTGGAGTCTGGGTTCAAATCTGCATTTAAGTTCTTATACGCGGATACCCTCCCTCACCCTGGCGGACTCCGCACAAAAGTAGTCGGCATTTCAGGTTGAAGGGAGGATCCGAAAATACAACTCGGGCTCTGCAGTTGTGAAACATCATCAGTTTGATATTTAGTGTACCTTACGATCAAAAATACCCGGAATTTGTCCATAAAATGAAAACGGTTCAATTATTCAGCGATATTTATTTTATTCTCTTCAAAGTAATCGCCATCGTAAGCGATACACATATTCCAACGCTTCTTCCAATCTTTAAAACACTTTTCATAGACCGATTTTGGAATCGCCTTCAGCTCCTTCTGCGAATTCTCCTTTATCGCCTCAATCGTCTCAAAGCGCATTCGGCGAAGTGGTAACTTGAGTCGTGAGAACAGGAAAAAGTCACACGGGCCATGTCAGGTGAATACGGAGCTTGCGGAACGGTATTAACGTTGTTTTTGGTCAAATAGTCGCGTGCAAGTGCATTGTCGTGGTGAAGGAACCACGAGTTGTTTCTCGCGCTTACCTCGTCTCATGCCCAAAACATCTGCATAGCGATCTGCATCGATCCGAACGAGACACTAAGATCGGCTGCTATCTCCCTGATGCTCACACGACGATCTTCGAGCACAATTTTCTTAATATTTTCGATATCTTCGTCAGTCACAGAGGTGAATGGACGACCGGAACGAGGCAAATCATCAACCACAGTACGGCTCGATTTAAACTCTTTTCACAACTCGTATCTTTATGTTTTCGACATTGTCGAGTCCCCATAGGCTACCGTTAACATTTTCAACGCTTCCGCACATGATATTTTGTTATAGACACAAAATTTCAGACACACTCTTCGCCCAACTTAATTCGACATAGCGAAATTCGCAGAGTACACCAAACAATGACTTGTTTACAAAGCATTGCGTTTAAAAGTGACATGTAAACAACTGACAGATGTACCAACCTAGCAAAAAAAATCATTCTGACAATATCTCAAGGATGGCTCGTTTAAGGGGGAAAAAGGGTCTGAGATACAAAAAAAAAGCATATTTTTGTGATTTTTTTTTCAAAGTACCTTATCAGTTAATATTTTTTTAATTTGTTACATTATTAAGCATTATTCTAAGAATATTCTGCTAAATTTTCATTAAAAAATATTGAAAAATAAGCCAGTGGTAGTGGTGAGAACCGAGTCACTTAAAAAAAAAGTTTGCATGCGATCGTCAGGATAACTCATGATTGCTTCATCCGAAATTAAAAAACCAAAAAGATTTCTTTCGTACATAAGTTTATTTTGGATTTGAACGAAGGAATTAACAAAATATTCATTTTTGAATTTTTAGTAAAAGTGCAATCAAAAAACTCTGATTTTTGCCAAAAATTGCTCTTTATGTTCAATTAAAAAATAAGTCGGTCCAAAATTAAAAAATAAATCGGTCCAAACGTTTTCGAGAAATTTTGACTACCGACTTAAAAAAAAAGTTTTAAGAAAAACGCGATTAAAGTCTCATGACGGTGAAGGGAGACCGAGCGTCCGGAGACTCAATTGTCTATAACTCGAAAAGTTTTGCTCCTAATGACTTCAAATTTTCTGACAATATTTTTTATAAGTTGTAGTATCAGAAAAAAAAAGAAAAAAACCAATTCTCCGACCCTTTTCCCCCGTTAAATAAGAAATTTCGGGTACTTTTCGATCAGAGAGTAAGTACAGACTGATTGGGGTATACCATATCCCAACGAGTCACTCAGGAACGAAATAATTCGATTGTTGTCGACAGAAATGTGAATTCTCCTTCGATCACTGCCCATGCTACTTATTTTTGTGCATCGTCTGGATCAGGTGTCTCACTGGAGCATTGGTTATCTCTCTAAGCTGTAGCAACATTAACGTCAGTATCAACTGGCTATTCAATCCAGAGGGGTACGTCTCGTGCCGCGAAGTATCGTTTATCGGCTACTAATTGTCAGATGGTGACGTAATTGTCGCGTTTCTTAAGTTTTTGTGGCACGATATCGAGTTCAAGAGTGAAGAACGTCAGTGATCTAAAAGCGTACGCATACTTTACTTTTACCACCGCATAACCCTTCAAGGTTCAGTTTCTCGCCCCTCAATTTTTGACACAGTGTAAACGTGACAATTCTAAGAGAGCCGATCGTTCAGAGCAGTAAAGCATTATCGATTCTGGAAGCTTAGAGCGAACACTGACTCAAATAGGTGCGAAACGATGAGCGTAGTGTTTCTCTTAGGCCTTTTTCCATCGCCACAGGCCCATTTGTCGTTCTGCTGCGGTTTCTCTGACTTACGAGGCTTGCAGCTGCAGCTCTCAGAGTGAGGACGAAGGGAAAAGAGTTGGTAAGGAAAAGGCGAGAGTATGGAAAAGAAAAACGAGAGAGGAAGAGAAACGATCCCGCGTTCTCCGCACCAGTTCGTCGAAGAGAAGAGTCGCGTGTCGCGTTCTGCCCACAGGTTCGCGAGCACCGAGGAATGAGAGAAGTGAGTCGGCGGGGCAGATGTCGAGCAGGAATAGAACCACGACGCCTTCTAGTTTACCTAATTGCCGCGAGCTACACCGAACTTGTCTCCTAATTATTCAGTGATTAATGGATAACGAGGCTCGAGTGAAATCGAGTAGATTCGTCGCAATAAAACGATGCTAATTCTGCTACGCCCTTTCACCTATTATCACTTCTACAGTTGCTGATTGCATGCGCATACTTAAGCCTCTTTTCACGTAGATTATAACTGCAAGCAGCTTCGATATTGAAATTGCAATTTTCCATCAATATACAATTATTGTAATTATGTGATAATCGATCCACGTAAGAGTGGACCAGAACGTTTCACCAAATCTTTTAGCGAGGTTGGAGCTGTAAAATTAAATGATTTTTATTTGTAGCAGGCTGTAGAAATATGTAGAATAGGCACAAAAGCTTCTCGATATAATTAATTAATTTCAAGGAGTTTGTATGAATTTAGAAGAATACGCAATCAGAGGAGGTTCATCAGTTATATATCTCTTGACTTATTCTATCTGTCAATCAATACATAGTACAGATTGGTAGTAAGAATCGACTTTTCTGGCGATACATTTCGTTCAATACGATATTTTGTTGGATTTAGTCAAATTTATTTAAATGAAGTCCTTTCTCTTTGTAGTTCATTTAAGATAAATTGATGAAAAATTAAGCTTACATATTTAATTAAAGCATTGCTACATTTCTGACGTATAAGTACATGATTTTTTACACTTTTCTTTCTGCATTTGCGACGAAAGATTGACGAGAGCAATCTAAAATTGGTTTAACAAAACAATTAGCGAGGTCAAAGGACAGTCAAGACATCTCAACAATTTAACTTCCCCCGGCGAATTAAGCCAATCCTTTCGTCGATACTCGGTCCAATTGTCAAGATTTACGACTACGAGTTGGCGGCTTTGTGGTTGGACGCGACGCGTCCGTATATATCCCGCTGCCGTTTCGACGATGATGTTCAAGCATTTGCAAATATCGCGCCTTAGATCTCAAATTTATCCCAAATGCCATAATGATATGTAAATCACCGGGAACAAGAAGGTCCCAAGATTTAGAAGCGATTATGGCAGAAAACTTTATTCCACACGAATGTCCGAATTCATCGTCTAACGCAGTTCAACAATTAAAACTGTCAAGTATATGCACATATGAAATTGTATGGCATTCGACAAATTACCATTTCGGCACCGTTGAGTCGAAAGAGTCCAACCAATAATTATCGGTTAATAAATACAATCATTAGTTAATTAAGTATGCGATAATTAATAGTTACGTTGTCGTGAGACTATTACCATTATAAATTTGAATAATTCTTCAGTTTGCACACATTCCGTTGATTTTTTGGACTAATTTACAAAATTAAAGAGTGTTATACTCTGAAAAATGTTGAGTAAATGTTGCAGTTTACTCGGCGATTAAATGAACCGTATTATTTCAGAGTAATTTAATTGCTTTCTCGTAGACAGAAATAATTAAATTTTTTAAATGTCTGACCGCGATCTAGCTCGCGTTAATTTCGTGCTATCGGACTAAAACTTTCTACACAAATGGACTAAAATAAAAAAAAACCTTCGGTATTTAATTTGGTGAACATCGATCAAGGGGTCTGGATTTTGTACTCAGTTAAATAATTCGAATTTTAATCGAAACAGTGAATGTCACAAATCGTTCTATATACTTTCATAAAACTTCGGGCTGAAATTTGCAGAAAATATGCAAGAACTGCCACTCGAAATGTTAAAAACAGGTTGCAAAGTATAATTTTACACATCGTTTCCACATTAGTTCAGTCCGCAATACGCAAAGCATCATACATGAGGAAACCAAAATTAATCTTACTTTCTTATAGAGTAGGCTGTTTTTACGGCAGAGCAAAATAATACGGAAGCAAAGTGCAAAGTGCTACTTTCTTACTTTTGTAATCATTACAGCAAATCATATGAAATACTATGAACCATTTTGGCTATCTTTATAGTTAAGTGAGTAAAAATTCCAGTAAAAATAGCACCAGGTGTATGTAGTCGATACAATCGTCGATGAAAATATTAAATTTACTGAGATTTTTTTAATGCACCCGAAGACCATCAACAAGATTCCCGGCGAACAAGGGAATGGCTACTTCTTTGTCTTTTCCTGTTTTTAGCCTTCCTTTCCTCGGCGTCGTTACATACGAAGCAACGTTTTGCCACATTTACGTGGCAGAATTAGCGAGAGACTAATGAAATAGTGGACGCTCCAAAAGAGCAGGAACATTGAGTAGGCGTGGAACCTGCAGGAAGTAATGGATCAACTTCACGAGGATAGCTGTAGGCCCTATCGTCAAAGCAGCGGCGGTAACACGCATGCACGATTTTCCAACTTTTTTATCGAGCACAATTATCACAACGATTTCCTATTTTTCCCAAAAAAACTTAATAATACATTTTTCATTTTACCGTAGCTCATCTCCGGTTCTGGAGATGTCGAACCCACCAAATCCGATTCTTCCAGCGTGTCGACTTCGTCGATCAACGTCATCGACGAATCCGCAGCCACATTTAATCTTCCGACTTGCATAATCTTTTCGTAAACTCGACTCATACTACACGAAGTTGTTTCTTCGCTCGGTGCCAATAATCTTTCGATACTGAAAGTCGATACCCGAGGACACACCGCACCTCTTTCCGATTTTCCGGTCTCACTTTCCGTTTTTTCTTCCGACATATTCGGCCCTCTGATTTACGACGCTATATTATAGCACAGATCATTAACTGATTTTTATAAATGTTGACGAAAGAAACCTATTGGTGGGACTAATTATAACAAACTCAAATAGAAACATAAATTTATGAATTAAAATGTGTATTACTCAATAACAGAGTAATGACACTTGTTTCGTATGAAATTTATGAAGGATTTAGTAACACTTCTTTTATAGCGATAACTTCAAATTATTCCTCTTTTACTATTCGTTGATTTTCTTTTCATACTGGAGAATCAAAATTACTGATATTTAATTTCAGTGATGTAGTAAGGACACTTTTATATAATATAACGATTTTATTAATAGACTATTATATTATTTCTTTGTTGATAATTATTTTTTAATTTCTCCCACTATTATTATACGTTTAAATATGTAGGTATCAACTTCAGAATACAATTGAAGTAGATATATAACTGAATAATAGAGTTATCAACACTGCTATTTTGTTTTTAAAAGTATTACTGCAGTTTATAGCAATTTTTATGAATCACTCTCTATAAAAATAGCTTCAATTCCATTTCATTTCCACAGTCTACAAAAGATTTTTTTTTAACTTTGCGATAGAGATTATGGTCTAAGAGTTATTTGACGTAGGATCATTCCCGATAAGCTTTCAGAGCAAACTGATCTATAAGCATCCCTGTCTACTGCATTAGTTTCAGTTAGTCGTTGGGGTGGAGTATCCAACGTCTCTATCTCTCTCTCTCTATATATATATATATATATCTATTTCTTCATTTCTCCCGCCTGTTCGCCTTCTTCTGCTTTTTCTTCATTTCGGCTGGCCCGTACAGGCACGGTGAAATTCTTCGGGGGTACGAGGCGTGCCGAAAACCCACGTGCTTGTGACGTCGAGACTTCGGACACCAATCGTTGTAGACGCTGGGCGTTTCTTGGCAAGCTCAGTGGAGCTTTGGGTAGGAGCTTTTTAATGATCTCGCGGAACGACACGTTAAACCTGCCTAAACGACGATAATGAAGACTCGATAAATTTGTGGCCTCTCTCTGTTAAAAGCGGCCTGCCGTATCGGACGCATTTAATAAATGTCCCAATTGCCTGAGACCGCACGAGGATATCTCTTTATAATTGCGCCACAGTTTGCCAAATACCTTGAGTGAGGATTCCACGTTTTGACGGAAAACGAGATGAGCTGCGGACGTACCAATAGGTGCTTCATACGTTATTCCTGAAAATACTCAACATTAGTATTTATTTATTTCATGAGGTCTATCTAATATCCCCTTCTTTACATGTTTATTAATTAAGCCTCGCATTTAACTTGTCTTTGCGCCCTTTTAGAATGCGTCTGTAGCAAAATTGGCCCTTATTGCATCGCATTTGTGGGTTCAAGGAAACTTTGGATATCCTGGCCTATACCGTCGATACTTTCTTGGGTATTACGAGTAAAATCGCAGATTCGATATTTTTTATCATTACGGTATATTTTCCAAACATTTAAGCATATTTATATTCATTTTTTGAGCTATAAATTAAACGATATTCAGTTAGAATCGCCATCGGTACAAAGATATAGAAGAGGCAGGTGAAAAACTATTAAATCTAGGGTATCAGTATCAAGGTAATTGTGCAAATTTCGATCGCCTTATTAGAAGGGATTTACCGTTCCACATTTGTGGCTACTTAAACGTGGCAACTATACTCAATAAAAAATGTCACACATTTAATCTATCAATTTAGAATTGATATTTTTCAGTCTTCCCTGTGCGTTTCTATAACTTGACGACAAAATACAATGTAGGAAAGTCGCGATTATGCATAATAACAACCAATTTTTCCTGTGATCCATCTTTTATAAAATTTCTTGGTTTCCTAATAGAGGAAGCTATGTGATGACGATCTTTTTTCGCAATTTTCATGTCAACGTGTTAAAACGTACAGAAAATGCATTTAGAAAAAAATATCCGGGCGGGCGAGTGGTGTAATGGCACAACATTGGAACGTCTATAACTAGAGAACGGCTTGAGCTATGGTCAAATTTCACAAACAAGCTAAACAGCACCTCTTTATTTACTGTAATTTTTGTAACTTTTCATACAGCAGTTCAGATTTTATGGCATTTTGAATTTTTCCAAAAATGACTGAACGTTCCAGCTATTGCAAAAGTTGGGGAATCTCACTTAATAGTTATTTACAAATAAAGTTATGCTCAAAGATGGATCGTATTGAAATTGATCTGAATCTGTAAAGAGGTTCAGATTTTAAGGAATTTTGAATGTTTGAAAAATAAGTCTGACCGTTCAAATTTCCGTGTCCAGTTTTCTGAATGCGAGCAACAGAGATAAATATACATGTTCTATATCTTTGCATGTTAAAACGTGCTCTCAGTTTTACCTCTGGCAAGCGCTATGAATGTTTTTACAAAGGTGAACTAACATTTAGCGGTGCTCAATATCGATTTTGACAAGAGCGGATTCGCGTTTTGAGAAATAAAAAATGTTATCACTGTTATAAATTTGAAAATGTTTAAGAAATCAAGCTGTAGCTTTTTACACATATGTGAGAATATTAAGAGATATTTTACGTAAAATTTGATTAAAAATCGATGGAGGAGGTCAAATTATATAGAATATTGTATTTCTTATTTCAAGATTGTTATAGCTTGCAGAATGAAATAGCGGAAGTATGCGAATCACTTGAACCATCGATCTAAAATACTGTCACACTAATCATGCAATAAGCTGTCATTATTGACTACAATTTTCATTAAAATATATGGAGCAATGAGATTTTGGAGCAAGATGAATTTTGTAATACCATTGTCATACAATTTGCCAAAGTTTAGTTAATATAATTACCAGCAAAATGTGGTAGTTCAGACGCTTTCTTTATAAAGAAGTCAAAATTAATTATCATACTTCATACATAACTAGTATACAGGAACATTTGTTACCACAAATACTTATTGTTTCCTTTTTCTTCACTGGTTTCTTTGTTTTCATCGAGGGGGTTCTGCGATATCTCAGGAATAATTTAACGTATAATTGGTGCAAGCCATCAACAGGTCACTAGATTCTCCAATAACTAACAGTCCATCTTTCCAAAAGAGCACAACACGTGCTGAGGGCGGGGCGGTACGAGCTTCTGTTCGCACTCTTCTGCTCGACAGGATCACGCTGTCCATGGTCATGTTTGGCGCTCTTACTGACCGTCACAAGTCTCCGATGTCAGGAATACTGCAAGACCGCTAATGATAATTTATCGGTTTTTCTTGTCTCGAGGCCGGGACCTGCTCGGTCTTATGGAGCAATGTACGACGTATTGGTGCCAGGAAAAAAGTATGTAAGCCTGCACGTGAACCCGCTAAATCTTTATAATTTATTTCATTTTATATATACTACACCGATAAAGTACACATTTCAGAGCATTTTTCGAGGCTTCTCAGTTGACCAATTATTTTCAATCATTACAGTCGATTGATTAACCCTCATCGTTTGGTCCATATTACATCAACCGCAAACCAGGGCTCGATTTTCCATTACAATAGACGAATTATTCATCCAGTCGCGCATTCCCGAGTGGCACTCGGTAATTATTTATATTTATTACATCATTTGTGTTATTATAATATTGGCTACAAAATATCGTAGTTGAAAGTAGTGGCGAATGCGGAAATATCATTTGCCCTTTACAGTTAGTCACTCAGAATAGGGCTTCTACTCATTAATAGAAAGAGAAGAAAAAATGCCTATGGTGCAATGTTGTAACGAAAATATCACGACGAAATTATTCAATCGGTTTGATATAAACAAATAAATATTAATTCACATCTGTTGAGTGGAGTTGCCATTCCACGTGTTATTTTCGTCGTTGTCATCGTCCCCTGTGTAAAGTCTGTGAACGTTACCGCGCGATCGAATTGTCGTCGCCAGACCGCCGAATAGGTTCCTGTTGGTTAAGCTACAGAATGATCGGTATTATTAACGAAACGCAACAAAAAAAAGTTCTTTGGTAATTAAAAAAATAATTTATTGCATGAATTCAATGCACTTGAATTGAAATTGGACTGTAATTGAACTTCAATTCTATTGTATTGAAATGAAATTGATTCTGGCATTTATAAACAGCAACATTTTTACTTCCTTAACTCGACATTTATTTTTCTTTTATTTTCCTTAACTTCACATTTATTTCAGCATGCCGTACATTTAATATAAGGTGTATGAATATGGAAAACATATATTTTTATTGTTTAAAATTCAATTATATATTTTCGTTAGACTATCTTATTCTATTTGAAAATTAAACAGTGAAGGTGTAGACAGGCGAAAATTAATAAAAGTTGATATCATTTATGTAGAAAAGTGAAGTATTTGGACTCGTGAGAATATTATGTACCTACCCAGAAGGTAGGCCTGCGCTTCGACCGAATCTTTCAGCGTTTTCCTGCGCTCCACCGATCGGCACGATCGCCGCATCTTGACGTCCCTCCGGAGGGCTCGCAGGACCACCAGTAAAGTAACCAATGACGTAGTTATACACCGAAAATATCGGAGCGAAAAGAACCCAGATAAATCGCGAAACGAAACCAACGTCCTCCGTCGGGGCCACGGCTGCCATTACTTTCGTCTGTAAACGATAAATTCCATTTTAAAAAGATCTCTGTACGAATCTTGTAACTTCCAACTTGAAAATCATTTCTCTTCAAGTAAAAAGTATATATAGTTCTACTCAACGAAACGCAAATTGGATGGTCCAATAAAATTTATCAGAGAATTCATTGATTGGAGAATATAAAAAGATTTTAAACACGACATTGGTGTATTGCAACTTGTCTCGCACGTAGATTCGAAAGTTTTAATTTGCGATCGTCATGGTAATGTTTTTAGATCAAAAAGCCAAGGAATTAGATAATTTGTTACATTTTTCACAGGCAAAATCAAGATAACTGCGGTAGGCACGAGTTCGAGTTCCATGATGGTTTTGTTGTCGTCGTCGACGGTAAGATCCCTTCGGGGAAATGTCGTGGACATAGCGAACTTTTGGAAAGGTAGTTCGATGTTATTGGCCACGTAGGATCGTAAAGAACCGAATGTGCTTGTTGTTTCGAATTTTCCTGTGTGAGGATTTCCCGACGGCAGTCGAAACTGAATGCGCGCGAAAACACCCTCTTCAGCCGAGGGGCCTGCTGAGGGTTTCACTCTGTTCTGCTCAGTCTGTTGCTGCTGCTTGGCCACTTGTTCCTGTCAGTTAAATCAGATAAATTCGATTTCAATCGGATTACAGTCTGAATCCCCAGTCACTTTATATCACCATTTTAATCCTTAAATAGTATAGTACGCCGACTTTTTTCTATTTTTTGTATGAATTAGAATCGTTGTGATACAAACTAATAGATTTTAATCAACATCTTTGTGTTTCGAACTTTCCACTGACACGGAAAGATAATTTGGTGTCCCCCTCCGATTTTTATGAAACTCGCGTATGTTGTAGAGCATCGAATACTAAAAGACACGTATTTTTTTATCGGCGGAAAAACATTTCTAAGGGGTGAAATCGCCCTTCAAAGTTAGGCATGTCGAGGGGTGATTATGCAGTTTCAACCAGAAGGCGTCAACCGATTTTAATGAAACAAAACCCAAAATACTTCTCATTGAAGACAATAAAAATTCCACGTGAGGTTGAAGAAAAAAATTCATTTGCAGGGGTGAAACCGCATAATCACGCCTAACTTTGAAGGGCGATTTTACCCCTTAGAAATGTTTTTCCGCCGATAAAAAAAATACGTGTCTTTTAGTTTTCGATGCTCTACAACATACGTGAGTTTCATCTAAATCGGAGGGGGACACCAAACTATCTTTCCTTGTGAGCAAGACGGTGTTCCCCGCTTTTTAGTTTTTTTTTCTGTTTTTACCGTTTCTTTCACAATGACATTCGCAAATTATTATAGGAAATAATCAAGTAAAAACTCAAAATCTTCACTAGAGTGATCAAAGATTAATCGAACGAATATTTTAACCGGCTGAGAGAAAAATAATCAAAATGTAGAAACGGATTTTGTTCCTGACAGGTTAGAAAGCAAAAATCTAATGCTAACTTTTACATATATTATAGATTAAGACTTTACATAGACGCGTGCAAACTTGTGTTTAATAATATTTACCATTTGGATTCTAATATAAAGGGTGTCCCAGCAAGAGCGCCGGATTTTAATTTGCCGCCATTTTGTTAATACGAGTTGTACGGTGATTTTTTTTACATTTGTCACGTACAGACCACGCGATTTAAGAATATGGAGAAGTATTCAAACCAACAACGTTTAATTATTGTAAAAACACATTACAAAAATGGTGAAAGTTTTGCGAAAACAGTTCGCCAATTACGTCAAGTTTTTGGTCGCAATAATGCGCCAAATGAATCGACAGTGAGGCGTTTAATTACAAAATTTGAGACCAAATTTACGCTGATGGATCAGAAGATCATTGTTCGTCGTCGTCCTTGTCGGTCACTCGAAAATATAGCCGCAGTAACGGAATCTGTGGCCGAGAATCTAGGAACTTCCATTCGGCATTGTGGTCAACAATTAAACATTTCCAGTAGCACTATGCAACGAATTTTAGTAAAAGATCTGCATTTGCATGCGTACAAGGTTCAATTGGTGCAAGAAATCAAGCCAAGGGACCATGCGCAGCGCCGTGAATTTGCTGATTGGCTGTTGGAACATCATCAAATTAATGCGGATTGTTGACCACGATGCCGAATGGAAGTTCCTGGATTCTTGGCCACAGATTCCGTTATTGCGGCTATATTTTCGAGTGACCAACAAGGACGACGACGAACAATGATCTTCTGCTCCATCAGCGTAAATTTGGTCTCAAATTTTGTAATTAAACGCCTCACTGTCGAATTCATTTGGCGCATTATTGCGACCAAAAACTTGACGTAATTGGCGAACTGTTTTCGCAAAACTTTCACCATTTTTGTAATGTGTTTTTACAATAATTAAACGTTGTTGGTTTGAATACTTCTCCATATTCTTAAATCGCGTGGTCTGTACGTGACAAATGACAAAAAAAAATCACCGTACAACTCGTATTAACAAAATGGCGGCAAATTTAAATCCGGCGCTCTTGCTGGGACACCCTTTATTAACCATAAAAATCGAGATATTTACTATTCTGGCACATTTGCAAAAAAAAAAAAATCTCTGCAAGAGAATACTCTAAAGGAGTTCATATTAAACTTGAATCACAATTCGTCGTCTATTTCTGGAGAAATTATAAGTGAAAGGAAAATTGTTGCCATTCCACACGGCCCGTCAGCAAAGCACTATAGCTGCTACATCGTTCACACCTATCATATCGACGATTGTGTAACATTTAGCGGGAATAAACACGTAAAAACATATTATCTAAGCGTATACTCAGCAAATACGCTATTGTGACTTCAATTACGATATTTCTGTAGAAAGCATTGCAGTTTCGCAGACCTGTAAAGCGAGCTCTCTCTGCTTTCGGTCTAACTTGTCCTGAGCAATTTGTTGACGAACTCTCTGCCTCGCCGCGGCCTCCGCTACTTTCTCTCGCATTCTTTCCTCGTGCGCGAGTATAATCTCCGTCTTGTGCTGCTTCTGCTTCACGGCTTGCATATCTTTGCCCAATTTTCGTCGCTCGACCTCTCTCTTCTTCTCCTCCTCGCATTCCTTCTCGATTTTCTGCCGCCTCTGAAGCTGGATCAGTTGTTTAGCTCTCTCGAGCTTCTCCTCATTCGATAGTTCCTTCGTCACATCAATTGAGCTATCGGCCTGCTTCGTTAGAGAAGAAGCAGGAGCTACCGCTTCCTCAGAAGTGCATGAGGCCTTTGGAACGTTAACCTCTATAATGACGTTCTTCTCGGGTTCTATCAAATTCGCCGATAATCTACTCGACCCTTTGCCAACCATTTCAAGTATCGAGTCTATTTTGTTTGCCAAATCCACTGACGTCACGCTTCCGGCTACTATCTCCAAAGGAGCTCCATTTGATCCTATGAAGAAGAGGGATGGAACGGGAACTAATTGATCTGAAAAAACTTATTAAGAAATTTATAACAATCATAAGAATGAAAGAGTATGAAACTATATGCATTAGTCTAATCAGTTCTACATATAACAAAAATGTTTTTTCAAACGTCCTAATCACATTAAATAGCTATGATAGGTGGTATAAATCGCTAGCTTACTAAAGGAAACGAATACCAATAAGTTTACAAAAAAAAAAAAAAAACGGCTGATTTCTTCTAAGTTACAGTTTTTCTTTGTTTGTTTAGTGTCAAAAGATGCACAATCTAGATTTTTTATAGCATTTATCGTTTAAAAATGATGTGTATTTGTTTTCTTTTTTTGTCATCTTGATTTGGCATCTTATAAATTTTTACATACATTATGTATCTTGAAAACTATAAGTCACAGAAAAAAATGTCCTGGTTTAAAGTTGTATTTTAATATCAGTTTTTAATAATATGTTTCAAAAAATTTTATCGATCTGATAACTTTCATATTTCTTGAAAAAAAGTAATAATAATTTTTTTTTTCAAAATTCGCTATTTCATTACACTGTAAAAAATGAAGAATTTTCAGACATTAGTATGCATTCTAATAAAAAGTGCTATAGTGAAATCGATTGATCTTTGGCAGTAAAAAAATTTTTATTCTGCAAAATTGTATATTGTAAATATACATATACATATACTGTATTGTATATTCTGTAAGTTGTAATTGAAGTATAAATTACCTTGTGTTTGCTAATGGTTTATAATTTATATAATTTACTACAGAAGGTCGATCGGCCCTATTCTGGCAACTGTTTTTTGTAGAATCGCTACTGAGGTGGGAAGATTCTGTAAATTTTATAGTGCAATAAAAATGTCATTTCTTAAGGAAAAAAATCTTTTTCTTCGTATTCCTATTTTGTGGAAAAATAAGTTGAGGTTGATAACATTTTTTAAAAAATAACATGAAAAACTGATATGAAAATACAACTTTTGTCGACATTTTTTTCTGTGATCTATAGTTAGTAAGATACATTGATTAAAAAAATGTAGTATTTTCTAAAAAAAAAAAATTGATGAAAAATCTGATAAAATTCACAGGAATTACCATCAAGTAGTAGTAAAATCTCGCAATTGATAAAAAAACACCAGAGTGAAAAAAAAAAGTTAAATTGACAGAAAATGCCACATATATAGAACAAAAAAATGATTATACTTAATGCATGGATGAAAAGGATACAAATTTGTTGAAAAAATCTGTAGGACTCGGTATCATTTTCCAGCCTGATGGCCACAAAATCATCATGCTCCAAGCGCTCCGAAATCTGCTTTTCGTTTATGACCATCGCAACTTGACTCGAAGTATCATCCTTGCCTGTGAAACAATAATCATTGGCCATACAACAAAAGACAATCTTGACACTATGTACATTTGTCGGGGGCGTCAAGGGTGGAGACTGGCAATGAAGCAGCAAAAAATCAGTGCAAAGGAAGTGTCCAATACAATAAATAATTTTCATTAAACAACAATTTTCAAAAGTACAGTGACACTTCATCGACACGAGTAATTTGGATTTCTAGGCGTGTCATAGCAGACAAATTAGTGAAACAGAAAACAAGTCAGGTACACACCTTCGACAAATACGACAAAAATTGCTTTTCGCTGTTTTGACGTTGTCACAGCATCGTCTATGCTTCCCGGAAACCACTTCATATTTCACAATCAAAATTCGACTTCGGTGCTATGCCGAAGTATTCTCTCCAAAAAATATACTTTCGTGAGTGACGTAATCGAGACAATTCACGAATTGTCGTTGCGATCGAGATCACTTTTGACACTGCCAATGTGCCAACAAATTAACGAACAAAACATAGGTTACGTTGAATTTTAGCCGAGAGATCTGTTATATGACCTGCAGAGGGAGCTAGTCTGTGAACACGCGGCCTCAGAACCACGATCTTAAGGCGAGGCACAACCTCTGTACTCCACCCATGAGTGCAAAACACATAGGCTAGTATGGCGCTCAAGGCGGAGTGAAAGAGAAGCAGCACATCCATGTAAGTATAGAGGTTTTGCCTCGCCTTAAGGGGGGAAAGGGTCGGAAAAGTAATTTTTTTTTCTGATACTACAACTTATAAGAAATATTGTCAGAAAATTTGAAGTCATTAGGAGCAAAACTTTTCGAGTTATAGACAATTGAGTCTCCGGGCGCTCGGTCTCCCTTGACCGTCATAAGACTTTAATCGCGTTTTTCTCAAAACTTTTTTTTTAAGTCGGTAGTCAAAATGTCTCGAAAACCTTTGGACCGAGTTCGCCTAAACTTTGCACACTTCTTTTAAATACTAAATACTCGGTTCTGAACGAAGGATTTTTTTTTTCAATTACAACTTATTTTTTTATTGAAAAGAAAGAGCAATTTTCGCCAAAAATCAGAATTTTTTGATTGCACCTTTACTAAAAATTCAAAAATGAATATTTTGTTAATTCCTTCGATCAAATCCAAGATAAACTTATGTACGAAAGAAATCTTTTTGGTTTTTTAATTTCAGATGAACCAATCAAGAGTTATCCTGACTACCGCAAGGAAACTTTTTTTGAGGTGACTCGGTTCTCACCACTGCCACTGGCTTATTTTTCAATATTTTCTAATGAAAATTTAACAGAATATACTTAGAATGATGCTTAATAATGTAACAATTTAAAAAAATATTAATTAATAAGGTACTCTGGAAAAAAATTCACAAAAATATGCTTTTTTTTGTATCTCAGACCCTTTTCCCCCCTTAAGATCGTACAGAGATGTACATGGAACCACAGGCATTATGGCAGTATTTGGCAGCTTTGGGGTGCTCGATTAGTAATCACCACCGCCGCCGTGAGCACTGCCTGTATCGGTGTGCACAAATCCACCGCCACATTGTTAGCACCGCCCTCTCCCTCCTACGCGCATAGTGCGCTGCAAATAATTATGTGTCTCTCTCGCACTAACGCGCTTCCAATGGTTGGGATGAAGTTGCGTTCTCGCGCACACCCATGGAGACTAGAGGAAGAAGTGCTATCTTTGTACGGCGAGACTGTACAGAAAACGTTCGTACAGTAGCGGACAAAAGTTTAAGACGGAGAGGAAAAAAAAAGTAATCGTTGATTTTTTTATGAAAAGAATTGACTCAGTGGATTTTTTTTTGTATTAGCTAATTAATCATTAATTCATATATTTATTACATAAATTCAATTTTGCGCGTAACAACATTAGATACAATAAACAAAGAAAACATAAATTTGTTTGATATCTTCGGGGACAAAAGTTTAAGACTATACGTAAAAAAATATTTTTTGGTAGAAAATATACAGATATTTTCCTCCCTTCAATACTTTGTCCACAGTCCATTATTTTTTATCACATCAGCACATCTTTGAGGCATTGAATCAATTAATTTTTTGCAGTCGTCCACAGTTGTTTCATTCCACGTTTTTTCAACCAAAGAGTACAAATCGTCAACATTTTTTGGTTTATTTCTTTGAACCCTTCTTTTTATGGTACACCATAAGTTTTCAATTGGATTTAAATCCGGCGACTGCGACGGCCACGGTAATAAAGTGATTTTTTCATCTTGAAAAAAACTTTTCACTACCCGAGCCGTATGCTTTGGGTCATTATCTTGTTGATAAATAAAATTATCACCCATATTTTCGTAGGCATACGGTAACATAGTATTTTTCAATATATCCAAGTATTGAAAACGGTCCATGATTCCATTAATTCGGCGTATTGGTCCAGGACCATTGCGAGAAAAACATGCCCACACCATTACGTTTCCACCTCCATGCTTAACTGTCGGTAAAACACATCGAGGATTTAAATCTTCGCCAATTCGACGTCTTACATACAGTATCCCGTCAGAACAAATTCGGTTGAATTTGGATTCGTCCGAAAACTGCACATTTTGCCAATCCTCACTTGTCCAATGCCGATGAGCCTTAGCAAATTGCAGTCGTAATTTTTTATTCTTTTTACTGAGCATCGGCTTCTTCCGTGGCTTTCGTGCTTTCAAATTGAATTCGTCTAATCGTCTTCGGACAGTTCTTACACTAATTTGTGCATTATTATTACTGGATATTTCAGCTCTGATATCGACTGCTGAACGAAAACGATCTCTCTCGCTTAATCGATGAATCCGACGATCCAGCGTTGGCGTGGTTTTCCGCGGTCTACCGTTTTTTGGTCGATCAAAATAGTCCCCAGTCTTCACAAACTTGTACCACGCTTGCTTACAAGAAGTTTCTGATCGATTCATTTGAGTTGCAATTGAAGAAAATGTCTCATTTTGCTTCCGTAGAGACACGATTAGTTTTCGTTCAGTTGATGACAAATTACGGGCTTTACCCATACTCTTTTCGTACGTAATTAAACTTAAGACACTGGATGATACACCACAAACTATTTACAGTATTAATATATCAAATTATTGCGTGGATCGACTACGGGTATCTTGTTCGACAGATCGTCTTAAACTAATGTCCGCTGTTTACAGATGGTTGGAAGGAAAAAAAAATTGTATAATCTATATTGTTTACATTTGACGACCGAGACTTCTACATTATGAAGGTCAAACGTACACATGTATTGTAAAAAAACAACACGCCGAAAGAAACGTTAGTACTTGTATGACAGATCTATGAACCAAATTGTAATTCATCGTCTTAAACTTTTGTCCGCTACTGTATATGTGTCCTGACGACAAATTGCCCTGTTAGCGTCGCATTGTAGCTAGAAACCGAAAATATAGTATTACAGTCTGTGCACAGGGTGAAACTGACCATCATGGTGATTTAAGGGAGGAGTAAGGGTTTTAGCGTGAAAAAAACACTTTTTTGCGATTTTTTTTTAGAAATATGGATTGAGCAAATTTATTGAAACCTTTTGTACATTACTAAGTATGGTTTCAACAACACTCAGTAATTTTTTTATGCGAAAATATCGACAAACAAGCCGGTGACGGAGCTTTTCCAAGAACGTTTTTGGAAATAGACGATTTGTGGTGTACACTGTATCTCAGCTGGAAATTATCTGAAATAAAAAATCATTAAAACTTAGTCAAAGTATCATTAAATCCTCCCCCCAACATTCTCTGATTATTATTTTTTTCATTTTTAAATTTTTGGTGGTCATTTAAAGTGAAAACTGCTATTTTTTACGAAAAATTCCACCATTTTGTAAGTGGAAAACCCCTTAATGTAGAAAAAACGTCTAAAACTTAACGTTGGGGGGAGGTATTTTATATGTAGAAAGTGTGTACCAAGTTTGAAATGAATCGGTAATGTAGTTTTTAAATAGCAGTGCACACGGATTTTTAAAAAGTGGTTTTGAGAAAAACGCGTTTAAAGTTTTAAAAGCTAAACAAGTGAAAAAAAAATTTTTGTTTCAACTTACACGGAATTATCGATTCCAGCTCCATAGAGTACCCTGCAGCAGCTTCGATGTCTTCAGCCTCTTTTTTCTCAAGTCTTTGCCTTATTTTGGCTTCTTTGCTCTGCTGCTGAGCTTGTATCTCGGAGATATTTTTCAGCAGTCGTTTTGACGTAGGAGCAAATCGATGCCATAGTATCCAAATACAACGGTTTGGGTAAAAAATTACTTGCAATGTCCATTAGACCGCAAAACTTATTGCAGCCTGCTAAACCCAAACCTAATGTACGCATTACGAAAGCAAATCGAGTGTTGATTTCGTAGCGATGGCCAGTTTTCTCACTCGACGGTATATAGCGTGGATCACAATTGGCACATTTTACCTGGATTTGAAAGGCAAGACCTTCTTTTGTGCAACTTTTGAACTGAACTGAACCATCACACTGAGCACATTTAACCAAACTTGAAATTGTTGAGTCAACAAGCAAAAAATCGATGATTCTATAATGTTTTTCAACGTCTTTTGGCACGCTCGCACTGGTATTCAACTTTATTTTTTTCGATGATGCACTCTTCGTATTAGCTTCATCCTTATTTTGTTTCCTTGGAATAGGCCTTTTTTCGTTCTGCACAAATAAGTTCTTGTACCTCTTCGGTCATCTCTCGAAACTTTAGATACTCTCGGCATTTTTTAACAGAAAATATCTTGACAAAATGATAAAATCACTGAGAATAAGCGCACGATCGAACGTACAACAACTAACTGACTCGTCTCTCTTTTACAATGTATAATATACACATATATACACATATAAAATATGTATTTACGGCTTTAGTTACCTGTCTTTACTAAATAGAAATTGTTCGAAACAGAACAATAGGCCAGAACGATCCCCAAGTGAATAAACTGTATACCTGCTCGCCAGAACGATCCCCAAGTGAATAAACTGCATACCTGCTCGCCAGCTGCGCGCTGTCTTTCCGAGAGGAGACTAACTAGTCAATAAATTCGAGAGTTTTGTTCTGATCGACTTCAAATTTTGAGACTATATTCTTGAAATATTTAACTATAAGAAAAGACAAAAAAAATCGATTTTTCAAAAGTGCAAATCCTTACCCCCCTCAATTATTAGCGATTATTTCGTTTATGTACTCGACGGCGACTTTGAGAGAGATGAAGGAAGTATCTAATAATTTACTTCTTAATTACAAATATAATCTCAACTTTTTCAATCCCTATTTCTGAGTACCCAAAAGCACGATTACTCTCAACTCAAATTACTCTTTTATCACTCGCTCTATCTTTGTAATAAAGTGCGGCGGCGGTAGCAAAACTCAGACTGCACCCATCATACCAAAAGTACCAGTGTCCAGTCTGTGACGCGGATTTTCATTCAATATGTCTGTTCTTCCTATATCCATGGTGTTCGAACCTTCCCGACAAATAATAGAATCCCTTGGAATTATATGCTATATATGTTTGAAGACTGGGTAAAAATTTAGAGGTACAGATTTGTTGGAAGCCATGCGCCGAAAAAATAATATTAAATAAAAAATAGTGAAATAGTAATTTCTTCTTTAACAATAAAAATACATATTTCGATTATCGTTCTTTTATTTTCTCCTACTGATTTTAAAGTGGTCCACCATGTATCATTTTTTGCATGACAAATGTTTTTTTGTTTAAGAAATTTTATCAAACATGAATTAATTATTACCTGACAAAATATATTTTTACAATTAAAAGTGTAGATTGGCGAAATTATTATTTCAGATGCACAATATTTAATCTACATTAAATTTAACTAACATTAAATAAAAAAGTAATTCCTTTAATGTAATAATCGTTCTTCACCAAAGTTCTTAAAATGTTGTTTACCTACGCAAAATGTATTAAGGATTTGCACATAATTTTTATAATGAATTTTTGAATAGTAAAAAAAAACCGTCAACCATCAATAGATACATCAACGTTAATTGGTTTTAACAATTATTATCATTTTTGTTTGGGTCATTATGATTATTATAACATAAATGTAATCAATAATCAAACTAATGTACAGATAAAAGACTGTTAACGGCAGGGTCTCATACGCAGTCGGCACCGAGTATACAGTACCATTACATCTGCGCAGCAAGCCGACAACGCTCGGCGCGAACTGACCCGACTGCGGTTAAGACCCCACCCCCGGCATCGCAACAGGTGCCGGCGAGGACGGCCGAGTGACAGTGTAGTAATTAATTATTAATTAATAATAAATTAAATACATTTCCCACCTCATTCCCAGGTCGATCCACGCTGCGCTTGACATAGCGCAGCCAGATAGCACGTCGAATACTGAAGGTCAGCGGTAAGTCGTCGCGTCGGCAAGGAGCGTAGCCATCCGGGTGCAAGAAAGCCCGCTAGCAAATTCAGGACATTAACATTCAGAAGTGAGATTGCCTGGGCTCGAGGGAGGAAAATTACGTGATAAAGGGTTTCGCAAAAACGTGCGCGTAGAACAGTCGAGAAAACTGATAGTGACGCGTGTGCGAGACTTCCGATAGAGCGACGCGTAGAACAATCGAGAAAGCCGATAGTGACGCGCGCGAAGGGTCTGAAGAGCGGACGCGTGTGCGCGAGAACCGAAAAAAGATGCGAGACGCTGCGCACGGCGGGTGAACTGTTGAACGCGGTGGTCAAGCATTGAGTGCTTCGACGCGAGACGACGCGTGCGAGCAAGTGCGAGACCCCGCGCAGAACAATTATACAGAGACGTGGTAGACTGCCATTGTGTGTTTCGATGCGAGACGACGCGTAAAGGGAAATTCACAAGACGACACGAACAATAAATAATATTATTCAAAAGTGCAGTGAATAAACTATTATTGAATAGTTTATTGAATAGGATATTGAATAGTATTCCGCGCACGGAAGTGGACGTTAGACATGATGGGACTTGATGCGAGGCGGCGCGTGGGAGCCGAATTCGCGAGAACAATATTTCTGAGAATCACGAGACGCCACGAGAATAAGGAAGTGTCGTGAGACGCCACAAACAATAAAATATTACACCGCGAAGGGGGAAACGTTTTCTGACCAACAGAAATTCGGGCGTCGCAACAAAATTCCCAGGGTAGACGCGACGGTAACAATAGCATTCGCGACAGTGAATCTGCACGACGGGGACAGCGTGATCACAGTCGCGACTACGTGCACATACGAAACCGTTACGATAGCCTCGAATGCGAAGAACAAAAAGGTGCGGGCAACATAACCCGCGAAATAAAACGGTTACAACTCAAACTAGAAGGGATTGAGCTACGGACGAGTGCGCCGAGGGATAGCGACATGCCAGTCCAAGCGGACAATCACGGGAACGCGGTCGATCGTCAGGACACCGACGGGAGAGCCAAAACACAATTCCAAAGGAATCCAAAGGAATGGATTGAGAATATCGAGCGAATGTCGAACTACTCCCTGGAAGTCGCTTGTATGCAACTGGCTGGACCAGCCAAGGAATAGTGCTGGTACAGGGCCAGGGAAATCCACACGTGGGAGGAGTTCAGTGGCGTTTATGCACACGTTCGGCAAGACCGAATCACACGGACAACGTTGGGAGCGTATGGCCCAGCGCGTCCTAGGAACACACGAAAACTTCCAAGAATATTTTTACACAAAGGTGCGCCTATGTTCGCGGTTAGGACTTTATACGGAAGAAACTAAGATCGAAGTGTTGCAAGGACTAAGGCACTGGGAGGACGGGCTCGGCCTCGCAACACAATATTGTCAAGATAGCGACGAGCTATACGCAGCATTATTGAAGGGCGCGCGACTACGCAAAAGCCAAGAGACGCGTTCGGGAAAATCGACAGAGCGATCGGAGAAACCTCGAGGTCATCAAACGGAAACCCGCTCGAAGCGAGTCTCAGACCGATTCGAGAACGTCAAAACCAAAAAAAAGCAGTGAAAACCCACGCAGCTGGCCAGCGAAAGCACCGAGTACACGAGAGAACACTATACGACTACCAGCCAGAAACATAGAAGGTCAGCCTAAATGCTTCAACTGCAACCGGCACGGTCATCTGTTTCGCGAATGCCCCCAACCAAAAACGGAGGCGAAATGTTACAGGTGTGGACGCAGCGGATACCAGAAAAAGGACTGCCCGGCGACAGAGCTCAATCTGCCAGTACCTGTAAATATGGTGACGGGCGACAACGACTTTAATATAGACACCTACGAAAAGGAGACGCGCATCAACGGAATCAAGATGAAAGTGCTCATCGATGAAGGAAGTGGAGTCTGCACGATAAAAAAATCCTGAGCCAGGAAGGAGAAGTTCACAACCACACGCAAGAAATCCAAACTGCAAGGGTGGGGTGGTCCCAACAATGTGAGCGAATTCACCGAGATCGTGTTGGCCGATGTGGAAATCGACAATGTGTTAATTCCAAATGAGCCGTTCTGCCTGATAGAAGACGACCTACAGGCGCATGACGTGCTATTAGGAAGGACTTGCCATGACCAGCCATAGATCTTTTACACGAAAGGAAAAGGGAAAATTACCTTCGGAAGTTACGACGAACACTACCTCCAGCAAACGGAGCCCGAGGAACCACAGCACGCCCTGGAGACAAAGATCTAGAAAGAGCTGAAAGTCCACGTAGCCACGATACACTGCATCAGCGTCATGGACGACCAGTAAGAGTACAAATTGCCGTTGGTAAACCTGGGAAAGAATATGCGGGTCATCAACACCGCGGATTTTGTCCCTAGAGGAAATATCGAAAAATTACAAAAATAAAACGACGAACGGAATTACCAAAGGCCAAACGAGAAAACCCAGATCAACGTGGGAGAAAGAACATCCAACGTGGAAATCAACGATCTCGTTAATTTACTAAATGACTTTTGGAAGTGCATGGGACTAGAGTTACGAGAAATTGGGAAATCAACCAACATGAAGATGAGCATCACCGAGAAGGCGGACAGCGGCCCGGTGACGGCGAAAGTGTATCGCGCCACACCAGCCGAATGAGCAACTATCAAAGAAATAATACAAGAACTAAGGACTGCAGGAATTGTCAAGGATACGGAGTCGCCGTACGTGAGTCCTGTCCTACTGAAGTGAAGAAAAAGAAAGGGAAACCACGACTGTCGACGATCAACAAACAGAACGAATAAACCATCCTCTACCAAATGTTGACAACCATCTAGCACAGCTGAAGGATGTACGAATGTTATAGTCCTCGATCTTGCGCACGGCTACCTGCAAATTTCTCTCACAATCGAGGCCCAACCCAAAACAGCAATAATCACGCCAGACCAGTCGGTAGAATTTACGAGGATGGTGTTTTAATTAATGAACGGGCTCGCTTACTTCAGATAGATAATGAATAAATGGTTACGAGATGCACCACCACGTTCTTTACAAATCGCTGAACCAGAAGCTATTATTCGTCGTGCCAGCGGCAATGCGTAAATCGATAGTGATAAGGCACCATAATTTACAAGGCCATTCTGGCATCGAGTGAAGGTGCACTCAAATTGCTCGACAATATTATTTTCCGGGGATGCGGCGGTATGTGCGCCAATAGGTGCAGACCTGTCCACCCTGCATATTGTCAAAGGGAAACTCGGGCAGGCAGGTGGGAATGCTACACCCGATACCACCAAGCGAAAGACCATTCAGGGCATATAGATCACGTGGGGCCGTTCGTAAAATCGACATCGGGACGAAAGTACGTGCCAGTGGTAATTGATAACCTAACTTAATTAGTATGATTGTACGCAGTCAGTAGCATGTGCGTTGGTCCCGTGATCAAAGCCATGGAGGAGCCAGGCGACGCACACGGGGAGCCGCGAGTGATAGTGTCGGACAGAAGCACATGCTTCAGTGCGGGAAAATTCGCCGCATGGTGTGGCAAACACGGAATTCGCCGTGTGCTAAATTCCCGAAGGCACCCGCAGGCCAATGGGCAAGTAGAAAGAGTGAACGCGACTCTTGTACCAATGCTACAGCGCAACATCCAAGGCCAAGAACGACGGACCTAGGACCGAAACCTTCGACACATCGAAAGGGACCTGAACGAAACCAGCAATGCCACCACACGACACTCACCATACCAGCTGCTGTATGAATACGAGCCATGACGAAACGACGGGGAATTAAGCTGTTTGACGGAGGGAACGAACGAGTACTGCAGACCAGAAGTACTGCAACACCAGGCCCGAGATAAAATAGCCAAGCAGCGCCAGCAACCGGTCAATTTACGAAGTAATCTACTTTATCCCGAAATGGAAGGGGTCGATGGCCGTAGTCCGAGAAGCGCAAAAGGACACGTACCACGTGACCGACCTATATCACGCTGCAGGGAATAAGCACTTGACTACAACGCAACGTCGAGAGCAACAACGAAGACGACCCAGGCGACGACACATGCAGCACGCACGGGGCAGCAGACGCCGCCGAAAATACGCCTGATTCGCCTTCCAAGGTAGACGTGACAACGACGACACACGAACCGCCTAACCAGCGTACGACGGGTTATGCGCGACTATAGACTCTTTGAATACGTTTTCCTGCATTAGACAAAGATTCTAATTATCTTTAAATACATTCAGACATCGTTATTATTTGCATACTATATGTGTCTACGCGTTCTCATTATTTCCCCGCCTCATACCCAGGACGATCCACGCCGCGCTTGGCATAGCGCAGCCAGATAGCACGTCGGATACTAAAGCTCAGCGATAAGTTGCCGTGTCGGTAAGGAGCTGAGCCATCCGTATGCAGGAAAGCCCGCTAGCAAATTCAGGACATTAACAAGACATATAAAATATTTGCAGCAATCAAAAAATGAATAATTGTTATTTTTTAAAAAATTCAGGAACCGAGCTTTGAACCTGGCACCTCGAGCATTTAAAACTGACACGGTATCATCTGGGTCATCTGATTATTTGTACACAAAGATTACTTTGTCGTATACAAATTGTTATGACAATTTTTAGGTGTTTTTTTCAGATTTAACTGGGTAATTGCACTATCACTTGAATGTAAAAACACCTTAAGGTACTTTTACAGATACACAATTGATTTCTAAAGTGAATTCAGGATTAAGGTTAAGGAAATAAGGATTGTCAGCTTATGTGACAGCTGATAACAACGCATGCGCAAAACATACGTGCATATACAGCACATGCGGTTCTTGACGTCCGCAGCGCCGCTGGACACTTTTACGTACACGCCAGAATACGAAGATAGAACTCCTTCCCTCGGGCCTCCATGAACGCACCCTTGAATGCTTGAGATTGAGCAAATAAAATGCATCTTTTGTTAGTATATTGACCAATAATTTGAGAATACTGATGATCGGGATGGTTTTAACTGAAATATATCAAAAGTGGGATGAGTGATCACTCGTGACAAGTGGAAAATAACCAGACAAATGATGTCAACAGAAAAAATGGTCTATATTCACTCATAAATATTTCAAATAGTACAAAAATATATAAAAATAAAGTTGAGCACTGAATTTACTGGGTGAGATGCACATACAATTATATGAGTTGCGTGCTGTATTTAATAAAGTGAGAGAGAGCGTGAAAGCAGCCCGAGCTGCAAAGCACGCCACGAGGTGAGACGATTGAGGATGCACTTATGAGAAGATATCACCGTTACGCTGAGGGAATTCGGATAAATTATCAGTGTGTTACCTTACCAGAGGTAATTGGGTCCTTTTAAGCACGTTTTAAGTTGAGAAAATCCGATGGTTGAGGTTGAAAAGTATATCCATACTGAGAAGCACCTGTTGTTCACTTGGCGTTGACGATGGAAGTAATTCAAGATGGTGCACATTTCAAAAACTTCGTTGGCGATGCTAACGCTGCATGAAAGTGCGATTGTCGTACATACGCGCGAGAGAGGTATCCGCGAGGGGCTGCCACCCATCTAACAGCGTGGCCGTTGAGCGCAATAGCGCAGCAGCACCGATGCGCTGCTACACAGCGACCATTGTCTAGTAATGCGAGCAGATTTCTCAACATAGTGAAAAGATAAAAATTGTAATCCTCTGTAAACATATGGTATGGTTGCCATTTAAACCAAGCGGGTTAACAATCAGCTAATTTCGCAGCTTCGACGTGCATTGAACCTACGATCGACCGGTGTAAAGTGTGTTCTCTTATATCCCAGTAGCTGACAGATCCCGATTCAATTCTCACACCTGTAATTTAAAAAAATTATAGTTTCAGGAAAGATAACAAATAGTCGAACTGATGGTAATATTTTGTAACGATATTTATCGTTAACATTACCCTGAAAGGGTTTTGTTCGGACTCGAGCAGGGAGGAAAGTAATTTAGGCTTTTGTAATAGGTAAAAGTAGGGTTTTATTCAAGAAACGTAGTGTAAATTTTGCGTTACATTAAGTGGAAATATGAAGATAAAATATAATTAACGATCTTGATCCCTCTTTCTTGGTATTGTGGATACCACGCGCCTTACAATACGTTATTCCCGGGCACTTGAGTGCATTTATAATCGTGTACGTTGGAGAATCTAAATAATTTGTGACAATCTTATATTAAACAAATCTGCGTTGGTCAATAATGTGTTTTATAATGGAGATATAGCATTCGATCGATAATATGCTCTCTGATGTGAAAATAGACGTTGATAAATAATAGAACTTCTAATGTAAAAATATTCGTTGATTGATAATATAATTTATAAAGTGAAGATAAACGTCGGTCGATAATTCTTTTTACTCGTCGCGTTCCCTGGGTAAGATACCGTAGCCCGCGTACCGTTGGTAAATGGCCGGCAGCTGCTCGTAGCACTTGGATTACCCTCGGGTCTCTACTGAGTAATCAATACTCGCTTCCCACGTCACAGGACCGTTGGTGGGAGTGGAGCTCCCGCCTGGTACTCTGTGAAGGCCGACTCGCTCGTCCACCTGACTGCCGCTGCGATCCGGCGCCTGTAGGATGCACTTTGGGTGCATGCGCTGCTATATCAGGGCCGTACGCCTTTTATATTTTCCCTGAGATTTCCCGATTTATATTTAAATTATTTTCCTATCTTATTCCCTACGCTATCGTGTAATTCCTATCATCTTTAGTATGGTGACATTAAATCTCCGTTATTTAATATGTGTGGAGATTATTTTGGTCTGAGAGCATGGCCTGTTGGATTGTGCTATCCTCGGCTACCAGAGGGAGAGACCGCTTTGTTGATGTTTGGATGGCCCGTGCTGCGTTGAACTCAAGCGCAGCACAGACTCAGCTGCTACCCGTTAAGTGTGTGTCTGGTGCTACAGCTGGGCTCTGCCTGTATCAGTGTGGCTGCAGCGAGGGCTCGCTAGCTGCAGCGAGGGCTCGTTTGCTCTTCCTTCCTGGTACCTGGACTTCTGCGTTGGCGGGACCTGTGAACAAAACTGTTCCCCGAATGCCGAATTTCTGGTCTTTTTATACTAGTATCCCCTCTGTCCGTCCCATGCTTCTGGTATTACTATAGCTGGTGACGGTCCTGTAGCCCATCTCCTGTAGTCTACTGATAGCCTTGGTCTTTTTGAAATTTGTCGTTGGTTTTTAATTCTCCACTGGTGCCTTTTGAAACGAGTAACGGGACTTGGTCTTCGACGTGCCGTGACATGGTGTGAGTGACGCGCGGTAGCGGCGCTTCGTTGTGTGTGTACCGCGCATCTTGAGTCGCCAGGTATAGGCCGGTCTTACTTGGTGTGTGTAACGCGCGGTAGCGGTGATTTGGTGTGTGCGTCGCGCGTTATTAGATGGTCAGTACGTTACAATTTATCCTTTTTTTTTTTCATACGTAATGTATGTCCGATTAAATGTGGCACTACGTCTATCGTTATTATATTTAATATTTTATGGAAAACGAATTCTCGAGCTAAAGTGATGTAAAGAAAATGATAAGTTCGTATCTACACATTATCGAATGCGTACAGTGAAATAAATGTTGAATGTGTTTTCCGGAAAACTTGTTTTTGGGATAATTAATAATTACATTATATTATATGTAAATACGATAAGGACGCAAGGTTGTACTTTACATCCTTGTTTACCAGGTGTACAAGTATGAAATGCGGATTTCAGAAAACAGATGGCGCACGAATGCAGTTTGTGCTATAAAGATTTGATATTGCGCCAATTTGTTGTGTCATCAACAAGTGTCAGACGCACACGAGTGATAAATTGAAAAAGTGTGTGCATAGTGTTATGTTGTTGTGTTCAATATGTCGAAATTTATACCGAACAAAGAGCATTCGCGGACAACATTAATTTTTTGTTTTCATTTGAAGAAAACTGCTGCTGAATCATACCGATTACTTCGAGAATATTCACTTATGGTGAATATGCTCCATCGCAAGATACGTGTGAACGATGGATTCGGCGTTTCAAAAGTGGTGACTTCGATGTTGTAGACAAGGAACGTGGAAAGCCGCCAAAAATACGAAGATGTGGAATTGCAAGCATTGTTGGATGGAGATGATTCGCAAACACAAAAACAACTTGCGAAGCAATTGGGCGTTAGTCAACAAGATGTTTCCAATCGGCTACGAGAGATGGGAAAGATTCAGAAGACCAGTAGATGGGTACCACATGAGTTGAACGATAGGCAAATGGAAAAGCGTAAAAACACATGTGACATTTTGCTCGCTCGGTACAAAAGGAAGTCGTTTTTTCATCGTATAGTTACAGGGGATGAAAAGTGGATTTATTTTGAGAATTCCAAGCGTAAAAAAACATGGGTAGACCTAGGTGCACCATCCACATCGACCGCAAGACCAAATCGCTTTGGTAGAAAGACGATGCTCTGTGTTTGGTGGGACCAGAGGGGCGTGGTCTATTATGAACTGTTAAAACCTGGGAAAACGGTTAATACTAAACGTTACCAAAAACTATTGACCGATTTAAACTGTTCGCTGCTTGAAAAAAGGCCAGAATACCGAAAGAGGCAACATAAAGTAATTTTTTTCATGACAATGCTCTATCCCATACGGCAAAACCGCTTCGCGACACGTTCGAAGCACTCAGCTGGAAAGTTCTACCCCATGCCACTTACTCACCAGACTTGACTCTTTCCGATTACCACTTGCTTGCATCGATGGGTCACGCACTTCCTGAGCAGCGCTTTGGTTCGTACAAAGATGTGAAAAAATGGCTCGATGAATGGTTCGCAGCAGGAGAAGATTTTTACTACCGTAGTATTCACAAATTGCCCGACAGATGGGAAAAATGTATAACAAGCGATGGAGCATACTTTGAATAAAGCACTTTTTATCATTCTTCCGAATTTAACATTATTTTTTTGGAAAAAAAACCGCATTTCATACTTGTACAGCTGGTATTCAGATTTTTATACCATTTAAATGTGCTCTTTAAAACTGTATATATTCTCAAAATCAGAATGAAAATATTTTTTCTTCTGAAAAAAAAAAGAAGAGGTGTCGGTGGGACACCCGGTTGGAACGAAGTTCCTTTCACTATATATTATGTATTAAATAAGAGGCACAATTAAATAAATTAACAGCGTTGGAGAGTAATTAAATGAAAAAATAAAATAAATGAAGGAATGGTAATAAAATTGTAATTAATATATTTTTTAGGAATAAACTTTTTACTACTAATTATTGTACAAAAATATATAAACTAAATATAAACTTAATCTGTACAGTCAATCGCAGTAATGATTGGTTTGTGATAACTAAAATAGGACACATATGTTTGCGATTGAATGAAAAAACTGCATCGATAGTGGTATTGTATCTTGTTGTAGATTCTGCTGGTTCATTGTTAATTCTCGGGAGATCTAAAAATAACCATACAAAAAAATATCGAACAAATATAAATCATATTTCACAGAGAATATACAGTAGAAAGATAAATAAATTACTTACGCATCTGAATGATGTTTTGCTAGCAAGGTATTCAATTGAATACTTTGATTTTTTAATTTTCTTTTCCGTCGATATTCCTTCATATATTCAGTACGACTTGTAGTCGAGATGCTATAATATCAACATAAAATAAAACAATAAAATAAAATAATTTGAAAAATATTAATAAATATATATCAGGTAATAATGATGATAATCTTTAATAAATAAAATTAATAAGCGGTAAATGTAATATGTTACCTTGGAAGATGGTCTGTATTTTGCTGCTGTAATTCAATGTTTTGTTTCTTTATTGTTATATCGTGTAATGTTTGTTGTGCATCAGTTGTAGGTTTTTTAATTTCTTCATTAGATCTTTGTCGAAGATGGTCAGTATTTTTCAGCTGTATTTCAATTAGTTTGTTTTTGTTTTTTTTTGTCACGATATTCTTTAGATCTTTGCTTATGCGTTTTAGGTTTTTTAATTTCTTCTAATTTTTCTCTCTCACGACATTCATCAGATCTTTGTGCACTGATGTTTTGTACTCTTATATCCTGTATTTTTTTTTTTTTAATCTTGTAGCTTGCATCTGAGTAGTCGATGCTTTTGTTGATTCGCTATTGAAATAAAATATGTATATGTATATATATATATATATATATATGAGGATATGATATGTATATTAATATGTATATGTGTATTTTGTTGTCTGTTTGTGGAAAATTTATAGTTAATGTATTGATTATTAATTAAATTAAATATCGAGTTTAGTAATTATTGCCTAATTTCAGCTTTTTAACTATAATTCACTGCATTTTCATTGCACACAAATGCGTTTTGTTTTCAATTTGAAGAATATTATGGAAAAAGTAGAAAAACTATATAAAAAAATTTTTTTCCAACGACTTTTCTTCAATTTTTCGAATTTTCTGGTAAATTGAGTTTAAATTGACATTTTTCCAACTTTTTTCTACTATTTACTCACATTTATGACTAAATACAGCTTTTGGTAAATAAAAAAGTTAAAATTTGGGAAAAGCCACAAAACGGCATAATTACCGTAGATCTAATTATTTTTTTAGGTCTTTACCTATGGGCTTGCCCATCATGAAAAAATATGGAAAATTTTTGTTTTTTATCCAAGAATTTACTGTAAAATTTAAAACCGAAAAAAAAACGTCCTTTTTGAAAAATCACTATGTTGCTATCTGTGACCAAACTAATGACGAAAAAAATCTAAAAATTTCTGTACAGTGTTTTTTTATATTGCCCTACAACATACTAAAAGGAAAAAAAATACGAGAGGAAAAACAGGTCATTTTCACCAAGAATGCCCCATATAGAGGTTATGACGCGCACGGCTTGTTAAACTTTCAATAGTGAAGATAGGTTAGGACGCGCACGGCTTTGTAAACACATGTAGTATTTCTCATTATTGAAGAACAGAGTATAATGCCTGCAGTATAACACTGGTACTTACCTGACTCCATCATCACTATCCTCAACTATCATCACTGAATCACGTTCACAATTCATTGTTCATTATTTATTAATAACAATAACTACATACGCACACAAGAATACAACTGACGCGCACGCCGCTTGGCTTTCAGACTGCAGTAATATACCTATACATAACGCGCACGCCGCGTGGCTTGTATAGCAGAGTGCCGTACGCTGCTGCCTGTCCCCACTCCGAGCGCTGAGAGAAAGAGAGAGAGAGAGAGAGAGAGAGAGAGAGAGAGAGAGAGAGAGAGAGAGGGAGAGAGAGCAAAAGGCATAGTATACCCGTATACGCTACTGCGGCCCGCCCCTCTCCAAGCGGTGGAGAGAAAGAGAGAGCGTGCTAACATACTATAGCAAAAAAGTGTCGTTCTGCTATAGTCCAAATGTTACACTTTTTCTCGGTCGAGCCCCCATCCTGCCAAGCGTATACCGTGCGATAAGGAACTTCGTTCCAAAAAAATTAACCATACAGGGATCGAGCTAAAACTGCTTAGTTCGCAGTAAAATAAACAGCGCCTTAATAGTCCGCTCGGCCAATATCATTTAACCATTTAACCAATATTTATTATCAGGAATCAATTTTATATTTTACATCGTGTACATGAAGGAGGGGGGTAGCGGTTACTTGATCGTAGGCTATAAATCACTGATTGAGGATACGAACTTAAGTGAGCGTGTATAGGTATAATGTTAGAGTAAAGGGAAAAATGTACGCCTACTGCGATGTTTAAATCCCTGAAGTTGTACGTCATTGATAATCGTACGGTGCTGCCCTCCCAAACTACTTTATGTTCAATTCATGATAACAATCAGAAACCACGTCGACACTCGACGGTGTAAAGTCGACCATCTATTACGCGTGTACGACCCGTTTTAAAGTATGGTGTTTGAGAACGCGGTTGGTAGAGGTAGTGGACTGTAAGATATCGAAATAAAGATTAGAAGCGGTACACAAATGTTATACAAAATAAAGCGTTTATTATACGCAACATCAAAATAAATGGATGCACTACAAATATACAATGGAAAATATAAGTTTGAATGTCAATGTTTGTGCACACAAAAAATAACTGGCTATGAAAATGAGCAGTCCCGATACAGCACACGATTACATTAATCATTAAGGGAATCTTGGGAGCTAAAAGTCCGACGCGTGCGGATGTGCAAACTTCACGCGGTTATACCGGCAATGCGGAAACACGACACAGTACGAGGTGAACCTAGATATATTGATGTACCAACGTTCTAGCACAACATTCTATTCACAGCTTTTAAATATAGTCGGATGTTCACTTAAGTTAGCCGTTTCTCCTGAGACCGATTATGAACACTGTAGAGCACAATTACTGGTGAGCAGCACATACGCGACACGAGGTGGAGAAGTACCGTTGCACAAACCTGTTTTAATGTAAGTAAATATGACTACGTCTGTGAACAGATCGTTGCCACCCACGCAGCCAAAAAGCGCGTGCGCGCAGTAAACTATGCCGCAGTATGCCAACGTCGTGTGCTTTACACTCTTGTGAGGTGCTGTGTTACGTCCTGACGTAACCATGCTCCAATGTCTATCTTTCTTTTAAAGAAGATCATAAACTTGCACCGTTGTCGAGTCCTATAGCTACCAGAGATTATACAGGAATAATGACGGCGGGAGGGGTGAAGCCTGCAGCTATACCGAGGCAGGGCAGTGAGAACACATGGTGCGCACCAGAAATGGACGGCCAGGTTCACCACTGTGCCTAACAACGTACGGCGCACACAGATGGTGGACTGTGCCCACCCAGATCGCAATCATAATGATCTTGTGTACCAGGCCTTCAAAGGCGGCCGTACGGAGCCGGGAGTACGTTGTACCGGGCTCGGGAGTACGTGCTGCTGGAGGAGGTCTTCGGCTTGTGAAGGTGGCTGTACCAGTGTCAGGAGTACGTTGTACCAGACTCTGTACATGTCGCTGGAGAAGGTCGGGAGTACGTCAAGTGTTTTGTGGTTGCTTGCCCTGGGTGAACGTCTTTTCTGTACGGGTATTAGCAACTTCGCCATGGTGTAGGCTCGGGTGCTCACCAAGCGAGACGTTAAGTCTTCGGACTAATTGGGAGACAGGGACGTTGTTGCAGCCCCATGGCTATGCCGTGGACAACCTTTAAATGGGTTGGACTCTGTCGGGCAAAAGGTTTTTGTGGCTTTAATGGTAGGTCAAGATTACATAATTGTCCGTCGACCACCGGACGTGAGTTAACAGTGCTGGTATGGGGTCTACCCGATGTACAGCCTTCTCGCAAGAGAGTTGACATAAATCACAAACTTCTGTACTTAACAACGAGAAACCAAGAGTTGGTAGGCCACTGCCACACTCTAAACGGCCAGGGTAGAGGGACCTGAATCTCGTATCAAGAGTTTTCCCTCTACGGCCGGTGGATATCATTGGCGGCGCGTGTCATCGAAATCTTTATTTGATTCGTGTCCGCGTGTTCTATTGGTGACTGTCGGGTGGTCGCTTCTTTCCCCCTGTCATGTACCGTATCTGGCTCACGAAGATAGACCAACTGCCGTGGCAACGTTTTCGTTGTTTTCAAGGTTCCTATACGCTACGACGAATGATGCAATAAACAAGAATATTACACGAAGATAGACTAACTGCCGTGGCAACGTTTTCGTTGCTTTGGAAATTCTTATATCCTACGACAAATGACGCAATGAACAAAAATATTACATGAAGACATATGTCTTATTAATGGTATTGATAGAAAATTGGAAGTTGATTTGACTACAGAATACCAAAAGCCAAAAAGGCAGTTCTTCAGAATCTCTGAACGTTTAAATAAAAATTTTAACACAATCATAACAAAGATTTGGACTTTTTACGAAGTAAATATTTAAACTATGGAATATATAAAGGGTGGTTAAATTTTAAGGGCCGATGTTGATTTTGAATAAAACACAAATTATTTAGGAAATTATTGTCAATTCTTTTTATTATGATAATATGGTATGGTTCAATTATGTATGGAACAAAATATCGGCCAAATGGCCCCCGCGACCTCGGCGGCACACCTCCATCCGATGGTCCAAATTTTCGATGACGCTTAGGCATAATTGAGGTTCTATGCCGTTAATGTGCCGAATTATCTCATCCTTTAGCTCTTGAATTGTTGCTGGCTTATCGACGTACACCTTTTCTTTCAAATAACCCCAAAGAAAGAAGTCCAACGGTGTCAAATCACATGATCTTGGCGGCCAATTGACATCGCCACCACGTGAGATAACACGGCCATTGAATTTGTCGCGCAAAAGAGCCATTGTTTCGTTAGCTGTGTGGCAAGTGGCACCGTCCTGTTGAAACCACATATCGCCCACATCCATATCTTCCAATTTGGGCCATAAAAAGTTCGTTATCATCTCACGATAGCGAACACCATTCACAGTAACTGCCTGACCGGCCTCATTTTGGAAAAAATACGGCCCGATGATGCCGCCAGCCCATAAACCGCACCAAACAGTCGCTCTTTGTGGGTGCATTGGTTTTTCGACAATCACTCTTGGATTATGATTCGCCCAAATGCGGCAATTCTGTTTATTGACGAATCCACTGAGGTGAAAATGTGCCTCATCACTGAAGATGATTTTCTTCGAAAATTGATGATCCACTGTTGCCATTTCTTGCCACCATTCTGACCATTGACGACGTTTGGAATGGTCAAGAGGCTTTAGTTCTTGAGTCAATTGCACCTTATAAGCGTGTAAATGCAAGTCTTTATGCATAATGTTCATCAACGACGAGCGTGAGAGGTGCAATTGTTGGGCACGACGACGAGTTGAGGTGGACGGCTCTTCAGCCACACTATCGCGAACAGCAGCAATATTTTTTGCAGTACGAGCTGTACGAGCATGCACTGGTGTTTTAATATCTCCTACAGACCCGGTTTGCTCAAATTTTTGCACGATTTTTCCGATTGTACGCACATTTGGACGATTAAATTGACCGAAAAAATCACGAAGTGCACGATATGCATTTTGATTTGAACGCCCATTTTCATAATAAGCCTGAATAACTTTAACGCGTTGCTCGATTGTTTATCTTTCCATGGTTCAAATTGAGTTAGTCTGAAATTGAGAAATGTCAAATGTAATGCAGAAAAAAACTTGACGTTTAGGTGTGGTTCACATTCAACATCGGCCCTTAAAATTTAACCACCCTTTATATATATATATTTAATAAATAAATCAATAATTTAAAAGGAATAAACCATCTAAACGCAAGTTCGATATAAGAACTAAGCAATAATATCATACAGATAATCAGAGTTAAAATAGGATAGAATAAGAAAAGACGTTTCATATTAGTCATCGCATAGATGGCAAAGACGACTCGAAGCTACGGTAGCGGTTGTTGGCGAAGGAGCATGCCGCTCAACGCTCTCAGGTCGCACCCGAGCCGATGCCGTCTTTCCCGTCTCTCTCTGTGTTAACACCATAAGACGAGGAGTATTCCCTCGCAACAATACATATTTATAGAACATATACTTTGCGACCCAGTGTTAATCTAAGCAGCCATTTGATATAAAATCATTTGGACTGATGAACAATTTTAAGCTAAAATTATGATAGAAACTCAGAAGAGAAATGCTTACTTAAAAGGATACAAGAAATAATTGCAAATATGAAAATTTAACATTCTAGAAAATTGAAAAGCCAATATATTGTTTTAAGTAAACAATTAGGATCGTGAGAGAATATAAAAACCATAGACAGTTTGTTACTATAGTGGTTATATATGCCCATTTACGTTACACGCTATTAAGAATTAAAATAAGTTTAACATTACCGAAAAACTATATTCGGTATTAGTCATAAAAGGGACAGCGGAAGCGACTCGGATCTACAGCGCAGCGTGGCCCGAAACCCTCGACACCTCGCTACCTGACCGAGGCGCTTTTCGCTCTCTCTCTTTCTCTTTCTCTTTCTCTCTCTCTATCTCGACGCGTGCCACCAAAGCAAGGGTAATCCTTCAACTACTTCGCGACATGTGGTATCGCCTCGCATGCAACTCAGGAAAAGAATCGAACGACGACGATGTCACAGCTAGAAGAAAAATGGATCGTCGATAAAGTCCAAAGTCCGAGTTCTATTGTAATTCCAAGAATTCCCCGCATAGAAAATTAAGCCCTCCAGGACCTATATAAGGACGGGAAAATGCCCGAAGGAAAGATAGTCAAGATAGTTCATAGTGCAGTCAACAGTCGATAGTCAGTTGCCGGGCAGTCAGTAGACAGTCAGTTGGCGATAATTACCGCGGAGGAACCCCACCCTGTAGAGTCAGCTAAAGTCCAGAGTGAGTACTGAAGATTTGAAATCGATATAAATGAAAATATAACTGAAAATAAAAACGGTCGAACAGTCTAAATTCAGTTCGAATTTACTTTTTCTCAGTTTTAATCATACGGAATTTATCTAAAGTATAGAAGACATTGAATTCAATTGTTTTCTGCCGTTTTTGTACAAGTCCACACTGTTTATTTCGTTTTACTGTTTTATCGAACCATAAGTATCGCGTTAAGAGTATTGTGTCGAAAAATAACGATCGCTCGCGCACGGTAATAGCGAACGTACATGTATCACTTATTCGGTTACTTGAATAAATTCTAACAGCTTCAGGAATCATTAAGTGTAACGATTTTTTTTATTTTTACAAACGAAAGCGCAAACCATCATTGATTTCATTGGTAATAAAAGAGATATCTCATTGTATACTCTCAACGTTCAAAGCCTTCCCAAACATTCGATTGATTTAAATGACTCTGTTACACAAAAAAGCGACATTTTATTACTCTCCGAGACGTGGTTGGACAATAAAGAGGAATGTGAGGTACCAAATTTTAATTGTATTACTTACTTTAAACGTGATTCTGTTCGTTCAGGTAGAGTTGCAATATATCAAAACAAAAGTGATACGGCTAAAGTTGTAACACCAAATATGGAGGTAATAATGAACAATATTCGGAACTTGCACGTAAGATCTACAAGTGTTGCAGATTTATGTGCAGCAGAGTGTGTCATGGAAAACGGTGTCACCTTAATCATGGCAGTCATCTACGTATCACCAAATAACAAAATAATAGATATTCAACAATTCATTCATAGAGCACTGTTAGAGTATTCTAAATATGTATCTCAAACGCTTAGCAGATACAACAAAAATTTACATAAACTTCCACTCATTTTGGCTGGCGATTTCAACATCAACTTTTCTGATAAAAAGTCAAAGCCATTGTTACAATTTCTTTTGGATGAATTTGATTTAAGAATTAACAATGATCCAGCAGAATCTACAACAAGATACAATACCACTATCGATGCAGCTTTTTCGAGACACTTACATAACATTCAATCACAAACATATGTGTCCTATTTTAGTTATCACAAACCAATCATTACTACGATTGACTGTACAGATTAAGTTTATATTTAGTTTATATTTTTTTGTACAATAATTAGTAATAAAAAGTTTATTCCTAAAAAATATATTAATTACAATTTTATTACTATTCCTTCATTTATTTTATTTTTTCATTTAATTACTCTCCAACCCTGTTAATTTATTTAATTGTGCCTCTTATTTAATACATAATATATAGTGAAAGGAACTTCGTTCCAACTGGGTGTCCCACCGACACCTCTTCTTTCCTTCCCCCTAAAACCCCTTCCTCCGCGGGTTAATTTATCAATTTAGTTTATCGAGACGAGTGACAGGTTAACGCGGATAATCAACGAGCATTCTTAGCCCTGTCCGGAGTAATTTTCCGAAAGGTTAGACTCAAAAGGGGGCTTGCGTCTTCGGTGTTTCTTGTCAGGTGTGGTAAAGGGAGAATTCATTCTCCTTGACCAGAGTACGGAAAACTCACGCCGAAGCGCCTCACACATCTTAAATTTGTCGGTTTTTGCAAAAACACCGTGCGGATTTGACGTAACAGCTGCCACTCCGAAGGGGCAACGAAAGCTTGCCCACGCTTGCTTGCAGTCAGTAATTTAAATATGCGCAGCAGAATGACAGATAATACTCAAACATTGCGGTTGCCATCAGCAATGTGGTTGTTGATTATCCTCAGCACGTTGTTCCGTTGAGGGATCTAACAAAATTGCAAGCGTTGGCCAGTTGAGCGTCACAGTAGCAGTCTTTATGGTCACCATCTTTGTGTGTCCGTCAATGCCTGAATGCAGCACTGGGGCCCGTGCGAGTGGCGGCTTGCATGGGGGAAAGCATTCATTCGTGAACAGAACAAGTGAACCGACTTGGATGTAATTGGTAGGTTAGTGCTATTTGGACATTGACTGTTGATGATGAAGATAGTGAGCCGACCACCGAGTCTAAAAATGTTGCAACTTTTGCTGGACGAGCTGCCACCGTGACAACCTTGAGACCGTCAGAGATGGTTCTGGAACGGTGTTACGGTCTGGCAAGAAAACACTATGAATTTGCCCTGTTTTTGACCTTAGCTACGGCTAATTGGGCAGGAATCGGAGCTAACGATTCGATAGATTATTTATATTTGCTTGTTAAGTGGTTTTGCGGGCTTCGCCTCTTTGTTTTCCCATGAAGCGGATCAGATACCACAAGAAGGGAATGTGAACGTAGAGTCCGCGGTGGACCGCGTTACTCTTTGTGCGGAATGGAATCGAAGGAAGCGCGAGAGTCCGCGGTGTCGGCGCTATTCTCTGGCTTAGGAAGATTCGATGGTGAATCCGCGGTGGGCCCTGTTACTCCCCGGGTTAAAGTTTGGAGAGGTGAGTCCGTAGTGGTTCACGTTACTCCCCGGGTTAAGAAGTTGAGAATGGTGAGTCCGCATTGCTCCACGTTACTCACCGTGTTAGATAGTTGGGAATGTGAGAGTCCGCGGTGGGCCGCGTTACTATCTGGCACAGGATTTGAGGGTCAACACTAAAGCAACCAAGGATTTCTCCTTGCTACTATTTTTACTGGCTGTTTAGAGATTTTTAATATAGGCATTCAGAACAACGAGGACTGACTAAAAGAGCTACATCTCGGCCCTTTTATACTAATGCAATACCCCCCTCAGCTACACGCAGGGGTTGGAGAGGGCAAGTACCTCTGGGCCTAATTGGCTAGGAACTGTCGTGAACCACGGTATTTTGGCACGTAGACCATGCGCCAACCCGCGCAACGCGAGCCCAGCGAGGCAGCCGAGGCTCCCCGAGGAGATAGTGAGCTACGAGGGGTCTAAACGTACACCTGACCCCCGAGGCGCGCTCAGAGGTCTAACCGTATACCTGACTCTCGAGGCGCGTTATTGTACGCATTTGAAAAAGTACGTAGCGTTGTGTACGCGTTTGTAAAAGTTGTTGCGCTGTGTGCGCCTTGATAAAGATATAGCGTTGTGTACGCGTTTGTAAAAGTTGTTGCGCTGTGTGCGCCTTGGTAATTGTATTGCGTTGTGTACGCCTTAAGTAAATTGTATTGCGTTGTGAACGCCGTTAGTAACTTGTTGCGCCGTGTGCGCCCCTGGAAAAGAATAAAGCATTGTGTACGCGTTGCAATAAATCGTACGTTGCGCCGAGTTGCGCTTTATACACGACCACGTTACTTGTCCTCTCTCCCCATTGCGTTCGGAAGCCAACAGAGACGCAGTATCTTAGCTCAGCCTGAAAACACAGAAGACCATCTAATCGAGTACGCGTACGGTAAGACGCTTCGGCAAACCTGTAAACCCAGATCCACGGCAGAACACTCCATCGCCCATACTCCTGGTGACTTAGAACGAGTCTGCCCTTAATATATTATAATAGTTCTTATTTTCTGTTTTACAGGGGTTGGCGAGGACAAATTCCTTATGCCTGTTTCGCTAGATCCTGTCATCCCCCATGCGCCCAATAGTCTAGAGGAAGTTTTTACCCGTTACTAAAGCGGTCCTTCGGTTGAGCCACGCAGCGACGTCAAGAGGGCTGCATTTTTAGGGACGTAACACCTCCCAGCTGAGATAAAATGTCGGTGTAGAAAAAAAGTTATGAAGGTGACTTTTGATAAAAGTTGAAATTATATAAAGTAAGTAGAATGTCTTAGTTAATTTAAGTTTGATAATGACTTACGTATTTTGGATTAAATCTAAGAGGGTTATAATAAAAATACCTTGTTTTATTAAAATGATATCTCCAACGTTTTCGGCGTCGCTGACCTTGTAGACTGTTTAACTCCTTAATGAAAAGGTCCTGGTGGTTTATACTGTTGTACGCTGGTCTTCGTCTTGGGTGGTCGGTATACGAATTTCAGAGAGTTCTTGTGAATCTGCAATGTCCTTTTCTCCAGTTTGAATGTTATTTGCGTTTCTCCTCAAGTATAGAAGGAAATGCGTGACTGAATCTCAGATGGCTCGGAGTAGAAATAAGAACCATCAGTATATGGTGTGTAAAGCATAACCATGAATAATTGTACCCACGACGAGTTTGATTGTCCTGATTACAACTATTATCCCGATAATGCCAGCGCCTGCGATTCCAAAGAAAATGAATCGGCTTCATATGTTGTTCCATACAGAGTCTGCGAGGTCTTGTAGTCCATATGTACCCAACATACTATTCGAAAATGCTGGGCCTTGAGACTGAATTAGCTGACCGGAAACTCCTCGGGCGATCGTAGTCAAAGCAGCAGATTTTTCAACAGGAAACATGATATGGTCCCTGAGTTTATCTACATCCTCCTTCGTATATATTCCGCTTGTTGTCAAAGATGCTGGATTGGTGTACTTCCAAGTAGGTTTGGTCAATGGATTGATGACTGTTAGTGGCAAACTCTATATTGGTCCTGGTAGCATTTTATACCAAGCGTCGGCCAAGAAATACTGCGTCGGAAGTAATATGTCACAGATAATTTCCGCTCCTATTTGCAGTTCGTGGTGACAGAAACAAGTATTGATTCCCTCGGACACCGGAAGTTGATGATAACAATTCCCCGTTTGTTGTACCCTGATGTCGTCTGGGGTACATTTAAAAATGTGCACGACCTCACCCACGACTACTGCCATGTAACCGGGTCCCTTCATCAGGTGGTAGGCGCATTCATCAGGTAACTGAGTTCCGATGACGAGGGCGCTCTTCAGTTCTTGCTGTTCGAGCTTGCGTCAAAACGTTTTGAGTCAAAATGTCGAGATACAATTGATTGATTTTATTTCGAATATGTTTTTCGACAAGAATGTACTTTGAGCTTATATACGCAAATATATCTAGATACCCTCTTAGTCTGGGCTTAGCTAACGTTTCTCCTTTTCTAATTTCGGATATTCTGTGCGTATTAACTCATAACCGTACAACAATATTTCTGCTTTCTTTGTTAATGCAAACGTTGTATCTTGAATTGAAACAGTATAAGAGTATTCCCTGTTTGGGGATAAGTGTGATCCATATCTTTTATTCTTTTTGCTATTCCTTTGTACAGTACATCATACCTATTGAAGTTGCAACTATCGTCTGGTAATGAATCCCAAAAAGTATGACCTCCTTCGAGATCTTTGAAGTGTTGGTACGTTAATAGGCACGATGTTCCAGATTTTAGATAATTTCTATTTGTGTTTAAATTTACGGTGGCTTCATACTCTACTAGAGTGATTTTGACTATGCCTTGCACTACTACATCGTCCCAGCTTCTGTACGGATCGGATTACTATGATCCGTGACAAGATCCGTCGTTGTTTACTGACTCTGCTAAAGTTATACTACGTGTCGCCGTTTGGTTTTTACGTATATGATTAATGAGAGCATTCCTAATTCTAATGTAAGTATTCCTGAATTATGTAAATGTTGATCTCGTGACAAATCTCACAAATATTGAAACTGCCCATATGCCACAATCGACACATGCGAGCTCATTCCGCAATAATATGATTCGATGTATTTCTACCTTACATTGGTTAACATTGTTGTGTGTGAATTCTACAGGGTGCGCCATCTCAATCTGGTCGATGGAAGTATTGAATAACTCTGACAGATTTTAACCGACCAGCGTCGTACAACACGTTTCGTATAGGTTATTTCAGTACAATTTTAACCATGTATCGCTATACGCCGAAAAAACGCGCCGAAATAGTTTCGCTTTACATTGAAAATAATCGTTCAGTTGTGTCAACTCAGCGTGCGTATCGTAAAAAATATCGCGGACGTTCTGCGCCCAAAGGCGAAGGATTTTAAAGCAAGATCTTCACATGTTTCCGTACAAAGTGCAGTTGACTCAAAGATTATTGGAAACTGACAAGCCGCGACGCTTGGCTTACGCTAATAACGTTAGTCGAATGAAGGAAGCTGAGCCGGATTTTTGGGAGCGAATTCTGATGACCGACGAGGCTCATTTCACCCTCTCTGGCGCTGTCAACAAACAAAACTGTCGCATGTGGGGCACCGATAATCCTCATATTATTCACGAAACTCCATTGCACGATGAGAAAGTGACAGTTTGGGCCGGTGTTTGCTCAAAAACCACCATTGGACCATTTTTCTTCACAGCTGGTGAAACTGTCAATGGGGATCGATATCGGTGGATGTTGGCACACTTTGTTTTACCACAAATGCGTGAAAAAGGTCTTAAGGAATTTTGGTTCCAACAAGATGGTGCGACATGTCACACTGCGCGCTCAACAATGGACTATTTGCGTCGGAAGTTCCCAGGACGTGTGATATCAAAGAAAGGTGATATTGACTGGCCACCAAGATCGCCGGATTTGACTGCACCGGACTTCTTCTTGTGGGGATTTTTGAAAAGTAAAGTCTATGCCAACAAGCCGAAGACCATAGAGGAGCTAAAAAACAACATTCGAGCCGAAATCGCAGCGATATCGCCCGAGACGCTGGCAAATACAATGGAAAATGCCGAAAAAAGAGCTCATTTTTGTCTCAGTAATAAAGGCGGACATTTGATCGATGTGGTTTTTGGAAACTAATCAAAATAAATTGTAATGAATCAAATTTAATAAAAAAATACGACTTTGTGAAATCTGTTGAAAATTCTCTAAGTTATTCAATACTTCCATCGACCAGATTGAGATGGCGCACCCTGTATTAATCGTAATAATTGAATATAGACAGGGAATATGTACGATGAATTCTGTTTTGCTATATCGCACTCCGCCACGTCTAATATCGATATAGTAGTTATATTTAAATTCGACGATCCGTAGTCGTATCCGATAATCGCGGATGTTTGTACCATTACCCATAATAAATTTCCTTATTAATTAAGTGAAGTATGTGTACGTAATTAATCGATTTAATCTTTCTTTTGCCTTTTCCGTTCTTGTTGTTTCTTTATTATAACACTGAAAATAAAATAATTAAATTATATTGTTTTATTTGAATTTACTGGAATGTTGTTAGTGACGTTATATAAGAGAGACACAATCAATTCATATTTACAACTCGATATTTATTTTTAATTTTAATTTTTATATTTTGTTGGGAAATCAACTGACGCACGGCGATCGATAATCGCGGTGCATCAACCTGTTGCTACTGATGTTGTGCTGCGCTCAGCTGTCATGCGAACAGCCGAGGTAGCGCTTCGTAGACATGCTACTCAAGCGAGAGACTATCGCTCTCTCAGGTAGGCAAAAATAGAGCCAATTGAAAGTATATCTCACACTATAAGGAGGAGATCAGTTACTCTTGGTATCGTCGGATCAGTCAGCAGATCGCTATTCGGTACTCTAAATCAAGAAGATGCCGGGTATTTCAACAGTCGAATTGATCGATTGTTTGCCGATCAAACTAATCTCACACGCTTGATCGGAAAACAAATGCATATGCTGGGTGTACAAGTATGAAATGCGGATTTTTTTTCTTCTAAAAAAAACATGTTAAATTCGGAAAAATCATAAAAAGTGCTTTATTCAAAGTATGCTCCATCGCTTGTTATACATTTTTCCCATTTTTCGGACAATTTGTGAATACCCCGCCAGTAAAAATATTCCCATTTTGCTGCGAACCATTCATCGAGTCATTTTTTCACATCTTCGTACGAATCAACTAAAATCGCCCCTACTCGATCCATCAGTGGTGACGCCCCACTGTCTGAGGAGTCGCATTCGTCCGACGTGTAATCCAAGTCCGAGCGGCAGTACTCGAAAGCTCGACTGGCAGCACTGAAGGCTCCACGTCTTCGTTTAGAGTGTTTACAATCAGTACGTAGCAAATGCCATTTTTCCGGCTGACGAGGACATTTCCCAAAAATAGGCTATTCGGTGCATCCACACGTGGCAAATACTTCTCCGACAAATCGCAATTTATAGTAGGGAAGGGTACTTGAGTTCGCGAGCGTGTCTTCACCAAGAAAACGTGCTTTCCCCAGATTCTTCGCACGAAGGGCCCATCCTTTGCAAATTCCTCCATCGTAGAAAGTAAGGGCTTTGGACGTATGGGGTTGGTTAGGGTTACGAGTGTTTGGTGATGAAAGGAAACCTTTGCTTTTTCCTGGCGCATATAAGGTTTTCCCAACACTTCGCTGCGTTGCGTGCGAAATTCTCGTCCCATATGAAAGATCGTAGGCTCGTCTCTGAAGTAGATTTCCACTGTGCTAAGAGCCGGGGCCTTTGATTTGGTTGAACCTTCGAATTCCGTATTCGTGCTCTCATCCACGAGAACTTCGCCGTGGAGCGCAGATAACTTGATAACGTTGAGATGGGATCCCGTATCGGAAAAAAAATGTCGGGCAGCAAGTGTGGGGCTTGTGGGGCTACAGGAGATGCGCTACAGGACGACTATCAAATATAGTTATACCCTTTTATACAGGCAGAAATTGGAAGAAAAGCGGGAGAAGCTCGTATAACAGGGCACGAAATGTGACAATCGAGGAGCATTTGTTCACAGATTCTCACCAACGTCCAGGACCAGCTAGCAAATCGAAGGAAGTCCACATAACCAGCCAAAAGAGGATCACCTAGCCAGCCCAAGAAGGACCACCTAGCCAACGAAAGGAGGAGCATACGAACAGCACCACTCCAAGGACTAGGCCTGATGCCTCTGAGGCCGCTAAGACGAACATTTCCTAAGTCCAATTACTGAGCCACCAGTCATTCAAGCAGTCCATCATCCGAGTCAACGAGAACTCACATCGAAAAGAGACCAATGTGGTATGGATAAAAATCTATCAAATCCATGGGACTGAAAAAATACCCTGAAATACAGCTAGGGACGCCCCTGTTGTCGTTCCGATGTGCCGATGCACCGTAGATGTATCTCGCTGACGCCTCTATCGCAGCGGCGGCGGGATCGACGAGTAGATAGCGTAACCAGGAGAGTTCAAGCGAGAGCTCCGCCCCCACCACAGGTCCACGATATATAGATATAGGATATATAGATATACGCTAGATCCAAAGGCGAAGAATAATAACAGACCTCGCTAACATAGGTAAATTATCGATGGCAAGCCCGGTAGGATAAAACGCTCTCTTGCCTTACGTAGAAACTAGACTACCTTACCATTAGAGAAAATATTTCATTAATTTAATATAAAATCTCCTTTTTTCGCGGACACGATTATATAGGCGTGCGTGAGCCCGGGTCTAGCTTTTTGTAAGGTGCATAATCACCCAGAATTATTAAAAAAGAGTCCATTTAAATATTATTAATAATATTCTATATTCTGATCTGTATAATTTATTACATTTGTCAAATAAACCCTACTTTTACCCAATACTGAAGCCTGTATTAATTTCCTCCCTGCTCGAGTCCGAACTAAAACCCTTTCAGGGTAATGATAACGTTAAATACAGTTACAGTACTGTATAATACGATACAATACAAAATTGTCTTTGAATGGGTAAATGTATATTACGCGGGGGACTGAAGTGCGACGCACCTTACTCTCGACGTTTTCATAAAGACTCGCGGTATGAGTTCCCGGAGTCCAAAAAACTATATACCGGAGGTTTATCAAGTAGGTGCAATGCGGAACTTCACTTCGAGTTTTTCGCTTTGATTGTCGAAAGAAGATTGCTGTTCTCTTCGCCTGGATGAGTATTTACGAACCCTGTGCAGGAGAAAAGGGGCGCAGCGTTTTCTGGACTCAACACTTTATTCAAGTGCACAGTCCAGTTGACTCCTCCTTGTCTTCGCCGGCGATGATTATATCATTCTCAGGTGAAGGCAGACTTGCCGACTGGTGCGCGCCGTGCTCAAATGTAACGCTCCCTATATCCTCAAAATTAAAATGTTTGAGGCATAATAAATTTAACATTTTTTGTACACGGTTTTCCTGTTCTACATTTTTTGCGATTCCCAAGCAGAACGTGCTTGATTCAGAAGAGTAAACATATTTTGATACACGCTTTTCCTGTTCGATATTTTCTAAGATTTCCAGGCAAAGCGTGCTTGATTTAGAAGAATTAGAAGATTTTGTAGATATTGCTGAGTTTGTTGATGTAGAAAATTTTCAACAGACTACACAACTGCTTTTCACTTACTACCCATATGTGACGTTGCTGAAGGGTGGAACTACTATTGCACACGATCCCGTGAGAGTGCCGCTGTGATGATATGACTCTTGGGACTGAAGGTGAACAAACAACGCAGCTCCTTGTCAGTACCAACAAAATTCGTGTCACAATCTGAGTTCAGAGTGCGAGGAATCTCATATCGAGCTAAAAAGTTCCATGCCTTGATTGTGAGCGAACTCACGTAGTCAACTCCAGTCTCCATGAATGGATTTGCATTGGTGTAACGAGAGAGAGAGAGAGAGAGAGAGGGCGTTTCTGGTGGATTGCTTCGCGCAAATTGCGCATAACTTGCAGGTAATATTCCTTATTGACTGTATGACCCTGTGGCAAGAACTCATGATGCACCACGCCTCTGCAATCGAAGAAAACTGTGAGCAAAACTTTCACATTCGACCGAACTTGGCGCGCTTTTTTCGGTCTTGGCTCATGCGGCAGCTTCATTGCGATGATTGAGCTTTGGTTTCCACGTCATAACCATAAACCCATGATTCGTCACCAGTTATGACCCTCTGGAGCAAATTTGGGTCGTCGCGGACCCAGTCTAACAGCTCCTTAGCAATGTTAACGCGACACTGTTTTTGTTCGAAATTGAGCAACTTTGGCACGAATTTCGCGGCGACCCATGTCATGCCCAAATCATTGGTAAAAATCGAATAGCACGAGCCAATCGATATGTTTAGGTCCTCAGTAACTTCTCTAACGGTGATTCGACGATTGGCCAATACTATTTTTTTCACTTCATCAATGTTTTCGTCTGTTGTTGATGTGCTCGGGCGTCCGGCACGCTTTTCGTTGTTCGCATCTTCTCGGCCCTCTGAGAACATTTTGTACCACCGATAAACGTTGCTTTGGTCCAAGGTAGCTTCATGGCTTCACCATATGCCATAGTCAACATTCGGAATGCGTCCGCGTACTTAATTTTGTTTTTCACACAAAATTTGATACAGATTCTTTGATCCATTTTTTGGAATAGGCAAAAATATAAGACAAGCCAAAACACGTCCAACCAAAATAGCTGTCAACAATTAACTAAACATTTAAAATGGCCGACTTTGTCAGCATAAGTGAGGGACATGAGTACCAACCTAACGCCACAAAAAAATCGAAAATCGAATATACGTAGCCCGCGGAAATTCAAAATTCGCGATACTTTTTGAACAGACCTCATATGTTGAAGTCCCCAAGCAGTAACACGTGTCCTATGTCTAACAAACCTTCATATTCCTTTGTAATTTTTTCAATAAATCTACTATCACTTTTATTTGGGGAATGATATAGGTTACATATTACTATTTCCTGGTATTTACCCATTAGTTGAATTGCACTTATCCATACATTGTCTTCTATACTTCTATTCAAAATAATCTTATACCTTATTCCTCGTTTTACATATATTAATACTCCGCCTGTTCTTCTATTATTCGTGTTGCATCTTACTACATCGTAGTTTGCTAACATAAGCTCTCTATTATCTATTTCTTCAGTTACATGTGTTTCTCTTAGGCAAAGAATTTTCGGTTTGCAGTGTATGACTAAACTTTCTATTGCATGTTTGTTGTTAATAAAACCTTGTACGTTTAGAAGTAGAATTAATGGGTTTACCGTGTTATTCTTTTCTATCATTAGTTGCTATTCGTCGCAGTATTGGATATTCCTTCTTAATTTATTTACAGTTCTTTTATATGACTCACATTCTCTGTCTGTCGCTTCGTGATCACATGTTATGTCTAGATTTAATTTTTTTGCAGTTTTAGAGCAGTTTGTACACTTTTTATTTTCATTTTGATTTTGACATTCTTCTGTTTTGTGATTTCCAGCGCACGCCTTGCATGTCCTTTCGTTTTTACATTCAGCCACTACGTGATTATGACCCCAGCAATTGAGAGAGAGAGAGAGAGAGAGAGAGAGAGAGAAAGATTGATTGCTTTTGGCAAATATTTATGACAATAATATAATATAATATAATATAATATGATATAATATAATATAATATAATATAATATAATATAATATAATATAATATAATATAATATGTAACGTACTGTCTATCTAATAACGCGCGGTGCACACACCAAGTCACCGCTACCGCGGGTTACGTACACCAAGTAAGACCGGCCTATAATCGGCAACTCATGACGCTCGGTACACACACAACAAGGCGCCGCTACCGAGCGTCACTCACACAAGCTAGGCCGACATATCGGTGACCAAGTCCCGTTATTCCGTCCGAAAAATACAAGCAACGGAATATTAAAAGACCAACGACGATTTTTAAAAGAAGGACCAGTGGGCTACAAAACATTGACTAAAGGATGACCACCAGCTATAGTTATACACTGAGATCACCTTGTTATTAACGTGCCGTTCCCGCCTTTCGGCCTACGACACGGCTCCCGCGAGCGTGGGGCCGAGATACGCTCGGCCAACGCGCTCCCCCGATTTGCATCGGGGCGGGCTACCAATCCCCACTTGGTTTTACCCTTAGTGTTACCTCTTGGTCTGAGGGGGAGCACTATCCATAAACTCCCTATTGACGAGTTGGCATTTTTAAAAACCTTGTGCCCGACAGAGTCCAACCCATTTAAAGGTTGTACACGGCAAAGCCGTGCGGCTGCAACAACCTCCCCATCTACCAATTAGTCCGAAGACTTAACGTCTCGCTTGGTGAGCACCCGAGCCTACACCACGGCGGGGTCGCTAACTCCCGTACAGATGAGACGTTCACCCAGGGCAAGCAACCGAAGTTGCAATCTGGGTGGGCACAGTCCATCCGCGTGCGCCGGGGCTATAGTTATACAAAAAGCATGGGCCAGCTGGAGGGGTGACTGGTATAAAAAGACCAGAATTTCGGCACTCGGGGAACAGTTCTGTTCACAGGTCCCGCCAACGCAGAAGTCCAGGAAGGAAGAGCAGCCACGCCTCGCTAAGTGCAGCCGCACTGGTACCAAAGAGAGCCCAGCGGTGGTACCTGACGTACATTTAAACGAGAAGCAGCTGAGTCGGTGCTGCGTTCGAGGCCAACGCACCGCAGACCCAAACAACAACAGAGCGGCCTATCTCTGTCTCTCTTTCTCTCACTCTGGTGATCGAGGATAGCCTAATACACGGGCTAGGCTTTTGGAGAACGAAAACTAATAATCTCCGCTCATTAAGATACTGCATCTAAATACCATTATGTTTAAGACCTATCAGTAATATTAACGTAGATAATTCAACAGGGATATAAATAAAACATAGATCAGAGGAAAAATATAAAAAGGCGATAACTGCACAGGGTACGGCCCTGGTATACTGAGTAGCTGCGGATGCACCCAGAATGCATCCCACTGACGCCCGATCGTAGCGGCGGTCAGGTGGACGCGTGAGTCGAACTTTAAAAAGTACCAGCCTCCCACCAACGGGCCTGTAGCGTTAGAAATTGACCAACTCAGCGGTAAAATCGAACAACGGCCGGTTAGTTACTGACGGTACACATGCTAAGCCTTTTACCTAGGGAACGCGACGAATAGATAAAAATTATCAAGCAGCGTTTATCTTTCTGTTCTAAATTCAATTCTAGTTAAAGAATAGCTTCACATTAGGAATATATTATTTACCAACCACTCTTTTCGAGCCATAGTGCATATTGTTAATTAAAGGTTACATCTCTATTCTCATACATTCTTTAAATTCACCCGCGGACACGATTATAAATGCACTCAAGTGCCCGGGAATAATTGATTGTAAGGCGCGTGGTAGCCATAATACCAAGAGAAAAGGGTTAGATAATTGAATTTTCTGTTTATTTTTTTTATGTATCACAAAATTCTACTTGTTTTTCTTTGAATAAACCCTACCAGGTGTATGCATAAGTTTTTTCCGGTTTTTTGGTAAAAAAAAACACGTAATTTTCAAGGGAAATTAATTTTTGTTTTATTCAAAATATTGGCCATCGGCTTCTACACATTTCGCCCATCTTTCAGGTAACTTATGAATACCATGCCAGAAAAACTGCTTGTCTTTTGCGGCAAACCATTCGTCGAGCCATTTTCCAAATTCCTCGAAATTGCTGAAGTGCTGCTCTGGGAGCGCGTGCCCCATTGATGCGAAGAGGTGATAGTCAGATGGCGCCAGGTCTGGCGAATACGGCGGGTGCGGAAGGATGTCCCATCGAAGCGATTTCAAGGTGTCTTTCACTGCTTTTGCTGTGTGAGACGGCGCATTGTCGTGTAGCAAAATCACTTTGCCATGTCTTCTGGCCCATTCCGGTCGTCTTCCGATTAATGCGTGGTTTAAATTAATAATTTGTTGGCGATAGCGTTGTGTATTAACGGTTTCGCCGGGCTTCAAGAGTTCATAATACACAATACCGCTCTGGTCCCACCAGACACAGAGCATGGTCTTCTTGCCAAAGCGATTTGGCCTTGGTGTTGAAGGACCGGCTTCGCCAGGTGAAAGCCACGATTTTTTCCGCTTCGGGTTTTCAAAATAAATCCATTTTTCGTCACCCGTCACAATTCGATGCAAAAATGATTTCCTTTCGTGGCGTTGAAGCAGCACTTCACAAGTGACTTTGCGATTTTCTATTTGACGTTCATTCAAATCGTGTGGGACCCATTTACCGAGTTTATTGATCTTCCCCATTACTCGTAAACGTCTGCTGATTGTTTCTTGTGACACATGTAATGCTTCTGCTAATTGCCGTTGAGTTTGAGTTGGGTCATCATCCAATAACTCCTGCAATTGCTCGACTTCGCATTTTTGTGGTCTACCAGAGCGCTCACTGTCTTTCACATTGAAATCACCACTTTTAAATTGTCGAAACCATGTCTCACATGCTCTAATCGATGGAGCGTGTTCACCATATGTTTCTACCAGCAAACGTTGACTTTCAGCAGCCTTTTTCTTTTGATTAAATAAGAAAAGCAATGCCTGCCGCAAATGTTCTTTTTCAGGCACAAAACTCGACATGATCACTGAACGATAAAACAAAGACGCTAGTTTTTGGCGGACTCAACTTGTGTGTGTTTGTAGGTTAATGTCAGACGAACAAACTGACGTATGTGTCAAATTAATACGCTGCGTACTTTTCGCTGGCGCCATCTCTTAGTTAAACCGGAAAAAACGTATGCATACACCTGGTACTTTTACCTACTACAAAAGCCTAAAATTACTTTTCTTCCTGTTCGAGTCCGAAAAAGCCCTTTAAGGGTAATGTTAACGCTTAATACCGTTACATTTCGCGCCCGAACAGGGACTCGAGCATAGGAAAAAAAAGGCTGGCAGTGGGTGCCAAGTAGAGAAATTATGCGCTTCGAGTCAACGTTCGCGAATCGTTTAGTCCAGCGGGCACTGTTAGATGCGAGTCAGGAATTGAGCACATCTCTGTTAGAACGATCTCTCGCGTGGGAATCCACCACAGCAGACGGGCTGTTAAGACAGCAGCGTAGACAGGACCATGAGGAAATTGCACGTTTATCTGAGATTCCTGATATAACACGAACGATGGAATTAAACGAGTCAAATGTGCAAGGGGAGGGACAATCAACTCCGGTGTTAGGGAACACCCTCCCTGTTGTTCCTGATCTGGTTGGTATGAGTCAGATAATGGCTTTCCTACAGACTATGGATGAAAAATTTGAGGAGATCCGGACTGAGTTGAAACAAACCAACAATTCATGTACCACAAGAACAGTTGCACTCCAAGAAAATATGCGAGAACACGTAGAGACCAGTATCTCCAAAGCAGAAGAAAGGACGGATACTAAAATCGAGGCAGTCCGGCAAGAAATCATTAAGGACCAGGAGGTAGTTAACGATTACCAGCGGGATATCATTGTCAACGAGCAAATGATTCGGGAGAGGCTCGAGAGGGAAATGAAAGAAACTAAGGAACGAATTAAAAAGAATCAGGCGGTCAACGAGAATCACGCAGCAAGGATCAAGGAGGAACAACGTGTCACTACCGGCATGATAATTCGGCCTGTGGATTTTCGATGTTGCAGGCAGGAAACCTCACTCGTTTCCAGGCGGTGTCGCAGAAGCCTCCGAAGTTTGCAGCGGATGGGAAACAACGACCAATTAAATTCTGAAAAGAATTACAGGAGTACTGCGAGGCAGCTGGAACGGAAGGATCGGACGTGCGTTTCGTCATCAAGGATGCACTAGAGGGTCAAGCGAAAAATTGGTGGCATCTGGTGGAAAGTACTATCCATAGTTTTTCTGAATTTTCAGAAGCATTCACGGCACGGTACTGGACACGAGAGATGCAGGATAAAGTCCGAAGCAATCTCGAGTTCGGAACGTACGATACCGAAGGCCAGAATCGTACGAGAGCCGAGTATGCCACGTTAATTTTTGGAAATGCTCGTGACCTTGAGGAGAAGATGTCTGATGAGGCTATCATCCGTCGCCTCGCCAGGCATTTTGATGAAAAGGTCAGATGTGCTGTCAGGATCCGCCAGATCAGCTCGGTACCAGAATTCTTAGAATTACTGGAAAGCATCGACATGGCGGGACCTCTCAACAGCAAAAGAGGTAATCAGAGAAGAGATTACCAAGGACGCGGAGGACCAAGGGATCAAGGATGGCGGGGACCACCGCGGAACGAGTGGCAGGCGCCACGAGGTTCGGAGAACCGGCCACGCTGGCAAAATCATCCGTATCATGGAAATATGAGATCACCAGCATGGCAACAGGTACAACGAGAACCGCCACCACAGTACCAAACGCCTCCACCTCCACCACGTGTTCAAGGGAGTTCTCAACCTGCGGCATGGCAACAAGCGCCTCCACCAACTTCTAGGAGGGAGCAGGAGCCACCGAGGCAAATGAATGCGATTCAGGGGCATCCTCCTGGACCATTCCTCGAGAGCACGATAACTCCAGCAGTACGAGTGCAACAGAACGTTTCTCAGAGAAATAATCCGGGAAACGCTTAGACGTTGCGCCCGTAGGAAAGATTAAGCAGAAAGTAATTAAAAAACGAGGCGCAACGGAAATAAAAGAAAGGCAGACACAGAAAGAGGAGGAGCAAAGCGAGGCAGTGGAAAAGAAGAATAAGGGAAGGAAGGAACGGAGAGTAACAAGAGAAAAGAAAGAAGAAGAAAAGTCGAAGACAGATAAGGAGAAATTTGCATGTACGACGATGTACATCCTCGGTGTCCTGAAATTCCGGTGGAGGTCGAGGGGGTTACTATAAAGAGTCTGATTGACAGTGGCAGTGAGGTAAGTTGCATTTCAGAAGATTTTTTTATCAATATAAAGAAAAATTCGAGAAATGCCCCACACTGTCTGTCACTTCGACAAAGGTGGTAGGAGCATTTGGCGGAGAAGAGGAGAGAGTTAAAAAACAGATCATGGTAGGAGCAAATACATATGGATCTAGAGGAGAGATCCAATTATTAATTGTTCCAAAATTGCTGCGACCGATCCTGATCGGTATTGACGGAATGATGAATCTTCAGATTTCCGTCGATGCTCGTAATAAATGTGTTGCGGTCAGAGATCTGGTAGTAGCAAAATTAATTAACGGATTATGGCAATTAGCTGATCTGAGCTCGATACCGAAAGAGGATGGTAAAGAGATCTGCACCATCCAAGAAGTACCATCAGCAATGCCTCAAGAATTCCAATTATCGGAGATGGAATTCGAGGAGAAAATGGAGGAGTGTAAAGATCTCGAAATTAATATCAAGAATGATTTCAAGACCATCGTCGAGAGAAATCAGGTGGTATTCGATAAGAGGCCAGGAAGAATGTCAAAATATATCCATCATCTGACGCTCAAGGATCCGAAACCGTATTTTCATCGGTCATATCCGGTGGCACTGGCACAACGGGATAGAGTTCAACGAGAAATCGAGAGGATGCTCGATTACGGGGTAATACAAAAATCTGAAAGTATTTTTATTAACCCCTTAATGCCAGTCACAAAGGACGACGAGAGTGTTCGATTGTGTTTGGATGCCAGAGACCTTAATAATTACCTGGTAAACGATCATAATAATGCACCTCCTATCGAAGAAATTTTCCAGAGATGTGGAGGAAAATCTGTAATCTCGACGCTAGATCTCACGAGCAGTTTCTGGCAAATTCCATTACACCCGGATTCCAGGAAGTATACAGCATTCCAGCACAATGGAAAATGCTATGAGTTTACTGTCACGCCCTTTGGACTGAAGACGAGTACGGCAAGTTTAATTCGAGCATTAGACATAGTGCTGGACGAGTTAGATTTTGTCATAAATTTCGTTGACGATCTACTGGTACTATCGAAAAAACATGAGGAACATCTCACGCATCTCGAGATTCTATTTCTGCGATTTAAAGAACATGGGATGACTCTAAAATTTAAAAAGTCACACTTCTTCCGACAAGAAGTGTCCTTTCTCGGCCACATTCTCACGACAGGGGGACTTAAACCCGATCCTGAGGAGATAAAGGCAATCAAAGAATATCCGGCACCGAAAAATTTTAAACAATTGAGAGGATTTTTGGGCTTGATAAATTTTTATACAAAATTTACCAACGCCATACACACTAACAACGGATGCAAGTGGGTATGCGCTTGGAGCCATCTTATCACAAGAGAATGAGCAAGGAGAAAGCGAAGTGATCTCTTTTGCGAGTCGGACGCTGAAAGGAGCAGAACATGGCTATATGACTACTGAAAAGGAATTATTAGCTATTGTATGGGCTCTGGAAAAATTCAGAACTTATCTTCGGGGTGCTAAAATAAATATTAAGACTGACCACAAAGCATTAATATTCCTTAAAACGTGTCGGATTACGGCAGAAAGATTGATGCGGTGGGTCTTGTCAATCCAAGACTACGATCTTAACATAGAGCACCTCGAAGGGAGAAAGAACGCTGTCGCCGAAGCTCTGAGCCGTATGGAAGGAAACGAGGAAACAACGAAAGGATTTGTAGTAATTGCTGCAACTCTGGCACGGAAGGCATCAAAAGATTTAATAAAGGAAATGAAGAAAATCGCAAAACATCAAAGGAACCAGGAGGACTTGCGTAGAATTATGGAAATTCTAGACAAAGAAAACGACACCGAAGGAGAGAAGAAGTTTCGATTACGAGAGGGTATTCTACAAAAATACACGAAAGTTCGTATCTGGAAAGTCGTGCTTCCAAAATGTCTGGTTCGACAAATAATTTTGGAATGTCACGAACTTTATGGGCATATTGGAGCCCGGAAGTGTTTCCGTATTCTCGACGATGAATTCTCACATCCACACCTGGTAAAACTCACAAGGTCACTCATCGCATGTTGTGATATTTGTCAACGTAGCAAGGTTGCAGTACAAACAAATTACGCCGAAATGCAGACGATTATTCCCGAGAGGCCGGGGGACTTAATATCAATCGATTTTTATGGGCCTCTGCCGACATCTATTGGAGGAGTAAAACACATCCTAGTAACAATCGATGCATTCAGTAAGTACGTAGTACTGTTTCCTATGAGAAAAGCGAATACAGCGACAGTTATAAAAAGGATATTCCAAGACTATATTCCGCAGTTTGGAAAACCAAGTCGTATCCAATTCGATCATGGTACACAATTTACTGCAAAAAATTGGTTAAAAAAATTAGAGGATGAAAACATAAAGGCAGTATTTTCTTCAATACGCCATCCTCAAGGTAATATTGTGGAACGAGTAAATCGAGAGTTGGGACGATTTTTTAGGACCTTCCTGAGGGATAATCACGCCGGTTGGTACAAATGGGTGCAGGTGGTGCAAGACTGCATAAATGAATCCCATCACGAAACCACAGAATTCACTACAACGGAATTACAACGAAAAAAAAAAACCAATCCGGCTGTAGAATAAGTGGTTAGGAATACCAGCGAGTGAAGAGGATGATCCACTCACATACGATGCCAAGATAAAGATTGCCCGAGAAATAATTATAAAAAAAGGAGCAAGGAGGGCCGAACGTTTTAATAGTACCCATAAATTAACAACTTTCGAAGAAGGAGATGTGGTACTAGTAAAGGCACTCAATGTCTCTGATCCGGCAAATCAGATAACATCAAAATTTCTACCACTCCGAGAGGGCCCTTATACGATAAAGAAATGCGTTGGACTCGCTACGTACGAACTCATGGACCCAATCACGAAAAAAATACGTGGAAAATTCCATGCGAGCCTTCTCACGAGATACCAAGTGTATCACGGCGGAAAGAAAACCAAGGAACAACAGGGGAGGGGAGAAGAAAAATAAATCAGACTCTAAAGAAATATCTAATAATAATAGGAAATGATGAATAAATAGATAGATAAATAGAAATAAAAATGTAGGAATAATAGATAGAATTTAAATAAAAATACTAAGACTATTCTTAAGATAGTTATTGTAAAAATAAGAACGATAGGAAATAGTTATAAGTCAAATAGAAAAAAATAGAAACAATGAAATGAATATGATAGTCGAAATAGGAGAAATAATACTAATAGATGAAATAATAATAAATCAATAGATAAAATTAAGAAATCAGAAGTAGGAAAAATGATAGTATTATCATCAACAAGATTAGAAACTAGAGAGACTTCAGATCAACAAGAGGATAGGAGAGACAGAGACGGGAATATCAGCAGAGAAAAGGTCAGCAAGAGAAAGATACAACATCGCAGAGATCCTCGGTTCACCGGTTTACAGGTTCCCCTCGGATCGGGGGACAATGTAACGTACCGTCTATCTAATAACGCGTGGTGCACACCCCAAGTCACCGCTACCGCGCGTTACGTACACCAAGTAAGACCGGCCTATACTCGGCAACTCATGACGCTCGGTTCACACACAACAGCTAGGCCGACATATCGGTGACCAAGATCCGTTATTCCGTCTGAAAAATACAAGCAACGGAATATTAAAAGACCAACGACGATTTTTAAAAGAAGGACCAGTGGGCTACAAAACATGGACTAAAGGACGACCACCAGCTATAGTTATACAAAAAGCATGGGCCAGCTGGAGGGGTGACTGGTATAAAAAGACCAGAATTTCGGCACTCGGGGAACAGTTCTGTTCACAGGTCCCGCCAACGCAGAAGTCCAGGAAGGAAGAGTAGCCAACCCTCGCTAAGTGCAGCCGCACTGGTACCAAAGAGAGCCCAGCGGTGGTACCTGACGTACATTTAAACGGGAAGCAGCTGAGTCGGTGCTGCGTTCGAGGCCAACGCACCGCAGACCCAAAAAACAACAGAGCGGCCTATCTCTGTCTCTCTTTCTCTCACTCTGGTGGTCGAGGATAGCCTAATACACGGGCTAGGCTTTTGGAGAACGAAAACTAATAATCTCCGCTCATTAAGATACTGCATCTAAATACCATTATGTTTAAGACCTATCAGTAATATTAACGTAGATAATTCAACAGGGATATAAATAAAACATAGATCAGAGGAAAAATATAAAAAGGCGATAACTGCACAGGGTACGGCCCTGGTATACCGAGTAGCTGCGGATGCACCCAGAATGCATCCCACTGACGCCCGATCGTAGCGGCGGTCAGGTGGACGCGTGAGTCGAACTTTAAAAAGTACCAGCCTCCCACCAACGGGCCTGTAGCGTTAGAAATTGACCAACTCAGCGGTAAAATCGAACAACGGCCGGTTAGTTACTGACGGTACACATGCTAAGCCTTTTACCTAGGGAACGCGACGAATAGATAAAAATTATCAAGCAGCGTTTATCTTTCTGTTCTAAATTCAATTCTAGTTAAAGAATAGCTTCACATTAGGAATATATTATTTACCAACCACTCTTTTCGAGCCATAGTGCATATTGTTAATTAAAGGTTACATCTCTATTCTCATACATTCTTTAAATTCACCCGCGGACACGATTATAAATGCACTCAAGTGCCCGGGAATAATTGATTGTAAGGCGCGTGGTAGCCATAATACCAAGAGAAAAGGGTTAGATAATTGAATTTTCTGTTTATTTTTTTTGTGTATCACAAAATTCTACTTGTTTTTCTTTGAATAAACCCTACTTTTACCTACTACAAAAGCCTAAAATTACTTTCCTTCCTGCTCGAGTCCGAACAAGCTCTTTAAGGGTAATGTTAACGCTTAATACCGTTACAAATAATATTTTTATAAAGTAGAATAAGCTATGTTAAATCTAATGAGTTTGGTTTATACAAAAATGCAATTAAAACAATAAGAATCTTATAATAATAAACTTAAAAGTAATTCTAAAAATTCTAAAAATAAGAATAAAAATAGAGTTAGGTTATAAGTTGCAAATTGATATCGACTGTCATTATACTGTCACTATGCTACCGTGAACAAAATAGAAACTAATTTACATCAACATAATTAAAAAGGTGAGTATGGAGACGAATCTTAAACAGTTCTAGACTAGAAGACGAAGTGACATGCGATGGTAAGCTCTCCCAAAAATAAATGTCAGAGAGAGAAAATGCGTTTCTATAAGTAGTTGTGCGATGCTTTGGCACAGAAAAAGTCGATCGAGATCTCCTTAACTGACGTTCAGGAGTATCCCTCTGTTGACTGAACAGAGCCAATAAATATGTTGGTGCTTTCTGATGTATAATGTTATATATTCAAATACCAAGAAAATACAGACGGCGAGAGAGAGAGAGAGAGAGAGAGAGAGAGAGAGAGAGAGAGAGAGAGAGAGAAAGAGAGAGGTAGTAGACCAATAAGTTGACGAGCACGGATCCTCCTCTGCCGAGCGTACACAACACTGCGCAAAATGTGAGACTTGACTGGAGCTCTTCTCCCAATAGTCCATCCACTGTAATGGGTGCGCCTTGATCCACATTAGCGTGAGAAAAATCTGTCAATATATGAGTTTCGGTAATGTTCAATTTAAGAGTGGCTTGAACCCGCGAGATCATCTTTGCTAATAGCAGCGCTGCCGTTAGTTTTAACCTTGGAATGGTGAGCCTTTCGAGCAGTGCAACCTTATTTTTTGTACAAATTAGTGACGTCACTTTCCTTGTGGACTGTGAACTTACAGAACTGTAGATCACCGCAGCCATAGCTACTTGAGAGGCATCCGAAAATCCATGCAATTCCACTGTAGAGTTGCTCCATGAGCTCAACGAACGAGGAATCAAAATCCTGGCCAGGCTAGTGAGGTCATCTCATTTTTATTTGTGCAGCCAAAGCTCATGTTAGAGCATCTTGGCGCGTATTGCAACCGGTGAGATGAATCCAAGAGGATCAAATATCTTAGGAACTTCAGATAAAATTAGGTGCTTGTTGAGATTACCCATTGCTGAGCTGAATCTTTATGAGAACACGAGCTGGTCTTCCTGAGGAAGCCAGGTTAGTCCGAGTATTCTGGCTGCGCAGTTATCCAATGCAATTGTTGAGCATGATGTTCCAGTAGCAGAGATGCTGGCCAGAACATCAGAGTCCGTTGTGTGCCATCTGGCAAACGGAAATCCGCCACCCATGCACAAATTCTTGAGATGTTAAATAATCTTGATGAGCTGATTTGTCGTGTCCGCCCCTCCGAGGATGTCGTCTACGTATCTGCCATGGTTGATTGATGGCACAGCCAGTGGAAACCGGTGTCCGTCATCTTCTGTGAGTTGAAGGAGAGCTTCAACTGCCAAGTACGGTGCAGCTTTAGTGTCGTATGTTATGGTTGTCAATTGAAGTGGTACCTCGTTGAGCTGCTCATGCTTCCATAAAATCCGTTGAAGATTCCAGTCTTTAGGCTGCACCCAGATTTATCGGTACATCTTGGTGATATGTGTGGCGAAGATACATGTCCTTTTAAAATACTCATGTTCCCTGCAGAAGGCGTTGTGAAGGTCGTCTACCTGCACCCACAATAAGTCGATAACCACCATCGTTATCTCAGTTGGATCATCTAGAAAACATTGACCAATAGTTTGAATTGATTCGATTCGACTGCGCTGTGATTGGGTTTTGAAAATCAATTCACTAGGTAGCCGTGCTGGTAAGCAAGACCTCGAGCTCGAACAAGCTGGTGGTGCTTGAAGTGTTGGCACCAAGACCTTCGAGCTGGAGATTTTCTCGGTGCCATCGCATAGTCGTATGAATAAATGCAGTTGCTGTAATCTGCAAGCTCGATATAAGTGATTACTATCGTTATAAATTAAATAAATACTTTGCAGACCAGTACGATACCCAAAAATGCCAGTTGAAGATTGGAATACGACGACGAATAGACTGCAGCACAACGCAGCGTCTCGTTGAGCAGAGCTGTCAAGATGTACTGCAATGAACTTCGATGTACTTGATCAAGTTCAGCTGCACCAAGAGCTAATCCACCGAGATGATGAACTGAGCTGAGCTGAGCGTTTCACGAGTTAAATACTTCTAAACACCTATTGCTGCAACACACGTGCACGGACTACGATTCGGCTCGAAGGACCAAATGTTCGAGAACGCAGTTGGTAAAGGTAGTGGACTATAAGATATTGAAATAAAGATTAGAAGCGGTTCACTGATGTTAAACAAAATATAGCGTTTATTGTGCGCAATATCAAAATTACTGGATGTATTACAAATATACGCGTACAATTGAAAATATAAGTTTGACATATAAATTATGTGTGGCATATTCACACATATCATCGTAGGTACTCATGAAATGATTAGCGACGAGATAGCACGAAATACATTAAACGAACACGGCTAGAGCATCGATCGTTATTCAAGCGACTAGGGGAACCCAAAAGTATACTCAAGTCATATAAAAACACCTCAGCGAAAGACTCGGTACACAAGTACCGAGGCTGGCGGGCAATAGGCCATTGCCTCGAGATAGAAAAACTCGAGCTATCTCCGAAATTCCCTCGCTGACCCGAACAGCAGGTCGACAGCAGGCAGCGACCAACGGATTTCGCCAAGCGGTGAGGGGAAGGCGGAGAGCGGGGCAACAGCGCACCGCGTCAGCCAAGGAAGGCGTTAGATTCAAAAATTATGATGAAAAATGTACAGAGGGGACTGAGGTAAGGGGAGGCATATAAAAGGCCGGTGCGGGGACAGAGGGGCTTTCTTGTCTTTTAGGCAGTTTAGTAAAGCTTAACAGGGTATAGATTGTGAGAGAATTTGTCAATTGAAAGCTAATGAGTGCATAGAAATATCTGCGAACAGTGTGTAGCATTACATGATTACTCATTAGGACGTTAAACGGGATAATCTAGTGGATTTATAGATAAATTAATACATAGAATTCGGTAGCTGATAAGTATTAATAATCTAGAATAGTGCATAGAAATAAGAAAACCGGTTATATAAGTATAAATTGAACAGTGCGGTCTTTAAACGAGCGAAAGTCCAGGGACCGAATCCGTTGTGCGAGTGGAAGTGAGAAAGAGCGAGCACAGAATAAGAGCGAAAGGGAAAGAATTATAAACAGAGTTCATACACTCTGTACACTGAGAATCTGAGGTGTGTGTGTGAGAAGTGAAACACCGAAGCGTAGCGACGCAACCGGAGCCCGAGCACCGAAATTCGGCGAATTGCTGTGCAAATAAGTGGAAATCATAATAACTAAAATCGAGGGAACTCCCTGATTTTCGAGACCGAAAGATCGAATTAAGAAATACAGAGATAGGATAATTGTAATTAAATATAGAATAAGTCGTATAAAACATAGGAAGGATAAGTACGCGCGAATGAGTGAAAGACGGGTGACTGACAAAGAATTGTAAATAGGGTTTATACACCCTATAAAAAGAGTGAATGTGAAGCGTAAGAGCTACGGATGTAAAATATCTGTGCACCAAGCGTACGACAACACTACGGTGCAAGAGAAATAGGAAGCATACGAGAATTCCGTGGGAGGTAAACATTAAACCAAGTATAATCGTCGAAATAATCGCTGAAATTCCGAAATTAGACGAACATCATATAAGAATCGAGTGCCCGAAATTAAAAAAGTGCCGTTTTCACGAAATTGTTTTTCCTGGAATAAAAGCCTATTGTCAACCACTAAGAAGTCTAAATTAATTAGTCCTGTGATCGAGCCCGAATTCCCACGAAAAATAAAAATATATGCTAACGTGAAAAATTACCGTTACAGTTTGAATGTCAATGTCTATGCATACCGAAAATATCTGGTTATAAAAATTAGCAGTGCCGACACAGCACACGATTATATTGGGTCTAGGAAAAAGTTCGTAACGTTTTTTTAGTCAAATTCACCTGGTTTTCTTATAGTGTGAAAATGAATTTATTTAAACCAAAAATGCTCCATTATTATCGATAATGTTTCGCCATTTTTTGGGTAGAGCCATGATGCCATCGGTGAAGAACTTCTGTAGTTTCTGGTTGAAAAACTGAATTAAGTGGTTTTCACAGTCTTCTTTTGAAAACAGGGTAATTCCATTGAGAGAGTTCTGCAGAAATCGGAATAAGTGATAGTCAGAGAGTGCTATGTTGGACTATATGGTGAATACATCAAAACTTCCCAACCAAGTTCTCGCAATTTTTGACGGGTCATCAAAGAAGTGTGTGGTCGGGCGTTGTCATGATGGAAGACAACACCTTTCCTAATAATCAATTCGGGCCGTTTTCTTTCAATCGCTTGGCGTAATATCTCTAGTTGTCCACAGTAGAGTTGAGAATCAATCGTCTGACCAACTGGAAGTAGCTCATGGTGGACGATACCCTTGCAGTCCCACCACACACACAGCATCACCTTTTTCGCCGTCAATCCTGGTTCCACGAACGCTTGTGACGGCTCACCATCCCTTGTCCACGATCTTTGACGCTTCCGATTGTCGTTTGTGATCCATTTTTCACATCGGTTATGACACGCTTCAGAAATGGCTCGATTTCATAGCGTTTCAGCAGCGCATCGCAGATGTTAATTCAGTCTATCATGTTTTTCGGGCTCAACTCATGAAGAACCCATACATCGAGCTTCTTTTTGTGGCCAGCTTTGTGTAAATGCTTCAAAGCAGTTTTGTGGTTAATGCCTAGCTCCATACCAATATCGACATTGCTGATATGCTTATCTTGCTGAAATTTTTCAAGAATTTCATCAGCTCTTTCAGTGATTGGACGACCAGAGCGTGTCTCATCTTTCACATCAAAATTACCCGAACGAAAGCGAGCGAACCATTTCCGCGCAGCAGATTTTGATAAAGTACCTTCACCGTACACAGCACCATTTTTTTCACATGCCTGCGCAGCGTTCTTCCCTTTGTCGTAATAATATTGCAAAATATAGCGCAATTTTTCATCACTTTTTTCCATTTTCAAATGCAAACAACTTTCCAACCACTGCACCAATTTCGATGTTTATACACCCAAAGTAACGCTCAAAGTGTCACCTCTCCAACGAGCGTTTGGTGGTGTCGCTGCGATCTGTGTTTCCCGACCTATTTGCAATTGATGCCATCTATCGGGAAAAGCGCCACGAACTTTTTCCCAGACCCAATACAATGGTGGAGCACATGATGACATCGGAGGAGAACTAGAAGGGGACGTGCAGTTTCGTTTCAGTGGTATTGAATAAATTGCGTCAGGAAGAAAAAAAAGGAGAAGGGAAACAGCAACAATGGCTGCCCTCATTGAAAAATTAGCAGAGACAACTGACATCAACGTAGGATGAGCTACGGCTGCGACCACCCCCGCGAAGTAATCCTTGGATGCACTCCCACGGGGTTTAGATAAAGGTCAATGAAGGAAAGGGGTTAGGGTTTTAGTCGGTAGAGGACGCACGCAAGTTCGACACACCCGTTGACGCGTCACCCACGGTACAAAAAGCAGTTCCTCCTTCAAAAAAAGCACACATGCACTCACAGAAACACATAAAGCACAGCTTCCTCCATGAGGAAGCAAAAAGCAAAGCTTCACCACAGGTGAAGTTTAATTTTGCGTGTGGTAGCAATAGCTTCTGAATAGTGTAGTTGTATGAAAAATTAGCAGATATCTCTCTCGCACTCATATGTGACATGGTATATGTTTCGCCTCCTCTTAAGGTGAGGCGAAATATTCAGTCCTTTTCACCAGTGCGTGAGAGACATATCACCATAGGGATCGCGTGAGTGCAAGAGAGAATATACCAGTGTTATGTGACTCAAAGTGGAGTGAGTCTTTCGCCTCACCTTAACAATAATTTATCTATCCACGGTCGCATCTATGCCGTGGAATACACCGCGTCAGAGAACAAATATGTATATGGAAGCACAAGGCCCGTGTTAAGATTTGGCAGAGAAAAAGTAGTTTCGATTTCCACCTGAAGACTGCGTGGCAATGTATCGATGTGACATACACATAAAACGAATCTCATGATATGCCCCTTGTCTGTCGTCTCTTTCGCACTCATGCCGACAACTGGCTACCACGCATTTTCTCTCGCACAAACGGCGTAACGTTAGCGCAATGCTTGATCGGGAGACTGGTGAATAAGTCTACCGTTCTCTCTCACACTAATGCATCCATAATGGATCAGTTATCAATGGTAATGTTGTTTAATAATTGTATATTAAAAAGGAAATACTCGATAAGCTTGGGCGGCGTTCAAACCAAACGGGCTCATAACTTTTCTGGTACTTTGCTACAATGCATATACAATGAACTGAAACTAAAGACTGATGACATTCATCATAAAAACTAAACCAAAAATCACAACTATCGTATCTGGAATTCGATCTTCCTCATCTAAGATTGCGCTTGCAGCAAATACTTCACCTCTAACCATCACAGAGAGGTGTTTGGCTCCCTCGGAACCGTCAACCCTAGTGCTACCACCGCTTGTTCTCAAAGTCCTGACATCGCGGTACTAAATGATTCATCGGATATGGAATTAGAAAATATCTCTCGAAATCCACAAAAATCTACATTCCGCCAATAGTAGTTGTCTCCAGAGTGCAAATCAGAGATTGTATAAAAAACCTGTAACCTGTGGCCAATGAGGGATTCAAAATTCACTCTACATTAAAGGACTCCAAAATCTTACTAAACTCGTAAAGTGACCAACTGGAAGTGTGCAAATACCTCAGCGAACACGACCATACTCTCTACACATTTAGTTTTAAAAATGATTGCCTGACAAATTTTATTCTTCACGAGAATAAAGTTGAAGCAGCTTAGCGGTCCCCCACCACCCTCAACCACCGAGTCACATTTCCTTCAAGCCCTGCTGCCTCAATCACACCCTTCACTTAAGTACTTGCTCGCTTCCACTTATGCCGACACCACTCGTTTCCCACCATCTCGACTAACGACTCCAAGTATCTCCGACCCTGCCACCACCAGGCTGTCTTCTACGGTATGCTGCGTGACCTCAAAACTATGGTAAGCGCAATAAAAGCAGCACCCTCATCGATAGACAAATTTACTGCCATTATGTTGCACGCTCAATAACATTATGTCAAACTCAATCAACGAACTTTCTAATGGCTAACTGAGTGCCACCTACCTTTCGTATGATTAATATACGTAGTATTAAATTATACTCTACTGAACACCTCTAAATACTCCAGTAATATCATATAGTTGTTGCATTAATTTGTAAAACAAATCTACATGCTAAACAAAAATTTCGTCTACCACACTATTACTTTCTACGCAAGGACAGGCTAGTAAAAAATGAGGTGGTGTAGCCTTAGCAATACATAATTTTATACGGTTTGATTGCTAACCTTCCACATGGTGAAAGGGTAAAATCTTGAAGAGATGAGAGGTGTGGTGATAACGATCACCCGCGAGTTTGGCAGTGGCGTTGATAAAATATCGGGGTTTTTAGGAAGATAGGGGAGAAAGGAGGAACTAGTCAAGAGTAGAGTGGATCAGGAACGGCGAGCCAACAGCTACCACGAAGTGTAAGAAAATTGTGGAGCAGGAAGGGCGAACCAACAGCTACCACGATCAGTAAGAGGAAGTGCCGAGGGGGATGGGAGGTGTAGGTAGGAGATTGGTAAATGAGGTAGTCGGTGGATGGCAAATGATCGGAATTGGGTTTATTCCGCTGAACCGAGTGATTTTCAGTCGCGTTTATATTGTCACGCGGCAGAATATTCATACGCTGCGTGCTCCTCGCACGATGGCTTCCGGCATGATCTCGCAGAACTCTAGGATAACATCGCAGGACTTTATTTAATTTATTTTCTTTTTGTATTTTTAATTTTTTTTATTCGTACGTTCGCATGGACGAGAGAAAGAAAGAGAAGGAACGCACCGCACTCACGAATGGTCGGCTTCGGGATTCAGTAACTCTTTTTAAAGCGAGAAGATACAATCATCTTCTACCTCTCACTATCGGAATATAGAGTTATCCCGCTCGACAATCATCTACAACCAATGTGCTACTGTCTACCATCGGCAATCTGATCAACAAGCAATAACCAATCTATCCAATGGGGTTCACCTACCGGACTGGGCTGAACATTTCTATTATCTTCTGTTAATTTATGCTGGGTCCAGGTGAAGCGCTAGTCACGGTTATCTAGCGACACCGATTCCTCCAATTAACCGAGTTTGGCTCGTTAGGAAGGGATCATAGTTCACGAGCACGCGTGCCAGCAGGACCTCAGGGCTTTTTTCCCGGTTACCGTCGAGCGAGCAGGACGTAGCGGCGAATATCAGATCGTCCCGATCTACCGTTGGTCATCCAAAATCTTTCATTACCTGTCGGGTGTACGGGGGCATATAATTTGAGTCAACGAGAAGGAATTCGAGGAGAGAATTTTGCAGCACTATTTTGGGTTTTCCCGGATCTACAAAGAGCATCGCTGCAGCATCGTCCCGGTGAGCTCTTTTTTTTCTACGGTCTTTCGCCGTCACTTTTATTTTTCGTTGACTTATAAGTCAATTAGAGCTTAGTCGTACCTGCGTTTCTTGTATACCACGCGCAGAGTATAATTCGTATCGAGACAGACGACGTCTATTATAATGTAATATCGAGATCGTTTGGCGGTTAGAGCAAGGAATAAGTCACTCCGGATTTTCTGTTACGCTTTCGTATTCGTTTACTGTTAAACCGTGCGCGCGTTAGTACGTCATCCCGTAGTGTGTTCGTGTGTGAGGGATTTGAACGTTATAGACCGTGTCGCGGATTGTTCAGCGTAATGACGTTTATTGATTTATTTCATTTTATTTCTTTTATTATATTGGACATTATTTTATTATTTTCGTACGTTTACGCACTGCGTGTACGGCACATTTACGGTACATTTTGTAATATTTCATTTTATTGCTGTGAATTCGGTCCAGTTTCCGTGAATGTTTTTGTTGGAGAATCAGCTGACGCACGGCGATCGATATTCGTCGTGCGCCTACCTGTTGCGGTGCTCTAGCACACGTCGTTCGGTTGAGCCGAAGATAGCCGAGGCAGGGCTTCGCGAGGCCGAGGATGTGCCTCGTTGGCATGCCGCGTCGAGCGAGAGGATGTCTCTCTCGCTTGACTTCGGCTTCGCTCACCGGCTATCTTGCTCAACTGACTTCAGCGCCCAACGACGCTTTCGTATACCGCAGCCATGTTGGAAATTTTGACACTTTTTCGGAACAACCACGGGAACAGCGCACGCATTTCGGGACTCTCGGATTTTTCTTCACTGCATTCACCGGACTCACTCAACTTCTCGCTCAAGAGGACTCAAATACACGGTAAGAGTACACCGTCACAATTCAGTGCAATTCAATGTCGGTGAGGAGTAGAAAATAGCGGTACATTATCATTCTTGTCTAACTCTGTGGCGTGCGCTGCAGCACATGCTGCACCACGTTCTCCTCACTGTATTTTGCCGGTATAATTAATACAATTATGCAGGTGTTTTATATTCACTGTACTTTCCTCCAGAAAATCTGCTGGGAAAGTGCAGTGACTATACACTGCTCACTCGTGCATCCTCAGTATATATATTGTTGTGCTACGCAGTGCTGACTGCGTAGCTGTCTCACGTTCAATCATAGCACTCAAGCAATTTTAATTGCAAGTGCTCTCATTGATTCACTGCAATCTCTCTTCAACAAAATTAATATAATTGTGTGCTGCTCAATAATATTCAAAATTCAATTTGTTTATTTATTTATAATTTGTACTTTTTTCTAAATTGATGTTTTGAGGTGATTTTCTAAATTGAATTGTTTTGGATGGTAATTTTCACTTGTAATGTCTACGCACTTGTGTATTTAGATTGTATTTCTACAATATTTTTGGAAGGTAGAATAAACCACTTTCTCTAATTAAACATCAATGTGTCTGGTTTTATTTATCACCTTGTCGAGAGTGAGTTTTCATGGGTATTCAATACATTCACAGATCTGTCAACTTCATCCACCGGATTCTCAAACAGTTTTGTTAATTTTTTTTTTTTTTTCTTTCCCTTAGCTTATTTTATTCGTTGTATCGTCATCGTTGCGTATTCGTTTATTGATCGATCAGGGATTTATTGTCTGACAGGGTTTCCCTGTTTTAATTTATATTTGTTATATGACGGCCTTATCGAAATGATCGAGTTATTAGACGCTTCGCGTACGTGACCTTCCGGCATCCCGTGATTATAGTTATTTTGTGTGTGTGTGGGATTGACCCGGCATCGGCCGTATCGCGAGCTAAATTTTCGAGGAGACTTATTATTTGACTTTGTTTGACTCTATGTTGTTTGTTCTGACCGTTCTTTAGAACCCCGTTGCATATGAATTAATTCGAACTGTCGGGAATCGTTCGGGATTTAGGCTGCACGGGGAAGTGTGAGCGAAGGAGCGAATGAAGTGATAATTTATGCTGCTGAACTAATTGACCGTACCAATTGTTAAACCCCAGAGCTAATTTACTTTATATTTTTTTTGTTTTTTTTGTTGGGAAATCAGTAGTGTTTTTAAATAAATAAATAAACGATCTGCCCTAGTGACATTTGTGAATCCCGTATTTGTATTGGTGTCTGCGTTATTTATTTATTTATTAATGGATTCTATTTATTGATTTTATGTGTTGACTTTATTTAATGGTTTATTTATTGACTTTGTTTAAGGACTTTATTTATTAATTTTATTTACTGACTTTATTTATTACCACCTTGACAGTCCGAACCACCCACTCTGCCTTGAACATCTGTAGCCAGCCTGGGCTGAGTCTGATCACCAACCTCGTTATTTTTCCTCCCGACGCGTAAGCGCCTGGCGCCCAACTCGAAAATGAAAAAAATAAAGGGAGGAAAAATAGCCCCGACCGACTATAGGTAACGGTAGTACGTTGAAGTGAAAATTTACGTTACAATATTTACAGCAGGGGCCTATACGGCTTGCGAGATACAGGTAGCCATCTCTCGTGAGTATCTGTTGGTGTTGTGTGTCTGTAGTGTTGTGTATATCGATTACATCATATAGGTATAAGAGTGGGTCTATAGTATGTTGAGTGACGTGTGAAGTGCATATACGTGAAGTTGCGAACGGATGTGAATGGAAGCCGCTGGAGAGTTCTGTGGCACAGCCTTGGCATACAATATGATGAACCTTCGATACCAGATGCAGCTGGGTAAGAAATAATCGGAGTTCGCCTTACTTTTGGCACCAGATCTATCGATATCTACTCCCTGTACAATCGTCCCAAAAATAACATAAATTATCCCTGTCTCATACACATCTTCACTCCTAGTTACCCTGTCATCCTCGGTGGTGAATGAAATGGCAAACATCACTCCTGGCACTGTACCAGAGCAACTCCTCTGGTATCGCCCTCCTGAAACTGGTTCCCCGATCCTCTACCTTTTCCCCAGTCGCAGAACGCCAGCTTACCACCCAGTCCGATTTAAGCCAGGTAATTCATCCTAAACGCTTAATATTTTTCTCTTGACTGGAAACTTGTTTTAGTTATCTCGATCTTAAAACCTGGCAAATCTCCTTTAGCCCCAATCAGCTACAGGCCCATAATTCTCCTGTCATATGTGGCAAAAATAACTGAGAAAGTCATTGTAACCCGCATTGCCGATTGCTGTCGAACTGTTAATATTATAAAGCCTCAATAATTCGGTTTCAAGTCGAAACATGCGACGACTCACCAGCTCGCTCGTGTTATCGAACACATGAAATCCAAGTCACGCGAAAATCAATCAACTGTCCTAATCCTTCTTGACAGCGAGGCTTTTGACTTAGTCTGGACCCACGGTACTATTTACAAACTTTTAAAGTTCAATGTTCCCACCAACTTAAGCAAACTTATAGTATCCTTCCTATTAGACAGAAAAATCCCAGTAAAAGTCGGCCACATCATATTCGTTATTTCAGACATCGTGGCAGGAGTACCTCAGAGATTTGTGCTGTCTTCCTTCCACTTCAACGTATCCATTATCTCAGTCTTCTCAGTGGCTGACAGGCTTTCCCTCGGGCACATCGCAGATTTCGCTTATGATTTGGCTCTATACTCCTCCAGCTCCTCACGAAAACTTGCCATCAATCGCGTCTAAATCGTTGTGCACTATATCATAGACAAGCTAGACAAATAGCTCGTTAAAGTCAACTCTGAGAAGATTGAGGCGATCTTCTCAACTTAGCTCAATCATACCTCATCCCAGATCACCACACGACGAAAACTAGTTTCTCTCGCTCCGCACATCAAATACCTCGGTCTGACGATCGATAAAAAACTGCTTTGGCACCCTCACCAAACGGCAACTAACAACAAAGCCAAAATCCCCCTTAGCCGCCTCTACGTACTCCTTAAAGCTAGGACTTTAAGTCTAAAAGAAAATTAGAATTTACGCGAGTGTCATTAGACCCATTTTAATCTATGCCTGTTCCATATGGCACGATGCCTAGACCCACCTTTCAAAAATGCAAGTATATTAAAACAAATGTCTCTGTATTGCTGCGCCAACCCCTCGTTTTACATTTAATATTTCCCTCTATAAAGATCTCAACTTCCCGACAAGCGCCACATTTATTCGCGAGCTCACAAATAAATGCAACGCAAATAAATGACTAAGTTTTAACTACCATACATTTGGTTTAAAAGTAAAGGCATTATTTTTCGATCGATGAAAAATCTTTCACTAAACTAGAGATTTTCACTTACATAAGCTCGCTTCCCTTGAAAGGAAATTCGTCATTCGAAACGCCCAATTTTTTGTTGGTGTATGCTCAAGACTAAATGATGCATTACTCATGCTGTTAGATTTTTAAATACATACCAGGTGTACAAGTATGAAATGCAAATTTTTTTTCTAAGCAAACATGTTAAGTTTGGAAGAATGATAAAAAGTGCTTTATTCAAAGTACGCTCCATCGCTTGTTATACATTGTTCCCAACTTTCGGGCAATTTGTGAATACCGCGCTAGTAAAAATCTTCCCCTTTTGCAGCGAATCATTCATCGAGCTATTTTTTCACATCTTCGTACGAACCAAAGCGCTGCTCAGCAATTGCGTGACCCATCGATGAGTAAGCCGCATGGGGTAGAACTTTCCAGCTGAGTGCTTCCAACGTATCGCGAACCGGTTTTGCCGTATGTGATGGAGCATTGTCATGAAGAAAAATGACTTTGTGTTGCCTCTTTCGGTATTCTGGCCTTTTTTCAAGCAGCGAACGGCCCGCTGGTTTCATCAGACACAGAGCATCGTCTTTCTGCAAAAGCGATTCGGTCTTGCGGTCGATGTGGATACTGCGCCTGGGTCTACCCATGATTTTTTACGCTTGGGATTCTCAAAATAAATCCACTTTTTATCCCCTGTAACTATACGATGCAAAAACGACTTCCTTTTGTACCGAGCGACCAAAATGTCACATGTGTTTTTGCGCTTTTCCATTTGCCTGTCGTTCAACTCATGTGATGCCCATCTACCGGTCTTCTGAATCTTTCCCATCTCTCGTAGCCGATTGAAAACAGCTTGTTGACTAACGCCCAATTGCTCGGCGAATTATTTTTGTGTTTGCGAATCATCTTCGTACAACAATGCTTGCAATTCCACATCTTCGTGTTTTTTTGGCGGCTTTCCACGTTCCTTGTCTGCAACATCGAAGTCACCACTTTTGAAACGCCGAAACCATCGTTCACACGTATCTTGCGATGGAGCATATTCACCATAAGCTTCTCGAAGCAATCAGTATGATTCAGAAGCAGTTTTCTTCAAATGAAAACAAAAATTAATGCTGTCTGCAAATGCTCTTTGTTCGGTATAAATTTCGACATATTAAACACAACAACACAACACTATGCACACACAAATTTATCACTCGTGCACGTCTGACACTTGTTGATGATACAGCAAAATGGCGCAGTGACAAATCTTTATAGCACAAACTGTATTCGTGCGTCATCTGTTGTCTGAAATCCACATTTCATACTTGAACACCTGGTAGATCTGATAATTAACCATTTCTTAATGGACAGCTCGATACCGTCATCGTGCATATCAATGATTTTAAAAATCTGTGCAGTATGTTTTTTTTCTTTTCAATAATTGAAATTGTATTACATCATAAGCATCTTATGTGAACGAATTGACAATGTAATGGTTCGAGATACAATCAGACCTCAAAGCACTCTTGAAGTCTTTTTCAATGGTCCTCATCATGAGCTAAGTATGAAATAGACTTCGGAGACCCCTATCAGTGTCGCTATGAAAGAGCTTGAAAGACTGACGCAACTTTGAGCTTAATAAACAAACTGCGAAAGAGTATTCGATGATTGCTTTAATTGTTGCCACAATGTGCAAGCTGTAAAAGCCTTAAAAGACCGCTCCAAGTGTTGTCGCAGTGCGCAAATTACGAAGGAGTGTTGTATAGAAGACTGTACACTGTACCAGGTCTCTAAATATGAAATCGGAATTTGCCCATAGATGGCCCTAGCTGTCAATGTAGTTACCGTCAAACCGCGTCATAAGCGCCATTTCCTTGTTGACATCTCTGACAAAGATTTTCAACTCACAACAATACAAGTTTCATACAACAGCATAGTTTATAATAGCGTTGAACATGTCGAATTTTGTGCCTGGAAACTACGATTTGCGGACAGCATTGATTTTCTGTTACCAATTGAAGAAAACTGCTGCAGAATCGCATCGAATGCTTGTCGAAGCTTACGGTGAGCATGCTCTTGGTAAATCACAGTGCTTTGAGTGGTTTAAAAAATTCAAAAGTGGCGATTTTGACGTGAGAAACGAAGAACATGGAAGATCACCGAAAAAGTTTGAAGACAGCGAATTGCAAGCATTGTTGGATGAGGATGACGCTCAAACGCAACAACTCACGGATCAATTAAATGTGATACAAGAAGCCGTCTCCATACGTTTGAGAGCCATGGCAAAGATCCAGAAGATGGGAAAATGGGTTCCACATGAACTGAATGAAAGACAGCAGGAAAACCGAAAAACCACTTGCGAAATGCTGCTTGCCAGGTACAAAAGAAAGTCATTTCTCCATCGAATTGTGACTGGCGATGAAAAGTGGATATATTTTGAGAATCCTAAGCGTGAAAGATCGTGGGTAACTCCAGGCGAACCATCGACATCGACTGCAAGGCCAAATCGCTATGGACGGAAGACAATGCTCTGTGTTTGGTGGGATCAGAAGGGTGTGATCTATTATGAGCTACTAAAACCTGGCGAAACCGTTAATACTGAACGCTACCGACAACAAATGATCGATTTGAATCAAGCTTTGCGTGAAAAACGACCAGAATATCAAAAAAGGCAACTCAAAGTGATTTTGCTTCATGATAATGCACCATCACACACAGCAAAACTGGTCAAGGAAACGATTGAGGCGTTTAGTTGGGAAATACTTTGGCATGCGGCTTACTCACCAGACTTGGCTCCGTCCGATTACAACTTATTTGCATCAATGGGACACGCACTTGCTGAGCAGCGCTTTACTTCTTACGAAAATGTACGAAAATGGCTCGATGACTGGTTTGCCTCAAAAGAGCAACAGTTTTTTTGGCGTTGCATCCACAAATTGTCAGACAGGTGGGAAAAATGTATAGCTAGCGATAGGCAATACTTCGAATAAAATATTTTTTATCATTTTCATACAATAAACGTGTATTTTCTACACGAAAATTCCGGTTTCATATTTATAGACCTGGTATCTACGACGATATCCATTTTCACGTCTAATCCAGGAAAATGCTCAAAAGTTCGACTGATTTGCTACTTACAAAGACGCTTCTACGCCGCTTAACAAGAGACAATTTAGTCCCGACATCAGCACATTTTTTTTGCTTATCCGGTAAAATCCACCATTACCTGATGAGAGAGATAGACAATACAATTTACCGTTGAAGCAAGCATGTACGATACTTCCGTTCAAGATCAAGTCGATATATTTTTTATTTCGTATTTATAACGAGAAAGTTCGGTTTTTCTGACGGGAGGGTGAGTTTGGTTGTTGTGGGGGTGGAGCACTTAAATCGTGCAATTCTTTTTTCGAAAGCACCTACATCGTAGGATTTTTCTGTAAGAGGACAAGTCGATATATTTTTTTATTTCGTTTGTCTCATGAAAATCCCATTTTTCTGACGGGAGGGTGAGTTTAGCGATCGTGGGGGTGGAGCAAATAAATCGTGCAATGTTTATTTTAAAAGCACCTGAATCGTACGTTACTTGTGTACAAGGACAAGTCAATATGTTTTTCATTTGCAGTTTATAAAATGAAAATTGTATTCGTCTGATAAGTGGGTAACTTTTGTAATCGCGGGAGTGAAACACTCAAATTTTATAATGCATATAATGAGAGTACCTGGCTGATTTGATGTGCTCGCAGAAGAACGTCCCAAAGTAACATAACTGTCGAGTTCTAACATTTTCTGTAGTCAGGGAATGTTTTTCCAGCCGAAGCGGTGGAAAAATGTTGCCGCTCAATTTATCATCTTAAAGCACATGATTAGCACTTCAATCTGGTATGCATTGGAGAAATATGTCTCCAAATAATATTATTATTTTATATTTAATTAAATAATTTTATATTTAATTAAACAATATTATTATTTGGAGACATATTTCCTCAATGAATCGCTAATGACTGATACATGTAAGATTATACAGTAATGTACCCAGTAGGAAAATCGTACCATGACAGCTGACGGCAGAATGCCGTCATGTACGTCCGCGCCAGGATGACTGTGATATGTGCCAGCACAATTTTCAGCACAGTGTGCCAATACCGTACTCGTCCAGTTCCAGCAAGTCGTGAAGCCCCACAACCTGCTGCAACAGTGCAGACACAGTCTTTGCACGCCGTACTGTCGTTATGTCCTGACGGCATAGAAGCAGCCATGTGCGGACGTACATGACTGCACTGTACCGTCACGCCGTGCCATCACCGTGGAGTCCCCGTGCAATCACTTTTCTATCTGGATACTTAAAAAAATAACAAGGCACGTGACGTTGAAAATACTAAATAAAACTATATTATATGAATAAAAACGTTCTCTTTATCGCTTTTGATCAGTAAAAAGTTTCTTAATTAGTCTGAAATAAAAACTTTAAATAATTGAAAGATTTATTAGTCCGAGATATCCAAATTTCATCTGACTGGCACTATTTTCCAACGAGCTAAAAAATAAAATAAGTAAGTTTTTATCTGAAAGAATATATGCTTTTTTTCAAATTACATTTACAAGAGAAATAAGTTTTTATAGCCTTAAAATCTATTTGTTTATCGTGATAATTTCTCTGTCGAATAACGATAACTTTCTTTTTTTTCACTATTCTCTGGAAACACCCGAACCTACTTGATTCCCGTAAAAAAGAACTAGCTTTTTTATGATTTTCTGCGACACAGTTAATTCATTGCAGCCTGAATGACAACGTGACTTCTGTGCAGAAGAAGAAAAAAAACATCGATATCAAGACGACACGTACGACGATTGGCGGCTCGAGATGTGACTGAAATATTAGAAGTGATTACTAGCCAGACAAACCTATAATATCGAAAAATATCGAAATATAAATGATATCGAAAAATATAATATGGCACCGATGAACTAATTGCAAACAAGCTTGGACTGTTGTTAAGGCAAGCAAAAACTCACAAAACTCGTCAGGATGAACGAAAATACCGTGGTTGATACACATGAGTAACAAGTATTGTATTGTAAATTCTCTAACTATTTTTTATTTAATAAGTAAAATAATATATGTTCCTTAAGTAACGATATACTCGTATATTATTAACTATATTTATTAATAAAATAAAAAATGTAAATACATAATATTTTGTACAACCTTTGATGCTGCAATCCTACTAACACGTTATTTATTCCAACGATATTTATAGAAAATGTTATATGGGAATGTTCCTGAAATAATTGCGTGAAATCTTCCGACAATATTTATATGAAATATTTTGGAAATGTCCAGATTCCATATTAGATGAAATATTTCGAAAATACTTTATTGCAAACATGCAGCAAGCTGACCTTCAGACATTGTTGCAATGTTGCTTAAATGTTGTAGAAATAATAAAAAATATTCCGTCAATATTTCAATGTTGTCATCGAAATATTGCAGCAACATTTTCGCAATATTTCTGTGTTGTGTTGGCTGTGTTACATGTCGTCTTTCCTTCTCAGTTTGACATGTGTGCGATAAATATACCAGATTTTTTCCATCACAAATTTATACTTCACGATTGAGCTTTACGATGAAAAATGATAACAGTTAATTGTACAATTGTTAGACACGTTATGCGGGGAAATTATATTGATCTTAGTTGTTGCTCTGTTGTAGACAGAAAAATTTAATACCAAGTCATGTTGGTAAGATAAATATAATTTTCTGGCATAACGACTCTGTATTACTCTTTCCATCAACATCGAAGCAACAATTTTATTTCTTGTCTGTGAAAAAATAAAAAACCTTAAAAATAGAGAAGAGTATGAAAGACATGTCTTGTTTTAAGGTGAGGCGAAAGACACACTCCACTTTGTACCATGCGACACTACTGTAAGAGAGATATCACCATAGGGATTGCCCGATTGCAAGAGTTAACGCACCAGTGTCACGTAGTACAAAGTGGAGTTAGTCTTTCGCCTTACCTCAAAACAGCACACCAAACTTTCAAATCGTGGACGAAGACCAGCACAGCAAAGTTACGTACACAACAATAATTTAAATTCTACTTCCGATGCGTACAGAAACAACTACTACCGAGTCGTTATGCCAGAAAATTATATTTATCTTATCAACATGCCTAGGTTTATTTAACGTAATTGCCCTTGTTTACTTTCGTGTCTACTGTGTTTATGTCGGAAATCAAATAAACCTAAGGACCTAAAGAACCTAAAGAACCTAAAGATCCTCAATAACCTAAATAACCTACATAACACTTATTTATAAATTACAGATTAATCTTTTACGTTTATGTTTTTTTTCGTTTATCTGTAATAACTTTCCGTACAATGGAATTCGTGCACAGATAGTTTAACAACTCATCGTACGTATTTTATTGTTAATACGAAAAACTCATGGAATTTCGTATTTCACACTTTAGATGTTATCTGTACGAAAAATCGATCTTGCTGAGAGCGTCGAATCTTTTCTCGCGGCTTGTGGCAATCCCCGTCCTTGTCTCGTACACGCCTGGGCTGAGCTCTAGCGGTAGTGGTTTCGTTTCTAGACCACGCTGCCCTGTATGACAGTAGACAAATAGATCGCGGTGCGCTTCGAAATTTATCGTCTTATGGTTTTAATAATTCGCCGAGTCCCTAATCGTTCACACTAATTTCTGTTACCTCACGAAAACTCAATCATTTAATATTTCAGCGCATAATACCTCCACTATTTCACGATACTTTCTATAACTTCTGATAGTTCTTATATGTCACCACAATTCTCAATGATTCCAGAGAATTTCAATACTTCACAATCGTGTCAATAATGTCTAATATTTCGGCAATAATCTAATAATTCGGATAATTTCTCGGATTTCGGCAGCGTTGTGGCGACGTTAACGGCTTCAAGAAAACTACCTAACGCTCTCCTGTTTCCCACTTATTTATACTGTTTTCTCCTCCTTCCTTCTCTGTCGCTCCCGTTGTCCGGGGCTTACCTATCTTGTACATTTTTTGTTACTTTCGCAGGCGGGCGGCACCGTTTCGATTTTGCTCCCCTTTATGAAAAACAGCCGCCTTTAGGCTTGGACATGCCGCCTCGCGCCTTTCTGGAATAGTAGCTGTCGACGAATAAGTTGTCGCGTTCCTTCGATTTAAACCGCCACCTCACCTATCCTACCTATCTCTGTTGGTATGTGGTGTCGAGTCGCGTCCCCCGCACTGTCGGCAACTGCCTATCGGTGTGCATTTGGCCGTTGGTCGTCGCAGTATATTGATTGAATTTCTATCGTGTCATTATGATACAACATAAAAATTGATAAGTTGTGAACACATCAGAAACCCAATATTCGCTCCAACCTAGGTACTAGATATAACTGATGGAATATGATTTAACACGACCATTACTTGTAATGCAGGGTGTGGTCTTGTTCGTTGGAAAATGATAATTATGGCAATTTTAATTATTTAGTCATTTATTTATCATGCTATTGTACTACAAAATAATTATAACATTTCTTATCACACACTTTTTTCTAAATCGAATTCGAATATAGACGACTATTTAATCTAATTGCAGTGATTGTACCGGACAAGGTTGATTCCCGTTAAAGCAACTCAACTTCAAAAGGTCTCTCTTGTTGACTTCGACTTCAGTCTGGTCACCATTATGGTTAACGCAGAAACATTCATTTCGATAGCACTGCCAAGCCTCGAAGCTTCCCTCGGGGCAACAGCTCGGCAATTCATTCACTCCGGCTTTAGCCAGAAGCCATTTTGTTCTCGCGCAATCTGTTTCCGAAAATCATATTAGATATAAAAGAAATGAATGAGATTTCAAAATTTTTGTTTCCTGGTGACAATAACGTTGTTCAAAAAATAAAAATTCCGAAATTATCATGTCAGGATACGTAAAATTGTCTGAAATGTCGGAAAAGTGTTTAGAAAAAATGTGTGTGAACGCACGCATATGTGCGTGCGTGTGTGTGAGGTAGCGCATGAGATGCGTATGCATCGACGATACAACCCTATAATAAAAGTCCCATTAGTTCCACTAGGGTATATCGTTTCTAAAAGTATTTTATAAATGTGATATCAAACAAGCCATGCAAATTAAAAATTTGCCCACTGCTTCCTCGTGATTCTCGCTAACCCACAGAATCTCCACTACGGATAATGGTTATCTTAATTTTGGCGTCCTTAGAAAGTGGTATTAAAATTTTCAATGAAATTGAAAATGAAATAAAATTGCCAATTTTATAAAGTTTAAAGCCCCAATCGATTCTCACCAAATTCAAGACCATGTATCCGCACGCCCTAAACAATTTGTATGCCAAGTTGCAGTTTGATAGATAAACATTTACGAAAGTAAGAGCAAAAAATTTTTTTTTTTCGAAAAATTACAAAAATTCACGATCCTATAAAACCTGAATGCCTTTATCGATTCTTACCAAACTCAATACTGAAACACTTTGACCCCTGGCCTATTCTTCTAGAAAGTTTGAACTCGATAGCCAAAAATTTGCGAATGATAGACAGCGTACATCCTTTTTTCGAAAAATTCAAACTGAACTGAACTGAAGGGGGTTGCGACCCGGCCCGTGTACAAAGTATCAGGCTGATCGAGTAACCCGTTCTCGAGATATGTCCATTGCAATTTTGTAAGCTAATCCACACACACACGCGCGCGTTCATGCACTGACATTATTTCTGAATACGTTGTTTTCTCGAAGTTTTCCAACTTTTTAAGTACTCTAACATCCAAATCTCGAGACAATTTTTTTTCACGAAAACATTGCTTTCTCTATGAGAAAGCAAAAATATATATTACGTGTATCAAAATGATAGAGCACTTATTTTCAAAATACATTTACAGTCCGGAATAAATATTCAGCATATATGCACCTTACGATCAAAAAGTACCCGGAATTTGTCAATAAAACGAAAACGGTTCAATTATTCATCGATATTTATTTTATTCCCTTCAAAGTAATCTCCATCGTAAGCAATACACATATTCCAACGCTTCTTCCAATCTTTAAAACACTTTTCATAGACCGATTTTGGAATCGCCTTCAGCTCCTTCTGCGAATTCTCCTTTATAGCCTAGATTGTCTCAAAACGCTTTCCGAGAAGTGGTAACATGAGTCTTGAGAACAGGAAAAAGTCACACGGGGCCATGTCAAGTGAATACGGAGCGTGCGGAACGGTACTAACGTTGTTTTTGGTCGAATAGTCGCGTACAAGATGAGATGTGTGAGCCGGTGTATTGTCGTGGTGAAGAAATCACGAGTTGTTTCTCCACAATTCCGGCCTCTTGCGACGAACATTCTCCTTCAAATGCTTCAATACGCTCACATAATACTCCTTATTTACTGTTAGGCCTCTGATGCTCACACGACGATCTGCGAGCACAATTTTCTTAACTTTTTCGATGTTTTCGTTAGTCACAGAGGTGGATGGACGACCGAAACGAGGCAAATCATCAACCACAGCACGGCCCGCTTTAAACTTTTTGCACCACTCGTATGCTCGTGTTTTCGACATTGTCGAGTCCCCGTAGGCTACCGTTAACATTTTGATCCGCACATGATATGTTAGAAACACAACATTTCAGGCACACTCTTTGCTCAACTAAATTCGACATAGCGAAATTCGCCGAGTATACCACACAATGACTAGTTTACAAAGCTGTTACGCACAAACTATCTGACACATTGCGCGTAAAAGTGACATGTAAACAACTGACAGATGTACCAACTAGAAAAATGATTTCGACAATATCTCAAGGGTGGCTCGATTAAATGAGAAATTCTGGGTACTTTTCGATCGTAAGGTATATGCAATAGATATATGCGTAATATATACCAATTATGCAATTTTTTGGCGAAATGTCATATATATTTAGATATATTGATTTCCATATAGTGGTCCCCACTTCCCCCCTGATTTCGTGAGCACGGAGGGACTATACAAATCTGTACCATATACAATCGACCCTTCCAACAGAGATTGGTATTTCTACAAGAAATCACCAGTCTCCAGACTGCCGACTCTATGATTCAATGCGCCAGCCACCGTACAGCTAAGCGGTTACTCGTCCGAGTATCAACAGCACGAAATGCTACTTCAACGAAAGACCCCTGGAGCCCACGACAATCACGTACTTACCACCTTCGGTTAAATGAGATTTATATGATACATTTTATTGATTGAACAATGAAAAATCAGAATCACTTACTGCAATTCATAGTATTTGCCTCTGGCGATTCGATGTTTGCCTCGAAATTTTCGATCTTTTTACCATACGGATCGACGCATATTCGTCTGAAAATATGCAATAATCATTTTATTAACTAATCGATTCAATAATTTGCCGTCGATTAATTCTTCCAGTGATTTCGGCGCTACTTCTTGATATTCTAGTCAATCAATCTACGATCTTTAAATTCTGTATAGTTCTGACCAGATGATACTGACTTTGTTCCCAAAGTTTGTACGCGATGATATTTTCCATCGGGTTGACATTGCGGGTGCACAAATGTGTCTTGTCTGACGCTCATCTCGGTAGTAGTAGTCGACTGCTCGATCGATTCAGCTTTCATGATTTCGCACTCGGATTCGTAGATTCCAATATTATGAACCGATGGATCAACTACAAAAAATTACTTCCAGTTACCACGTATTTTGCTACATATTTTTGGAGTAACTTACAACAGGATGGTTGTCCCTTCGTTAAATTTGAAACTGGGACCACTAATGTATCCTTCCTCGGTTCTCCGGTAATCGGATCTACGCATAGACAATAACCTTTGCTGCCCATCATGCACTGCAGAGGGTCAAAGATACCGTAATCGTTGCAGCGAGCAGCCAGCATCATATCGACGAATTCGAGTTCCACTAAACTCCGTGCCTTCTGATGATTTATCGAGCATTCTTATCATAAATTGAGCAAAGGATCTCACGATTAATTGTTACTAACGGTAATAAAAACGAGTGGTAGTAGTCGCTTGATTATTAGATGTTATCGTTACCACAAGTCATCTTGTGCTCGTCCCAAGAATTTAGGAATGGCACCTCCCCGAATAATCGCTCTCCTTCTGTATTGATGCAGTAGCAACTTTGAATAGACACAAAATCATTATCAATTTCGTAAAACTTGAATAACTCGATGTAAAATTAAATAAATAGTAATAATACTTTTTTTCCTTTAATTTAATATTTATTGAATTTAAATGAAATCTGTGAATTATAATCAGTAGATTATAAGCTAAATAAATGTGTATGAATTTAATATTGAATTCTTAATCCTTGAAAAATAAATAAAGATTTGTTTTGTCGCCTTACATGGATCCCGGAATGCAGTGTGCAGGTGCATAGCGACCATCGTTGTCACACTTTGGTCTCACTTCCGTCATCCCTAAAGTCCCTTCGTCTCTGCGATGATCCCAGTTTCTTTGGGCTTCCATGCAATCCGTTAGCACTGAAGAACCATTTTTTTTAAATAAACTTGTTCAGATTTGTAAAAGTACGAATAAAAGTCTCACTCGGTTGGCACGTGGCTGGACCAGTTTCATTGCGGATGCAAGCTAAACCGGGACCGCATATTGTAGTGGGTGGCAACATCCCTGCTACACCACGAACGCACGTCTCGCCCTCAGCCAGATTCGTCATACAGTAATCGCAACAATTGCACACGTCGGCAAATGGTAAATAAACACCATTGTGCGTTGAATTCTGAGTCAGACAAGCGTCGCTTAAGGGTGGACATCCTTTTTCTTTCATATATTCCTTTGAGAACGGAAGATATTAATTAAAGAACTCGAAACATCTTTGAAGTCGACACTCCTTCGACGCTTAGATAATTACGGTGCAAAACTCGTCGGTACACAGCATATCTTTCAATTCAAAAGCTCTAGTATTCGTCACTGCCATTAAAATAAACGTTAGGCTTTTTTGCCATGACATTTTTCTTCGAATTTTTATTTTTCCGAAAGTCGAGTACAAACGTAACGAGCTGTAAAGATGTTTCAACTGGCGAAAAGCTGGTGGCAATTTTACTGATACCGAGCAAAATTATCTATCTGCAAGGTGATAAAACAAGCTTATCGATGCTCTATCGAGAAAAACCATGCAGTGATAATTATCGCTCATATCTAGTCTCCCAGTGGTAATAAATACTCAAACAATTGAAATGTTACACGTTGTTTATTTTTCTTAAAGCCTATTTATTGCAAAAACACGTAGTAAAACGCATAAGTCAGACATGCGGAGATATGCAAAGGTAACATTTCACTGTGAGTACTTATTTTCTTTGAATTACTATTGCTGCATACTTTTTTTATATAATTACAGTTTTAAGTTACAGATACTATTATTGAAAAAAAAAACGATACATATATGTAACTTTTACTCATCTACACATTAATTGAATTCATCAATATATTGGTTTTATTACTTCATCTTAATTTACGTTTCCATCACCGACAGGAACTTCACTCTGTTTACGGGAAACGCTCTTCGGCTCTTTGGCACCGACATTTATTTTCGCGCATCAGACGCAAATATTTCCCATGCTAAAAAAATGTATACAGAATTATAAAATTTATACTAAAAACAAAAAAAAAATTCAATAAAACGGTTTTTGTAATAATTGAAATGTTAATATTAAAGTCCTGCAGATTTACCAAACATTTTTAATACCCAGCGATATTTTACAACGAAAATTTGGCAATCATATAAGCAATAAAGGAAATCCAGAACATGGTCGAATAAAACAGTCATTGTACTGTTGCTCAATATTACAATGAATATAGAAATGATTACTTTGCCAACGTTTATGAGAATGGAAAAAAGATCTTAACACTTTTTCCAGACAATCGTTTTGTTGTTTGCCGGCATGTCAATAATCTTGATGAGACGAATCTCATTCTCCTTTGCCAATTTCTCCACTTCTACAATGTCGCGCAAAGCCCAGTCGGAATTCTGTGACTTGAGGGACTCGTTGAATCTTACGTTACTCTCAGGGGTAATTTCCCCATTGATTGCATATGGGCCGTAAGTGAATAGTATTCCGTCGGTTTTTAATAAAATTCCAGCGTTTCTGAACAAACCGATCGAACACTGATACGGCGATATGTGTATCATATTAGCGTTGTAAATATAATCAAGGCTCTTCTCCTTGAAAATTCCACCGGCCCAACTCTTGCAATCAGTGGTGACATCGATTCTGACGGGTTCGTGAACGTTGCTGAGATTGCTGGTGTGAGCGGCGATACTCTCTAGCAGTCTGCTCTCAAATTCCGAGGGGTAGAAGGTCACTTGGGGAAAATACGGAGCAAAGTGTGCAACGTGCTGACCGGTTCCCGACGCAAACTCGAGAAGTGATTGATTCGAGCCGCAACAAATGTAATTCTTTAACACCGAGAGTATGGGATCTTTGTTGCGATCCGCCGCTGGATATATCAGCTTTTTCGCTGCCACCGAGCTCGTTCTAGAATGTGTATTAAATTCCATACAATACAAAGCTGAAGGCATTACAATAGAAAATGTTGTTATTTGATATTTAAAATATACAACAAATTTTATTTAGTAAGGGAAATAAAAATAGGGATATAAAGTTAGATAAAAGGAATATACCAATTACGAATTGATTTTTCTCTGAAGTGAATTTTTATTGTTGTTAATAAATGATCAATTTTACATTTAATTCCAACAATATAGAGAATATAAATGTCGCAACGACTCACCTATGAGTCGCAGCGCAATGAATAATATTCATCTTCACTATTGCCTCGGAAAAAACAAGTTGCCTCCAGATTCCCAAGAGTCTGGAAAGGAATAAATCAGGTATTAATGATCGATAGAGAAATATATTATAGAAATGTATTTATTTACATCGAACGATCAATCACTGAATCACAATTACCTATTGCTAGTCTATCGACTATATAGTAATAAATAATAAAGCGTAATTGCAGTTTTTTTCGTGTTCTCAGCAAAATTTGCCGGTTTTTTTAGCTACTGTCGCTATCAGACTGCGCGCGTCCTCGATTCTTCTTATCCCCGACGCTCTTCTTGATTTTCGTCACACCCGGAAGATACACAGAGTGTCCAGATTTCTTCAGGTGATCGAATAGCTTATTTTTGCTCGAAAATTCGGATTTGCACGTGATGCAACAGAGTTCCGTGTCGCATACTTCTTTCCTCTCGTTCTTTGTTCCACGCTTAACTTTTACGTTAATACTAACAGCTGCCTGCTGCTTTGCAGCTTTTTGCAACTTCTTCGCCTTCTTTCCTTTCGTTTTACCCGGTACAGGCGTAATATCTATTTCAGCAGGACCGACGGCGTTCCCATTCGGCGCTGCCTCTTTCTCATCCTCCTCGTTATTTATTCCAGCAACTTCCGGTTGATCCTTTCGCTTCATCAACTCATCCATTGTCCGCTTTTTCCTCCTTTGCTTCTTTGAAAGCCCCATATCGAGATCAAATTTCTCCTCCTCGCCGTCGATCTCTGTATTAACTTTCTTGATCGTTTTTCCCTTTTTCTTCTTCTTCTTCGCAATGGTCACGTACGGTTCATCCTCCTCATCCGAAATTAACTCATCCGGCGATGTTTCATCATCGTCGTCGTTATTTTTTTTCAGCGATCCCTCAGGAAACAAATATCCATCGTCCAAGCCTTTTACCCCGGTATTCTTATTTCCGTTTATTAATTTCTGCGAGTCCTGCTCATCGTCTGAATTCAATTCTTCATCAGAAATTTCGATCGTAACATCCGTATCTTTTTTACTTTCATTATGAGGCGCATTTAGCAAAAAATCCGCCATTTCCGGTCCAGTGGCAAGCTTTACTTTCTTCGTCTTCGTCCCCGATAAATCTTGCTCGCTACTTTCGCAGTCATCCTTGTCTTCCTTTAGCATAGCTGTCTTCATAGTCACCAGATTGTCTCTATGTTTCTTCGAATTCTCGTGATTGGAGAACGCCTTATGTGTCTTAAAAATCTTATTGCAAACGACGCAGTACATAGTGTTCAAATTCTCCATCTCGTCATCCTTATCAGTGTCGTCGTCGGACAATTCCTCGCCAAATTCAGCGGCGAGATTCGCTTCAATATTTTTAAGCTCTGACTCGATGTTCGAGAATTTCGACCATTCCGAGACCTTGTGCTCCTTTAATTCCCTCTGGCGTTCCAGCAGCTGCTGCCTCTTGCGATCCTGCGCTTTTTTCGCGTTCTCCTGTGCCTTTTCCATGAGTTTTTGTGCATGAGCCTGAACTCGCTTATCTCTTTTACGAATGAAAGCTACCAAATTGCGAACTTGCTCGTTTCTTTCACGTTTCGCCTTGTCTCGCACTTTCTTGTTTTCCTTTTCAACGATTCGGAGCACTCGCCTATTGGGCGTGTCTCTGATATCATAGGGATCTAGCCAGGCGAAGGAACGTTTCGTCGAGTAGCTCTGCCAGTAGGCGTAAAAATTATGGACATCCTCGTAGAAACTCTTAGAATCACCAAAACTCGGAACATCCTCATCAGAATCACCTTCTTTACCAAATTCGGCATCCTCCGTAGCTAGCATTTCAAATACTCTGCAATACACAGTATAAAAACCTTTTTCATCATCACCATACCCTTTGAAGCAGCTTGTGGTAAAGTACTGGAAGAGATCTATTGAGTCATCCTTATAATTTTCGCCTATCCCACCTTTGAGGATGGCCTCTCTGTGGTTATCGTACCAGGATCTCTCATGAGGATCGCTGAGTACTTCGTAGGCTTGCTGAATTATCTGAAACTGTTCTTTAGCTTCTGCAGCATTGTGGGGGTTCTTATCTGGATGCCATTTAAGTGCAAGCCTTCTATATGCTTTTTTGAGCTCCTCGTCACCTACATCCCGAGGGATGCTCAATACTTCGTAGTGACACTTCATTGTGAGTTTTCAGTCTCCTTGCCAGTACGTTTTGTAAAAACTTGGAGTTACTGTGTACGATTGTGACGAGATGAACGAGTTGGCAAGCATAATGCTAAGAAATGTTTAGACGTCGAGCTTGACTTTTTTTGATCGTAAATTTCCTGATTTTAGGTTATTTTTACGTTTGCCGATCGTGACAACTTTTAGGTTATCATCGAACGTGCAGTCAGTGTATGACGAAAGAAGAGAGATAACTTGAATTCTACCTTGAATTTGTATATTTTGTTGGGCTGGTTATTCTTTACGCAAGACTCCGTCTGGTCTCTTTAGGTCTTGACACGTTGGGTCAAAAGCATTTATATCATTACTATTACTGACGATGACGATCTGACTGAGGACAAGACACGGGTGACGGGAGAGAGCAGAGAGGTTATTATAATTACTATGATGTTGGGCACACTGCACACAGCGCACAGCGCATTTGCGTGGAACTTGGAACAGAGAGCGTGAGAGTGCATCTTTCCCTCTTGCTCCCTATCATCGAAAGCATTGCACTATGCGTCTGTAATCTGTAATGAAAATCCACCTTACGGCAAGGCGGAGCTGCTCGTCAAGTTTCTTACGCAAAAGAAAGCTGCAACTAACGAAAATATAAAACAAATCCCAAAGTTTTCCTTTCATAAAATCTAGCGAATAAATAATAAATTAGAAAGGTCGGAAAGTAGGGGTGCACTTCCGAAAACCCCCCACCTCCGATCGATTTGAAAATGTGCACAGACCTTCCTTTTGATGTTCTAAGACAACCCCTAAAGGGATTTTTGGCGCCTGCCAATAGTTTCCGAGAAATTAAATTTTGAATATTGGATTTTAGCATGCGCGGTATATCAATCCTCCTCCCCCTGACTTGGCGTGTTTGTGTGTTTGTGTGTGTGTGTGTGTGTGTGTGTGTGTGTGTGTGTGTGTGTGTGTGTGTGTGTGTGTGTGTGTGTGTGTGTGTGTGTGTGTGTGTGTGTGTGTGTGTACACACACATACACCCATCTACAATTTTTGTTGGAAACATTTTAGTCTCCAATCAGTAGTTCTTGAAATAACATAGAAAAACCCCTTCAAAATCGACTTTTTTGAAATTTCAATGGGAAGATCAAATTTGCGCCAATTTTAATTTTCATATTCGTGCTCAGGAGGCCAAAAAACATAAGTGTGCAAAATTACAGCTCAAGCGGAGGTGGGGGGTTTTCGGAAGTTTATCCGAAAGTAGAACCTTCCTAATTATTTAACACTTTTCATGACGCAACGTCTATGAGGACGTATGTTTATTGATTATTTTGTATATGAGAATTATTTCGCTATGTGAGAAAGCTTTGTAAACGATGGGAAATAATAAAAATTCTACTCTGCAACTTTTTCTTCGATATTTTAAGAAACTAGAGCGATTTCTGACATTAATTGTCTTGATTATAATTTAGATAAAAATGTCAATTCTTATAAGATTTTAAGTACTCTGTCGATTCCCGCAAAGTTTTATAACACTGTCGTAATATTATTCCATTTGTGTAGAACATTACGACCCTATATCTCGACATTTGTAAGAATAAGGTGTTTTTCCAGACATGTTTTAAAAAATTCATGTCATAAAATTGAACCTCTCAAAATTCAATCCCAAATCTTACTTAATGACAATCCAAATGTGAACCATATTTAAGCCCGGTATCTTGATGATTCCGAGGGCTAAAGTCTTAAAAACGAATATCTAAAACTACTTTTCTCGAATTTTTAGACCAATTTCAGTATCCTGACAAGAGTATCTCGAATTTTTTTTGCTGTCACGAATACAAAACTTCCTCTATGAGGAAAGAAATTATTATTAGTTCTCTAAACGTACTCGGATGAGTCGGTTGACCCTATTCAATAAATAATTTACGAAAAATTTCATATACTGATATGATTATCAAAGCAAAAGAATGCAATTTCATACTTTTCATAACGCAACCTCTACGAGGAAGTATGTTGTTCGATTATTTTGTATATGAGAATTATTTCTCTCATCGACAATTAACACTATTCAACAATTAATTTCATATCAAGGCGTTATCTCAGCAACCGAGTAAAAAAATCGTACCGTGACAGCTGACGGAAGAATGCCGTCATGCACGTCCGCGCCAGGACGACATTGTGACGGCACGACGTTTTAATTGTACAACGTCCCGTGACCGTACGGCTTCAACAAATCGTGTGGCCCTACGAAGTAGAACGTGCTGCAACATTGCAGACTCAGTGCTCGACACCGTACTGTCGGAACGTCATGACGGGATGGAAGTAGTCATGTCATGTGCGGACGTACGACACCACTGTACCGTAACGCCGTGCTGCCACCGGGCACCGCATAGTCCCCGTGCCATCACATTTCTACAGTCCACTCCCTCTAACTCAACGCAGTCGAGACCGGATTTCCGTACTACTAGAGAGTGTCCTACTAGAGAGAGTCCCCCACTTCCGTTGTTTGAGGCGCGGGAAACGGTTAGGTTAGACGGAGTCCGACAGGGTACACGAGTAAGCGCGCGACTTGTAAATAGAAGCAAGTGGGGATAATAACCACCCTGTTTGCGCTTTTCTTACGGAGATAATTGAGGGGAAATGCTCTACTAGAGAGCCTTGAGTTAGAGGGAGTGTACTTTATCTGGGAACTCCGTTTCGACGAAGGTGGAAATTCAAAAACATAAAAAAAAAAATGTCCACAGTGAACGTCGACTCTCGTCAAAAAATCTCCTATTATAACAAGTTGATTACATTCTCGACTCGCTACACCGGGTTACGCTCGGGGTATATCGCACAAGAATAAAAGAGACAGACTTCCACTCCTCTATCTTTCTGTTTTTCTTGTCCACATGCGATAGATACACCGAGTGTAGTCTGTGTAATGAACCAACAACGCCATTAAGGAGGTACGATTATCAGCTCGAATCCGACTTTGAGATCTCAAATTTTATCATGATATAAATACGATCTTCATGCAACGATTTCCAAACTTTGAAGAACATTGACCGTGTAGTTTTTTTCGTAATGTGATGTAGAAGTTGACCATTTCGAAAAGAATAAAATATTGCGTATATGGATTCACTCGCGCCGGAATCAGTATTTACCAACTTTTCGTATAGCACAGCCAACTTTGTACGTTGGAAAACTCACATTGGGAAGATCAATCATTATAGATCATGTAAAGAATGTGAAATACACACACAAAGCTTATTTTTACGACGAAAATGACGAGTCGCGACGTGAGATTTCGAGATAAGGGCTAACAGCTGATGTGTTGGAAAAGTCGAACATAACCTCATCTCGGATAAATCTATGGGTTTTATCCGTTAAAACTACCGTTCCTTCTATTGCTTTAGATCCATAGTTTTCATTTGTAATTGTTCCTATGTGTTTCCATGCTAATTTCAAGTAAATTATGTCAATTAAGTAATGTTGGATTGCAAGTGTCTGAAAGCGACTCCAGGGTGGTGATAGCTTCATACTTCGGTATGAAATAAATTTTTTACTTGGTATACTTTTTCGAACCAAGTAGGCATAAGAGTGGTTTTTGCAATAAGGATACTAATATTGAAGGGCAACGCGGGATAGCTGAAGTTAGATTTATTCGAAACACATGTTTGACTCCAAACTAATAGTCGTACCCCCTTAAGTAACTTTTTTAAAAGCCCTGTCCAAAATCGCGCGCTAATGACGTGCAGGACACCGCGCAGTACTTGACGCGCAGCATAACGTCAAGAGTCAAAAGAGAAAACAGCTGATCGTTGCAGGACTTCAAGATGGCTTTTGGATCAAGAGCACAGTGAGAACTCTACTGTTGTCGGCAACTTTTGCCACTTCCTGTCATTAAAACACTCGGCGTCGTCGATCAGTACACTTGGTAATTATTTATCCGAACTAAACCGTACTTAACAGTGTAGTGTTATCGTGCAATCGTTCGTAGCAATGCTACACAAGAAACACGGTGTGCCCATTTCTGTCAGTGACGTCTCGGGAACGTGATGTAGCAGACGCTTTTACCGAATTGATAGCTCTGGCGTATATTCCCGTTCCTCTATTAACCGAAGGTCTCCCATACTCGTTCATGCCACAATATTTGCCGATTACCCGAATGATGCGATCCTACAATCGTTTCTCATATTTTTTATAGCCACGTTGACTGAATGTCATATATTCTCCGCTCAGAAAAACGCGTAACCCTGCGTGTCATCAACATGTTATCTTTTTTTCTTTTTCCAACTCCGACTATCTCTGTACCTGTTCGGGAATTCGACGGAGAATTTTTTGTTACAATTTTTGCTGAAATTTTCAAAACATCTTTTTTTGCAAAGGTTGATCAACAATGATGGCTGGTCCGAGCCTAGTGGTACCCATAGTACTCTGGGGTAGGATAGCTCCGACGCACTGCATATCTTGTGTCTACCTCTCTCGAGACCAAAAAACTCTTGTGACAGGATGCTATGATGGACAGATATGTCTGTGGCAGGTGGATCCAGAAACACTGAAGGTAAGCAGATGTTTGCACTTTTTTTTAAATTATGAAACAAGTATTCCACAATATCCATTGCATAGATGACTCCGAGGTATCTTCTGGTGGGACATACCGCACCCATAATGTGCCTCAGTCGAGCGAGCATTATTTTGGAGCAAAACTACATAGTCAGCAGTAGCGAGAGCGGCGAGATGTGCACCTGGGATTTGGTAGACGGAAAGTGCCGAGAGGCTGTCAAATTCAACAATATTCATACTCAGATGCTTCCTTACGTTTCTGCCGGTGGGGAAGACGTCAGATTATTTTGCTCTGGGTAAGAAGACTTTGATTCTTATTCTTATAATCAAATACAATATCGAAGTTTTCTAAACCTACATTGATAATCAGTTGTTTTTAACTTAAAATAATCTACACTCTTGATGTTTCAAAGGATTTTTAAAAAATCAAAGAATTTTAAAAGATTCATTATTAATTATATTTTTTAATATTCAAAAATCGTTTTTATTATAAAAAAAATCGACATTTCAATATCTAGTTACTTAAAATTGTCTGAAACGTCCAGAAAAGTGCTTTGGAAAAAATATCCGGACTTATGTGCGTCTACGTATATCTGTGCTGAACCTCCAAAATGTAAACTGTAATTTTCAGTGAAACAAATAAATAAATAAAGATGTTATGACATTAAAAATTTGTTGAAAAATACCCGTGAACGGTATTTCCATAAAATTTTGACTATTGAGTCAAATAGTTTTTCGTAATTGCAGATACGTTCTAGGATTTTTTATATTGAATTTGGCTGAAATCGTAAAAAGAAGCTCGGATTATGGGGGATTTTGAATTTTTCGAAAAATTTATATTATCGCAGTTGTTCCCTCAAAACTTGGATTGGCGAGTTCGAACTTTGAACTAAAGTTTGTAGAAAATACAGAAGAACTGCTTCTACAATCGTTAAAAAAAGTAATTGTACAGTAAAATCTTGCACGATACGCCCTTTTTTTTGGTTCTTCGTTCACAAAGCTTTCTCTATAAGGAAGCAACCTTAATCAATGAACTTCCGATAGTGGAAAGTGTGTGCAGGACGGGCCAAAAATATTTTAGAACAATGTACAAGGCTCTGCTTAGCATTTTTTTCATATTGAGCTTGTCGCTTACAATGCTTCATTTTATTTGCAGGTACTACCCCGAGGTACTGGTGATGGATCCATTCAGTTTGGAGGTCTTATTCACTCTGAGTTCCCGTGTTAATCCCGATTGGATCAGCGCTTTACACGTTCTACGGCCGGCCAAACGGAAAGGTCGGTTCTACGTGCACACAAGTTAGTTACACTTCATCACACCTACGCTTCTACCTCTTTACCTATTCCCAATTTAGTTTTTTTAATGTTTCAATTTTTCTTTATTTATTAAAAATTTTCGTCAACAAGGCGGTCGCAATGAGATCTCAAATTTGTAAATTGGGCGAATTCCATCGAAACGCTTGAATATTTGATTAAATGATGCTATGGGTGTGTCGAACCCACGATTACATCGTTATTTCGCAAACTTATGTGGCTATTTTGAACTAACGATTGCCTGCGATGTTCGAAACTCACGGGACGGAATCTGCCAAAATGCTCTTTCGCAAAAAAAAAAAAAAAAAAAAAAAAAAAACAAGATAAAATTGTCGTTAATGAAAAATTACCGATGTTGCAGCATGTACATCGAAAGTGGGATGGCAAAGCGCTGACAAAATTTCAGCTATTTTTTTTCTCAATCACGTCCCACGTCTTCTTTTTATTTAATCACAATTTGAGTATTCAGAATAAAAGGTCCAGTACCATTCACTAACTCCCGTGATTATTTTTATTCGGCATCCTGTCTCTCTCACTAAAGTTTCTTCATTGATTAACTACCGTCCGATTTTTATAACACATCCTCTTAGCCATTCATTTTACACCCGCACATTACTCTCTCGCAATGCGATTGCCACTCTGACGTAAGTATTTAAAAAAACAACAAACACACATACATACGATACATTTATCGACAACCAAGCAGGATGAGTATTTTAATAAAGTAGAAAAAAACGTATGGTGGTTTGGCTGTCCGACGAACGTGGCATGGATATTTCCATTTGATGCGTTAAGTTTTACAACGTTGCAAAAAGTATTTCGAGATTCTTGTTATGCGCATCCCCCCCCCCCCCTTCATGGCTAGTTCGTCGATTGATTATCGTCACATTTGGTTACACTAATTTCTCATTCGTTGCTGATGTATTTGTTTGATGACTCTTTTAAAGAAATATTAATCTCATCTATCGTAGATTTGTTTTACATTGGAATTTTTTTTGCGACACTTACGAAATCATCACGTTACACTCACATCTTCATTTTACATACATGACGAATGGCATGCTGTAAACGGATGAGTAACTAACGCCTACACTGCCAATGTTGATGGTCATTCGTGCATGAAATTCTGAAAGAATTTTGGGAGGGCATGAATAGCTTGATAGTACCACTCGGTCTCTCAAGTATTGCATGAAATTGGTTCAACTACCGGCCAATAGGAATATTTAAACCGCCGTTACTCGCGTTCAGCACTTTCACGTGGTTAATGGACGGAAAACCGTTTATTTTTAATAAATATGCGAATAAGTATTCTTCTTTTATAAACTTTGATTCATTCATGTTATATATTTTCAAAAACAGAAAAACAATTGTTATATGTGCTTTATCGCATTTACTTAACGAAGCTGTTTAATTCATTTTTTCCGTGAGAGCCCATTGTTTGACAAAATATTTTAAAACTCGTATGTGTGGGTAACGTCGAGTTAAATATGTTAAAGAAAAATAATTTGGATGGTTTTCGATGGAAATTAAAACAAATTTAAATCTCGATGTTAATGCTCGTTAATCGTGAAGGAGTTTTGTTATTCGCTTTGAATGTAAAAAAAACCTCTACAATCCGGAGAAACGCGTTCGTCGCAACAACTAATTCGTGTTTTTTAAAAGATGATGTAGTGCTCGCCTTGACAACCACCGGAACCGTCAAAGTCTGGACCTTACTTGGACACGAGAATCGCAACAGCGAGCCTCTGTACGAGCATGAGAGCAAACAGATAAGATGTCTCAACGCTCTCGCATTGACTTGCTGCCCGTACAATCAGCGAACGGTTCTCATAGTTTGCTCCAAATATTGGCAGGTCCGCATTGATCTCCGCAGCTTTCTTGTAACTCCACTTTTATATCGTCGACTAAAAAGCAAGTATTTTAGATATTCGACGCTGGAGATTTTTCGGTACTTTGTTCGGTCACTGCACCACCCAGCGAGCGATGGATGGCTGGCGACTTTTTGGCTGCCGACAGGGTAATTCTCTGGAGCGACGAGGGACACGGATATCTCTACAAATTACCAGCAAAGTACGTACTGTTTGCAATTAAATACAATAATCCGTGATATTAAACGTACAAATGGAAATTACGTATCTTCTCGCCAAAACGAAATAAAACGGGCTGAATTATTTTTCTGTTTTATTTTAACTAAAAGATGTATTGCATCGCCGATATACTTTCAGATTTTAATTCGACACTACTTATTGATTTCTTTATTTCTTCATTGATTATAGGGTTCTGGTACACATCGAAAGGTAGACTCATGCACGTACTGATTGCACTGAATTTTTTCTTACATATATTATATATTTTAGAAATGAAACTCTTAACGCACTCGTTTGTTATGATATAGTTGGGTTTTGGTAGAAAGCTCTAATCTAATATACGTGATATATATCTTCGTTTAATAACTAATAAAAAGCTATATGCACCAGCTTCATTCGATCTTCTTAAAGTAAAAATATATCTTCACATTGCGGGGCGATGGAAAGTAGCATCGATGTGGCAAAATAATTAACGATTTATTATTTTTTATGCGGTAACGAGACTTCCTACTGAAGTTCTTGTACGTTCTTGGCAGATTCATATCAGAGACACTGCTGCTCGATAGAGACACCCGCTCGCAACGCACTATTAAATATGATTTGTTAACCCTCCGTAACAGTTTTTTCCAAATTCATCATCATACCATCGTAACCGTCTACATTAATCAAATAATATAAATAGAAATGATCCTGCATTAAGGCAGTTTGGCTACTATTTTGTAGTCAAGTCAGAATTAAATGTAAGTAAAGCTAGAAAAAGGTGTTTTGGAGACATATTTTTTTTGTAATTCGTCACTCATTTGCTTAAAAAGTAATAGTTGGACGTAGTTACAAGATATACAAGAAATTATAATTCTATTAATTGCAAAAACCTCTACCAGTAATATAAGAAATTTTGTCATATATTTTCCAATCTTCTCTCGATGTCACTAAGAAAAATAACGATAATCTTGTAAGAAGAAAGTCACTTAACGCATTTATCTGTTTCTTTTATGGTGATGCGCCTTACCAAATAACATTACCTTCTACCACAAACTACGGGGGACATGGTCTGTTCTAGCAAGCTGAAGGGCAAGGCTCTCAGCAGGTAACCCCAATAATTACCATTTACATTATTTTCTCTATATTCTATACTCTGTCTCTCTCGAACTTCCCTCATTTACCTTTCGTTGTAGCTTATGAATTTTCCTCTCCACCATTCACACTCTCTGTCTATATTTTCCTTAATGTTTGGAACAAAAACTATTGTTAAATTGTTTAAAAAATCCTATCCAATCTCATCTCATCAAATAAGTAAAAAATGGATAAAAAGTGTTTAAAATTCTTATTTTCAAGATATTTTTATCTTTACTGCACCAGCACGGCACAGCTCATACATTTTACGTTTTCTCGTTGCTTTGATTGCTTAGCATGCACAACTTACACAGACACAATTATTGTTTGAAAAATGTGTTGAAGGTAAAACCGCAGATTTGAATTAACAAAAATGTTTAAGGTCAGAAAAATGTTCTATTCTTCTCTCTTCTTCTTTTATATTTCGTTTCAATATAATATATTGGCGCGATTATGCAGGCTTCTATGTGTATCAAGTATTAATGAAAAAAAGGATGCTCACTATTTCTGGAAATCCTGTTCTCCGGCTACAGGTAAAAAAAAAGGAAAAACCTTTCTGCGGTAAATGAACCTTTGAATATCTCTCGCAACTTAATAGCTTCGACCGGGACTGTATGTCTTCCATCAATAGTGAACTGCCTCAATCTGTAATCGTAACCTCTTGACTAGGTGAGATATTAAGATCTATAATGAGCAATTATTTCTGTACGTATGTGCAGTAGTGTAGCGGACAACAACAGCTTTCACACGCCCTCGGCCGAGTGTGATCAACCGTACTTGTACTGCACGCTTACTCAACCAGGCGATAAGGTAAACGACAAGATAACGTTCTATAAAAACGGCTTCTCGATATACTTTTTTTTTAAATCCGGTATTAAATATAAATGAATATTGAGAAAACGCCAACATTCAAAGCACTTAAGTTTCCAATTACAATTAAATTATTTAATATCTTTTATTTTTTTGAGCTATGAGAATTGTAGAACATATTTGAAACTCGTTTTGAAGCCTCTTTCGTGTCCACCGGCGATGCGACTGGTGACAGTTCAGCGTCAGAACAAAACGGTCAAATACTTATTGCGCGGCGACAGCGAGGGTGTAATTATGCTGTGGACTGTGCCAGAGATAACGCCCCAGCAGCTCTTGCAAATAAATCAACACGTAAAGGCGTCGCAGCCGACGTTACCGCCGACGATCAAGACAAGTTTGACTGCGGCTTGGGATGCGATGAAGCCACCACCAGTCGGAATAATCGATCAATTCGACACAGGTGATGGTAACGGGATAAAACTCACTGCTTGCATATACCTATCGCAACAGGGTCGTCTGGTCGTGGGACGAGAGGACGGCAGCATCATTATTGTACCAGCCACGCAAACAGTTATGCTTCAATTGCTACACGGCAATCATCAACAATTCGATGGTAACTCACCTAATAATATATAGAACTTAAAGCGCATGGTGTTTCAATTTAACCTATGAGAAGTACCCATAGAATACTAATAAAATATCTGTCGTCCCTATTTCACCAAAATTGTATGGCTAATAGGAAACTATTTTTCTTCCGGCAACGAATTTTTTTATCGATTACCGATTTTGCGTTTATCCAAATTACATGGAATAATAAATAATGCACGAGAAGCCTACGTCGACTGACGCTTTCCACATAATTTTATCACAAATTTCAGCCTGGCCGACGCACCAATCGCTTCGTGGTCATACCGGCCGCGTCAACTGCCTCCTCTACCCTCACAGTGTCTCTTCGCGTTACGATCGTGCTCACCTCGTTTCCGGTTCAGTTGATTTCGCCGTCTGCCTCTGGGACTTTTACGCCAACACGTTGATCCATCGTTTCTGCGTTCATGCCGGTGAAATTACGCAGCTCATGGTGCCGCCGGATAATTGCAGCGTAAGTTATTTCAATTGGTAAAGCGAAACGTTTTTTTTTCTTTAGTAATCATTGAAAAAATAAATTATCCGTTACAGCCGCGAATTCAGAAGTGCGTGTGCAGCGTTGCCTCGGATCACAGCGTCACACTTCTTTCTCTGGCTGAAAGAAAGTGCGTCGTTCTCGCCTCCCGGCACTTGTTTCCTGTAGTGACGATAAAGTGGAGGCCACTGGATGATTTTATGATAGTCGGCTGCTCCGATGGCGCTGTTTATGTCTGGCAAATGGAAACCGGTCATTTGGATCGTGTGCTACACGGTAAATCTTTAATTTTTATCTACTTAAGGAGGTCGACCTGTTGCATCGTAGTCAAATGACGGTTTCTTTACTGATGCGTTTAGACGACGTAATACAAAAGTTGTAGACACTGGAAAAATCATTCTAATAATGAATTCGGGAGAGCAGATGTATCAATTTATCCGAATTACGTTATTTATTAAACTTAAGAATGTTATTGAATGTTTCTGTTTTTATCAGTTTCCGAAACAGCTTAGAGGTCATTCCACTGTGAAACATTGAAAAATTATAATTTTTTGGGAATTATTTTTTTTAGCGAATGGAATGTCCAACGTAATTGAAGCTTTACAGATTTATTAATACAAATTTCGAGAGTATAAACATTAAAAAAAATTTGTTGTCAATATGTTTTGCGTACAAAATACATCTGAAATACAGATCCAAAGAGATTTTTAATCGGTATGAGTGTCGTTATCATGCGGACCAGACATATTTTGATTGATGAAAAATTAACAAAGTGGCGTAGGTTTAAAGTTTGGATTTCGAAATTTGTTACATTTAAAAATAATTTTACACGTTAACAGGCATATAATTGTAAATGAAAAAATGTTTCCTTAGTCTCTACGATAGATAACCACTGATGTGCTGAAATTGACTTGACAGTTGCAGGCGTGTCACGCTGGGCACTTCATCTTCTTTGCAACTTTCGGCTGTAGCAGCCAAATTAAATCGAATTGGACCTGAAAACTTTGCCGGTATCATCTTAAATACCTACGTCCCTTCGAAAAAATAAGAAATTAAGTTTTTTTGAAAATTTCACAGCGGAATAACCCCTTAACTCAAGATATCTATGTGAAATATTTGGGGAGTCCTTTTTTCATTATCGCGTTGGAATTCTTACAATCTGATGTTCAAGTAGCGAGTTTATTATGTGCGCAATTTAATAGCAAACGGCGTTAATTGTCTGATTAAAATGCTGAATAAGCCGTTTACCGATATTTTTTTGTTAAAATCCACTTACCGGCCTGGTAAGCAGATTTCTCAATAACAAAGTATGGCACTCAATTTATGTCATATTTCAAATATAAGGTTACATCTAATACTAGAAACAGCTGGTCGATTACGTTAATCTACTGCTTTCATCTACAAAAATGAAGAAGAAAAAAGTCATGCAGTTAAATAAATGAATGTAGATTAGAGAATAAAATTTTATAAGACTATAATTTTTTTTAAATTGAATAATTTTGCAGGTATTATTGCTGAGGAGGTACTATACGCCTGTGACGAGAATACGATAACAGCCTCTGGTGGGTCGGCTACCGGTGGAGAGCTTGGACTTGCCAATCCTGCTGTTCACTTCTTCAGGTATGTTATTTAACGATTAAAAAAGAAATCTACAAATTGTCCAACGAAAATGATCATTTATTCAATTATTATTATGCTTATTACGTAGAAACTGATTAACATACTACCCATGTGGAATATTTATTACAGTGATTGAATAATTATTGACCCAACGTTGGCCTGGTTGATCTGCTAGTATCGGTGAAAACGGGTATATAATTGCAGGCATTTCAACTTGGCCGATAATGGGTCAATTGATATTTATAAATAACGATTTAATCGATATTAGTCCGTTGTGATCATTGCGGGTACTGGGCCGGTGCTTCGGTATCGGATTTCGGTGCTGGCCCAGAATTGGCCTAATTTTAATTTTCTACGCGGGTAAGATACTGATTATAAGCTATCTTTCGTTGATACATAGCAAAATTAAAAAAAAAAAGTTAACTTCACCTGTGAATGTTATTAAAACAGAAAAGAGGAAAAATTGATAAAAATTTGGTACGGCAGGGGATTGAGACATCGAAATCTGTCGGCAATACGTCACGCTACCCAGCGTGGTCTTCACCAGCTTCAGCAACTGCACGGAGGTCACGGGAATGATCACGGTAATCAGATAAAAGCAAAAGGGGCGCCGCTGATGATCCAAGGCTTCAGAAGCAATCCGAAGGACCCGGAGAGCCACATACTATTCTTCGATATCGAAGCTCTCATAGGTATGTTGATTCGTCGAATAGAAGACGATATTTCTACTGTAAATCGTAATTATTGGGGTTGCGTTTCGTGACACACTGTTAATAATTGGCACGCAGTACAATTATTGAGTGACGAGTACGGCTCGATGTCACCCGGATCTCTGGAGGCTCATGGCCTCATCTCAGCTTCCGAATATCAGAAAGTCGCGGCACTCACGCAGTCGGCCAGTCCCGACGCTCATAAAAAAATTGCAGGTAAGATCGCTTCGACGCTGATCTGAACCTTTGATACATTGATCAACGAAAATGCATACGAATATATATATATATTTTTTTTCTAATTAGACACAGTTTTATATATTTCTGCTAAAAACAAACGTGTTCTAATGTCCATTTGTAGACTTTTTCGGTCGCGTCAAGGATAAAGCGGGTGACGTTGAAAGAATTCTTAAGGAGAAGGACCGCCACGGTACCGTGTTCCACTCTCTTGTTAATCGTATTTTTTTTCAACCTCTTTTTTATTTTTACATTGTCCCTGTAATCGTTCGTAATTTATATTTATTCCCACATTACCTTGATGTTGCATTTTCTTAGCGGAAGTCACTATCAAGATATAAGATAATGGAAACGTTAAGAAACCAAAGCAACCATTTAATGAGGGTTCAACGATTTTTAACATCTAACAAATCCTAAAATTTGTAAAATACCATATACGAGTTTTCGCAAACAAATTTTTGGCAAAGTTTAATGAGTATCGGAATTAATATAGGGAAAATCAGCTTAATGCAGGAAAAAATATGAAAAGTTATCTGAAACGACGGATTAAATTAATTTTCTTTGCTAATAGTTGCTAAACATTTTCTACATCTAAATCTACAAATTTATTTCTCTCTTAAATACGCATTTTTTATTCGATTCTACCTTCATTAATAACATTTTTTCTTCGAAAAAAATTGTATTACGAAATTTTTTAACTTTGGTACTTATTAAATTTAAGAACTCACTCAAATATCCTGATGATCGACAGAAATTCATAAAATATTATTTTCTTATAACTCGAATGATTGAACAATGCAATTCCATGTTACGATTTATTATTTATCGTATAGGATATTGTGATAGAGGAAACAAAACGATTATTTCAAGATAGTCTCTTTCCCTAGGTATATTGGCTAAAATGAAGGAGGGCGCAGAAAATGTGCATACTAAGTTGCAGGCCAAGGCGGAAAGTGTTGGCCTCAAGCCGTCGACTCTAGACGGCAAAGGTCAGCCCTAAAAAAAAATCGCGAGCTAATAATATCATACCAGTAATTGCTCAACGCTCCGAGACGCATGGATTGACAATTATTTCTCAAAATTGATACCTATGCTTGATATGTCCTATGTAATACGTCGTAGTGGTTTTAAGTACGCATTAACTTAAGCATTGTTTACATTTCTTTGTGAATTTTCAGCACTAATCTTGCGTTTACCAACAAGCACCGAAACTGACAATAATAGCAATTTTATTAGTTTCAGTTCTCGTAAACATTAATTTATTTTATTGCCGTTTTGATAACGATTTTCAGTTTCGCTTTGAGAGAAAAGTGTTGATCATTTATACATGTTAATTTAATTTTTACCGTAAAGTTTTCACACTAGCACGCTACTATCGCGTCAGTTGCACCTCTGTAGTCGCCTACGTGCATAGCGCGATAAACTGTCCTTGCGGACACTATATCGCGCGTTAAAATTCGTAGGTGAAGGTTGGAACAATAACGACGGCGTGAGACACAGCCTGAAGCGTAACGGCGCGTTTAGCGAGCCAAATGTGACAATGGAAGTCGCTCAATTGTTGTTAAGCCTTCTTCACGCCTGGGGCATGGATCCCGATCTTGACAGAGTTTGCGAGGGTAAACTGGGACTGCTCAGACCGATGGTTCCTGTGTCTTTCGGAGTATTGTCGAAAGGAGGTGCGTCAGAAACCATATAATTTGAATTTTATTGTAAATTGTAAACATTCTAACTGATCTTTGATTTTTAATTTTCTCGATTAGGCTACATGTCGCTGTTGTTGCCGACGTGGCAGACACAATTGGAGCCCGCCGGCGAGCCGACCACGCAATTGGAGCAGCGATTGCCCGCAGAATTGGTCAGGCAAGATCGACTCACGAAAGCCTTCACAGCTCGTGCACACTGGGAATTGTCGACAACTCTCACAAGCAATCATCTTCTGGCGGTTGTCGCCCTGGCAAATACTCTCATGTCCATGAACAACGCGACTTTTGTTCCCGAGCAGGAACGAAATCGCAAGATGCACAGGTAGGCAACTTCATTGATCAATAAAAATTCAACGTACGAAACATCTTGAAATTACAATAAATGCGTTGCTTACCGCTGTGACTAGATTAGTTAATTTTTGTTTACTGATCTTTTTAGAAATTCGGGATAATATAGTGAATAGAAAACAAAATTGTTTGCAAATACCGAAAACTTTTATTCATTATTAATTTACTGATACATTAAGAAGGGTGGCTACTGTTGGTCTGGTGGGCAAGTACACGGAAAGGTCGGTTTGCGCGCGGAGTGCCGGGCTGGTAACGCGTCAGCGAAAGGACCGTATCTCGAGATCCTGAGCGTACATTGTTGTATATAATCTAAGCTATTTTATTTTTACATTTTTTTAGCCCAGATTGATAACCGGGTGTCTCATTTTTTTGTTGAATTTTTTAAAAAAGGACGTGATCGCTTTAGCTTTCACCATTATGCAACTATCGAACCAAAACTTTCTACAAATAAGGGCTAAGGGACGACAATGATTGGCATTAAATTTTGCGAAAATCGACAAATGCGTTAAGATTTGATGAAAATGTGAATTTTTCGAAATTTTTTCTGAATGCTCTAAGTGTCGCAAAATTTGAGATATTTGACTGAAGAGTTGTTTAAAAATAAAGTTACGTTCAAGAACGGATGGTATTGAATTAGAGGTGAATCTGTAATGAGCTTCGGATTTAATAGGGTTTTTCATTTTTGAAAAAAAACAAGTGTGATCATTATATTTTACGCAAACTTTGATCGACTTAACTGCGTTTTTTACGAAGATGAAGTGACATTAGATGATGCTCGATATTGAGTATTGACAAGATTCGTACAACGGTTCGAATTTCGTAAGATTTTCAATTTTTTCACTGCTATATAATTGAAGAAGTTTAAGAAATCGAACTAAAACTTTGTTTTGTAAGGATATTAAGCGATGTTTGTTGTCAAATCTGATAAAAATCGATTAAGGCGTTCAAATTTTGTAGAACATTGATTTTTAAATTCAAGATTACTAAAGGGTGTCCCAGCAAGAGCGCCGGATTTTAATTTGCCGCCATTTTGTTAATACGAGTTGTACGGTGTTTTTTTTTTACATTTGTCACGTACAGACCACGCGATTTAAGAATATGGAGAAGTATTCAAACCAACAACGTTTAATTATTGTAAAAACACATTACAAAAATGGTGAAAGTTTTGCGAAAACAGTTCGCCAATTACGTCAAGTTTTTGGTCGCAATAATGCGCCAAATGAATCGACAGTGAGGCGTTTAATTACAAAATTTGAGACGAAATTTACGCTGATGGATCAGTAGATCATTGTTCGTCGTCGTCCTTGTCGGTCACTCGAAAATATAGCCACAGTAACGGAATCTGTGGCCGAGAATCCAGGAACTTCCATTCGGCATCGTGGTCAACAATTAAACATTTCCAGTAGCACTATGCAACGAATTTTTGGTAAAAGATCTGCATTTGCACGCGTACAAGGTTCAATTGGTGCAAGAAATCAAGCCAAGGGACCATGCGCAGCGCCGTGAATTTGCTGATTGGGTGTTGGAACATCATCAAATTAATGCGGATTGTTGACCACGATGACGAATGGAAGGTCCTGGATTCTCGGCCACCGATTCCGTTACTGTGGCTATATTTTCGAGTGACCGACAAGGACGACGACGAACAATGATCTTCTGATCCATCAGCGTAAATTTGGTCTCAAATTTTGTAATTGAACGCCTCACTGTCGATTCATTTGGCGCATTATTGCGACCAAAAACTTGACGTAATTAGCGAACTGTTTTCGCAAAACTTTCACCATTTTTGTAATGTGTTTTTACAATAATTAAACGTTGTTGGTTTGAATACTTCTCCATATTCTTAAATCGCGTGGTCTGTACGTGACAAATGTAAAAAAAAAATCACCGTACAACTCGTATTAACAAAATGGCGACAAATTAAAATCCGGCGCTCTTGCTGGGACACCCTCTATATCTTGCAGAATGAAGGGCCTGGAATATGAAAATTACTCGACCAATCGATCTTAAATTCACACTAGTTACACAATAAGTTGTTGTTATGGGCTACAATTTTCTTTTAAATATTTTTATCATTCAAATGTTGTCAAACTATAGTTTATATAATTACAAACAGACTGTAGGTAGCTCAGGCAATTCCTCATGATTTTCTACCTTTCAGACAAAGCGTACTCTAACAATAAGAAAAAACCAATAGTGATCACCGTACTTCCTCTTACTGAAAAATAATGAGGATGCAATGTGCAAGGTTCTATTGCATCCTTGTTGAGTATGGTATCTGAGAATTGCATTAGATATCGTAAGATTCTCTATGTCGCCTGTGTATAAGAATACAACTTCAATAATAAATAACAAGACAACTATGTAGATCAACTTGACATTTTGCACAGAAGCTTGATTGAACCAATGCTTAACATTGTTGAGTAGCTACTCTTAATCCTTAATGGAATATGTATGGTTGTAGGCTGAGGATAGATGAGTTAAAGTTATTTTGCAATGCGGTAGAACCGGAAATAGAGCCGGCGTCAATTGGAACAAAGCTGAGGAGGAGAACGAGGAAATTTTCACCGTGCAGCAAGCGCAGATAAAGCAAGGTTGGTCCCTTCTAGCGACGTTGCACTGCGTTCTTCTCCCGGACAAAGTAACAGCTCAGGGTGGTGCGAAAACTTTCAAGCGTCCACAGGTTGAAATGATGGCTCGTCGATGGCAGCATCAGTGTCTCGAGGTTTGTTTCAAAATAATTTTTCATTGATTCTATTTGACTCGATATTTCGTAATTTTTTCGTATTTTTGCAGGTGCGAGAAGCGGCGCAAGCACTTTTGCTCGCCGAATTAGGCAGAATGGGTCCCAAAGGCAGAAAATCTCTCGTTGATAACTGGTCACAGTATCTTCCTATGTACAGTACGCAAGAGCCAATAGCGCCGCAGTCGCAGAACCAAAGTCCTCCGTCCGGTAGTCCTGTACCACCGGGTGAACCGGCGCAGGAGGAGGAAGATGAGGAAGAAGAACTCGCTGAAGAAATCAGTATTACAAGAAAACCATCGAGCGTCGCAGAACTCAAGCGAAAGCAAAACACTGCTGTTGTTCTGCTGGGTGTAATCGGCGCGGAGTTTGGCCAGGACGTTGCAACGACGAATCAGAGAAGGGACAGCGAGACGCGAAGGAAAAGCTCGGTCGCTGAAAGCTTCGGTATCGGCAATAATAATCTCGCGAGACACACAAGCATGGCACTCACTCATCTCCTTCACGCTCCGCATTCACCCAAACTACCAATGCACACATCTCTGCGCAGAGCAGCAATAGATCTCATAGGACGCGGGTTTACCGTCTGGGAACCCTATCTTGATGTTTCGAAGGTAAAATATCAATTTTACTTTCTCATAAGTGGAGGAAGCTTTACTTCGTGAAAAAAAAGAAAGAATGTCCGTCTCTTGTATGTGCGTGTGTACCAAGAGCTTCGAAAGTGAAGCGCTTATAAATCAAAGGTAGATTGAAGTTTTAGACTAAAGTATAAATAAATGAATTCTATGTTAAAGTGGTCCTTTTCTTTTAGAAAAAATGTGCAAATTCTTAATCGATATATTTCGCACTTCAACTCGATTAAGTTAAATTAATTAAATATTTTTCATAGTCGTTACATCATCGATAAGAGCAAACGTTTAAACTATATTTCCGTATACCGGCTTTTGACTTAAGATGATAGGACACACCTTTAGAAACTAATCGGTCATAGAAACTATTTAAAATTTGAATAAAAGCAAATTCGTTCCACTTTGTTTAGATATTCTGCAAACGAACCGATTTTTTTTTCTCTGAAACATCGATCGCGTCTGAGATTGAATTACAATTTTTAAAGGTGTTTAACCACTTAAGTATGGATATTGATGCATATATTTGTCGATATATATGTCAGTGACACTCAAGGGGTTAACATCATATTAATATAATGATGAAAATGTTTTTATTCAAGTTAATTTATGAAATGCGTACAAAAAATGTTTTACAGACGTCACAACCATAATATCAGTGGAATTGCTGTATATAATGATGTCTTCTCGTATTTCAGGTACTTTTAGGTCTATTAGAGATGTGCTGCGACGCTGACAAACTGGTCCCGAGCATGACTTACGGATTGCCGCTGACACCTCAGGCAGATAGTTGTAGAACGGCGCGTCACGCCCTCACTCTTATCGCCACCGCGAGACCGGCCGCGTTTATCACCACAATGGCTAGAGAGGTTGCGAGGTTCAACACTCTTCAGCAAAACGCCCAAACGCTCAATGTCAACTTGGGAACGAGCGTTCTAGCGAGGGCGAAGCCTGAGATTCTCAGGATAGTCGAACAATTGATCGACAAGATGCAGAACGAGATGAGCGAATTACTCGTTGAGGTGAGATTCTAATTTATCAAGATTGCTTTTCTCAAACAAAATAAAAAGTAAATTCACGACTAAATTACAAAGCATTACACGATATAATCTGAATTAACAATTAATTATTTAATGGTTAAAATGCATAAATTTCATTAATGTATGGTAAGAACATACATCAATGTGCTTTAATCTATTTTGTAATCAAACTTAAAACGATTTATTCGCCTATTTTTCTATGCTCTTAACGAATCATTATACTGTAAAACGGTGAAAAATTGTCATTCTTTGGAATTTGTTTTTAGCGAACGAAATGTTCAATGTAATTGAAGTTTTTCATATTTATTAATACACATTTTACAACACATTAATAAAAAAAATGTATTTTGAATTTTTTTTTCTTTACTTGTTATGAACTGTGC